>JAFMOD010001782.1:4646-27440 GCA_019802435.1 Corydoras maculifer
TAAAATTCTTTAGGAAACATTTCTCCTTAGAGTTAATTGCAGCTGTCCATCAAAAACACACAGAATAATAACACTGTAGTACAAAATCAAAGAAGGCATTTTCCATTTGTTAACTGTCAGTATTTACAACCAGCCATTCAAGTACCCACTTCAGGTCCATTATTGGCAAGTGGTAAGGTACATCAGTGTGGCCTGCTGTTCGACTCAGATGGCTGCCTCTTGCGAGGAGTAGTGTGGCCATTCAGAAAACTGTTCAGCCGTTTGGTCAGACCACCGTTAAGAATGTCCTGGATGTGCTGCACTATGAGATTTATGGCAACTGGAAACACAAGGAAGGCACAGCAGGTCAACTTAGAATTGTGATTAATATAGCTTTTTACCTTTTTACATACTTTTTGTTTTGTAAAACATCAGCGAAAAAATCTCATTCTGTTTTTTTATAATTAATAATAAAATAAGTGCAATGTCCACACAATACATTTTTTTAAACAATATGTAAGCCAAGACCATTATTCATGCATGTGATTGTTAATGATCATTTAGAAAAAGCAAAAACCAAGTTAGATTTATACACATACAAACATTCAAATGAGCACTATTGGGCTTTACACTTTAAATTTTTGTTACAATTACTGTTTCACTAAACTAACTGTTGATATTTTTTAGAAAACTGCACAAATAGAAACATTTGAAAAACAATTAGCCAGACGTTCAACCAGTTATTCTGGAAACAAAAATTGTTTCTTTATTTATTGCTTTGAAAAAAATATATGTCTTCAAAGAGTTTAGAATGTGGTGACACTGGTTTACCTCACAGTAATATTTATTAAAGGACAGTATGCTATTAAGTTGTCCTATGGCAAAAAAAGCGGTGAAGGCTGTATGAAACTAAAAACAATAAAACATGTGCAGTTCTATGCCTTTCCATTAACTGCAGTATCATTTTTAAGGGAATGGAGACTGTATGAAGGCAAAAACAATAGTGATTATAGACTGAAAAAAATAATAAATCCACCTGCAAAACTACAACAAATGGGATATAAAATTATCAAACAAATAGAATGTATAATTACAGGCATAATGTATTTGAATTTAACTATTACAATATTTTAACAATAAAATTAGGACAAAATTGCAGAAAGTGTTCATATTTTTGAAAAGAACAGTCCTTACTGCATAAAGTAAGTCTAGAAGTATTTATTGCTCCAAGACCCCAAAAACTGGGTTTTAACAAATGGTCCTTGGATATTGTACAACTCTCTTTCTCAATGGCTTAAGTCAATACCAGATTCATACATAGTCTATCTGTTTCACTAATATTTTTAAATAATTACCTATAATCATGCGTCATAAATACAATATGGTTTTATTAGTGATCCACTAGAGGGAGAATTAATATAGCAGCAACAATTAAGTTGCATGTATGGGATCTGGGAATGGCCTTGCTAAGCACCAACAAAACATTCTGCATTCCTAAACAAAACATGTGATAACACAAGTACAACATTTTAACATTTCCATGGCCACAAAGCATAAGCTGCCAGTCTCAACACGTACCCACAAAACAAATGATAGCCGTGTTCACACACTACCAACTCACCAAGATTATCAACTCCTCTTGGGATTATCACATCAGCATACTTCTTAGTCTGAAACCACACAAACAAAACACATATAGGGGCATTCCTGAGAAAGTGCTTTCCACCCATCTGAACGCATCGTTTTCTGGCTGGCATAAAGAAACACAACAAACTTCTCAAGAAGTAGACAAAAATTAACTGCTTCACACTTAAACGTATGTAATGATATGTTGTAATACTGCTAAAAGTTAAACATTGCTTTAGAACTAAATGGTCTTATCAGCTGTTAAAATGACAAATGAACAGTATGTGTCAATGTTCTGCATAAATATAAAAAAAATACTGACTTTATATAACAGGAAAACAATAACAAACTGCAGTTTGGCACAAGCCACAAAAAGAAAAAAAAAAAGAAAATAACTTGAAACACCTGCTTCTTAGAGCAAGTGGTTACAAACCGATAGCTACTGATGAACAGAAAAACACAAAAAAGATAAGCCTCCATAATACAGACCTCTACTTTTTAAAACATAAAAATTACTTGCACTCCAGTTCGCCTGGAATTTGTAATTCACATTATTTGAAGCCTTTTGCTAAGTGGGAATTCGTGCCTATTTAGTTATCTAAAAGGTAATGAGAACAGATCATTTTTCAGGGAACAACACGTTCTTGAGATTTAAATTGTCGCTATCCCACTGTACACAGCTGGGTCAAAACTGTGAATAAGTCTCAAAATATTTAATAATTATTATTCATTTTATTTTTTAAAGATTTGATCTTTTGTTTGGATGCATCACCTTTATTGGCCTAAAAGATAAGAACATATTCCCTTACAAACAAAGATTATTTAAAGCCATAAAGTTTAAAATTCACGCCCCAGATTAAATTATATGACACTGTTGGACTTCTGAGCAATTCCCTTAACCATGAGCTGCTTATACTTAAACAGAATTTACTTTGAATAAGAAAGGGCATTTGCTGAACATGCGTGTCTAGTTTTGAGCATACTGTATTGACATTTGGCATCATTTTGGGCTGTCTATTGATGGTGGACAAATATTTATACCTTAATGTATTTTAAATTATGTGAAAGTAGAGAACACGATGACTGCAAAAAGATGTTTGAGCGAGTCCCTTTTCTTAAAGGTAATGGTATAATTAATAACTGTTGATGCTTGAAAATAAATTTCTATATTTATCCCACTCAGATGACTTAAAACCAAATAGTGAAATATATGACGTTCTCCTCTCTGAATCTGATTGTGTGGTAATTAAGCATTAGGAGCTGGTGTGCCAAGAACAATATCCCACAACTTACAGGCAGGCAGAACTCTTCAAAAGCAGGCTTTACGAATGTAATATACTGGTTTAAGACCTGCTCTAAGTCCCTTCCTCGTTCACTGATGTCTCTTAAGACTGATAAAACACACAGAACAGGAAACAGTTAAAAATAAAGAAAAAAATATTTTTTTGAAATTATTAACAAAAAAAAGACATTATTAAAAGGCAGCTGTGCTCTCACCTCTTCGTGAGAGGCGCGTATCTGCATCCGTGTCCACAAACAGTTTCATGTGAAATAGATCTCTGATTTCCTGGGAGTAGAACATGAGAATACCCTCAAAGAGCACCACATCAGCTGGGTACACAGTCACCGTTTCTGTCTTTCTGTAGAGAAGAACAAAGCATCTGGTATGACATAGATGTAATAGATGTCAAAATAGATGATGCTATGAACCATTTTTTGTTGCTGTAAATAAAACTTCTATGAGCTATATGACACACAAATTGTTTTAAATCCTGGAGGCATATATTCTTTTCTTAATTACAATAAACCAGTTCTGGATGTAATAATTTCAATTGTTCTACTAATGGTCTAACTATAAAAAAAAAATTGTATACATATTTTATAACAGTACAAATAAAATACTGACCTGGAATGGGTAACAAAGTCATAGACTGGGATCTGGACTGTTCTTCCATTCATGATGTCACATAAAGTCTTTACTATCAACTCACCATCAAACGCATCTGGAACAGAAAAAGGCAAAATGTAAGATAAACAGTTAAGGTTAAAATATAAATGTAAGGAATGGCTCACTTTTTTTACTCTCTAAAAAAACTATGAGATTTATATCATGTTTATTATTTAAATTATAACACAAAAAATATCATTATTTATAATACAGTAGAGAATGTGTTAACTCTAATGCTTCTAAAGCCTATCCAGTGCACAGTAGGCAAAAAGCAAGAAAACATCTTGAACACAAACACTCGTGCAGAACATTTAGTATCATGTTCACTTGCATGTTTTTAGATTGCAGTACAAAACTGATATCCTGTAGACAGGAAAGAGCATATACAAAAACCAAATAATGAAACCCATCTTTAAAATAAAACTTTATAATATTTTGCCTCAATACAACCTGTTAAAATATACAATACCATAAATAGTATGTAGACTGTTACTCCGAACTACAGGAATTAACTTAGTGTCACACTTCTTTTCCTTACCATTATGAATATCTAACAATTTTTTAGTCCTGTTTACAACGTTCTTATATTTGATCAAATACAAGATATTTGATTTTAAGAATATTCATCATAAAAATTAAGCAATGGGTCAAATAAGATGTTGGCATCTTAACATGTTAATTTTTGTTTGCTATTTTTAAATGATATTTTAGCAGTTTAGGCGTTAATCATAACTAAACTATCCATGAATTAAACAATTTATTAGCTTCTTTCCTTCTATTGTATTTTTTAAAGTTCATGTTTTAATGCTTTAGTTTATTTAACTTGGTCTTACTGTATCAGAGCAGGTATGAGATAAAATCTGGTGTTTGTAGATGTGTCAAAGAAATTTAGTAGGTGATATTTGTTTAAGGATTTGTAGGTTAAGCCTGTATTCTTCAGGACAATTCAGATGTTTGCTTGATTAATTAATCTAAAATTTACAGTATTTGGGTCGGAAAGCTGTGGAGGCCCCTTCACATAAAACTTTATTAAGCAATAGACCACAATTAGTAAATAGAAACTGTGGACTAAGAGGGGGGGGGGGTTTCCAACTTCCTTCCTTGTGTTCCCACAAAGGTAAAATGGCTCCTACATAAAGATTATATTGTGTAAGAATTGCTTCAGTTATGCCAGAGGAGTCACATGAGGGCTTTGATTGGCCTTTCTTACAAGAAGTTCTCTCTTTAACACTGACACTCATTTGTAAATATTCCTTTTACTTTGGAGACCCGAATCTATAAATGCTTATGTATGTTCTCTCAAAACCCCTCACTCTTGTGGGAACAGATTATTATTTTCAAATCATTTGTCGTTTCTTAAAACAGCCAATTTCTGTAGACTAACTGGGCTAAAGAGTCTGTTCCCAAGTTTTCTGCATCTTAAGTTTAACTTGAAGAACACAAAAAATAAATTTTCCCTCAGATCAAAAGTCTTGCAAAATCTTAATTATTATACATCACAGTGGTTTTAGCATCTGGCTATTGACAACTGAACGACATGAAGTCAAGACCCCTGCCTCGAAATACTTTTAGTTTGATATTTTTTATGGATATAAACTAGGGCTCTAAAAATCCACTCAGGGTAAATATATATTGGAGTAACTAAAATAGTTACTTTGCCTGACTAATGTTAATTTTACATTAAAAATGGAAAATAAAATTATAAAAGTTTAAATAGTTATGAGGCGGCACGGTGGCTTAGTGGTTAGCACATTCGCCTCTCAGCGCTAGGGATTCCCGGTTCAGGGGGGGGGGGGGGGGGGGGGGGGGGGGGGGGGGGGGGGGGGGGGGGGGGGGGGGGGGGGGGGGGGGGGGGGGGGGGGGGGGGGGGGGGGGGGGGGGGGGTCCGGGTTCTCCGGTTTCCTCCCACAGTCCAAAAACATGGATCAAGTTAATTGAATTCTCAAAAATTGCCCAATTTAGTGTGTGTATGTGTGAGTGAGTGTGTGCCCAGCGATGGATTGGCGCCCTGTCCTGGGTCTATCTGCCCAGCGCCCGAGACGTTCTCCCCTGGATGGGCATGGGGAACCCCACCGCGACCCTAATAGAGGATAAGCGGAAGATAATGAATGAATGAATGAATAAATAGTTATGTTAGTTAAAAAAAAAAATAAAAAAAAAAACAAGTTGCATTACACTCTTAATACACTGCGATAATTGTGATTTACAATTACACCTTTAAAAGCTTAATCTTTCTTTAAGATACTACAGATTAAAAACATATTACTACTTAATTACCTGGGTGGTCAAAGTTGTATTGTCCTTTGAGAGCTTTAGTCTTCTGATCTGGAGTAAGTACTTTGTAGAAACTGTCCTGACTGAGGATGACCACCTGTCTTTGGTGGTGATCAATCTTATTCTGGCCAAGAAGTTCCATTATCTTCCCACATACTGATGACTATATAAAACAGAACAAAAAACAATAAGAATTAAACATACTGTCACTGTCTGGGTTCCGTTGCTTAGGCCTTAGACTTAACAGTTTAAAACTTGACCAGACATGAGTGATACTTCAACCCACCTTATATGTACAATAAAATAAAAGGTTATTTGCTACACAGCAAAAGAATCATGTATATAACACATGCAATTATGTGTATTACACAGCTTGTAATTAATAAACTAATGCAGTGTTTTTATAAACCGCACTTGCATTTGATGAACATTCATATGATTCCTTGGTAAATTTCAACATCCAGGACTTAAAGGCTTAACCTCGGTGCAAACTTTTGCATACCTTCTTATCTATTCTTCTATCTTTTTTGTAACCATGCAAAACTAATTACATAATTAAAACAGCATCCTACAAGGCACCGTATCTTAGTTTATAGTTTACTTTATTAAAACTTTTAAATCTCTGCCTTTGTTAAGTCAATATATAATAATTAAAGTGATCCAAGTTGTGATTGATGATAAAAAAAAAATACACATTCTAAAACATTTGGGGAACATTTAGTAAATTTTATTGGACTTTAGTAACGGCTCTTAGACTTTACAATTCACTTTTGAAAACGTTCATACTGCTTCTGAAAACCGGCCAAGTCTTGTCTTTTCTTGGAATCGCTTTCATAGTTGCATTCACACAAGTATGAATCTCTAAGGTGTCCATAAACCTTGATCTCCCCATGACCTTATTGAGGCAAGGAAACAAAAGTCAGCAGGTGCAAGATTGGGGGAAATGGAGGGCATTCCAAAACATGCTGAGCTATGAACTGGTGGACAGAGATTGTACAGTGCTCAAACACGGCAATGTTACAAAATGGACTTTCTATCAATTCCTCGCCACTGTGAAAGTGTTTTAACTAACAGTAAATACACTTTTGACTTACATCCCAATTGCACACTTGCTTCAACAATTTGTCTCCATGTTTCTTATTTTGAAACAAGATTAAAAACAGTCTTGTCTTTGCTTCATTCTTGTCTGAAGCCACCATTTTATTGCCTGCATCAAGTTAGCTTTTTTGTCCATTTTTTGCAGGCTATTTGATATATTAAAAGTAAAATAGCATTTGAATATAACTTATTTTTTATGTATTCACTTATATTATTGTAAACATGTTGTATTCTTAAAAATGTGTGAATTCTTCCACAAAAAAAAAACTTTTACAAAACATTTAGAAATCTGTCTTTATGAATAAACCAGACTGTTTGGTTCAACAACAAACATTTAAGGAGGTTAAACAAACAAACCAAAGGAAGTTTAAAGTTCACTTTGATCAGGTTTGATTTAACATGTAGTATATGAATAATTGTCCATAATGGCACCCAAATATTTGGGCACCCTGTAGTAACATTTGAAGAACTCTGTAATCAACAGATGTGGTAACATGTTGACACATGGAAAATCAATAAAATTATATTTAAGATAAAACAAGAGTTTATGACTACATACAGACACCAAATAATATTATAGCAGATCTCTCAATACCAATTTTTAAGCAGTACAGTATGACTTGTGGAAATACTTGTCTGCGAGCAACTTTACAGTCAGTGGACACATTATAACGGTATTTACTACATTAACTATAACATCAATAGACATTTTCCAAAGCAGCACTTGCATCTCCATTACGTTGCTCTGCTGCAAAATATATGTTGAAAATCACCCTCCCACGAACACCACACACACTTCGAGCAGTAATGTCTCTCAAAAGACTCCCTTATGACCTTTTCACATGCCACATAATCTCACAACTATTTAAAGATATTAGCTATAGACTCTTTACACCATCTGTATTCTTACAATTTCTTTTCTCACACATTTATAAAAAAATCTGATCAGAGTTGGTATGGTCTGAAATATACAAGTTTTGTTTTATGATTAAATATGTACAGCTTGTTTTTTGTTGTTCTTTGAATTGAGTTCACCATGTGTAAGTACACTGTGGCTGAAATTATATTTTATTCTTTTTTTTAACTATATATTCATTCATAGATTATTTTTAATGTGCTTCCTCTGAATTTTTTTCTAAGCAACCCACTGACCCCACATACACAGATTCAGTTTAAATGTGATGGACAGGGCTGACCTGCCTGTCCACATTATTGCAAACGCAGACTTAACATTGCAGAGGTTTTCTTTTTTCTTTTTTTAAAAGTCAGATCCTTGCCAGTGCTGACTAAACGTTGTTCTGCCTCAGTCCGAGGCCCAGTGGTTTATCCACTGTGCACATAATGCCATTCATATAAAGCAATACCTAGAGCCTAAACATACACACCCAAATATCTGTCATAATGCATCACACCCAAATTAATGTCAAAATATCATATGATTCATACCACTTTGCCATTTATGCAATAACCAACCATCTGTAATTAATTCTCTATGCTAGTAATACTGCAATCATATTTACATTCGTAAGCATTTGGTGCACTGAAAAGGCAGTCAACAGTATTTCACAATAATGCTGTATAATGGCAGTAATGACTTTCTTATTCTTATGATACCACTACCATGACAGTCAATAATTAACTGCCCTATAGATTTACTGTATTAGTATAAGGTCCTCATAATAGAAAGGGGTCTGGAGAGGAAAAGAGGAACTACAGTTTATAATTGTAGAACTTATAACTTCTAATGTTATATATGCTGAGAGAAAACTCTAAAATGGTCAAGTGAAGCCTACAGCCTTTCTGCCCTTCTAAAACTCAACAGAAGACACAACAGTACTTAATTTGTAAACCCAGGATAATGACAATCTCACTGTTAATAACAACTAATGAGGAAAAAGTAGTCAAAGCATGCAACAATAAGCCAATTAAAACTTCCTTTAGTGGAGAAATCAGAGCTGTAGCAAGGCCACTCAACAACCAGTGGTGTAAAAACAGTGATAAGACAAGGCTAAACAATGACAAAAGAATCAGACATACGATAAAATAAACAGACACATTCACAAGCCTAACCCCCCATACATTTACATCCCGTGCCAGATTAACTGGCAAAAAATAAATACAGCAGCAAAAGAAAAAAAAAAAAAAACAATGTGAAAGAAATGTCAGTGATCACTCTGTGAAGTAAGACATGAACTGATTTTGGAAGGGCATAACATTCAAGCTGAGAAAAAGCTTTTAAAGTATTAAGGAAGATGTGTGTATAATTTCATTGCTAAAAATTCAAACTGATAAAAAAAAAAAAGGAACATCATTCAACATTAGCATCCGAGATAATCTTGGAGAACCTAAGTTTATACAGCAATGGTTTGATCAAATGTATCTTTATGAAAGGTCAAGTGTTGCAAATTTTAAAGCTTTGGGATGAGGCCTTTTCAAAGTTTGTTTCAATATTTAGCGGCACCGCATTCCTTCAGACAGTAAATTAATATTAAAAATGGATATTAGAAAAGCAAAAAGGTTAATTAAGATTTATTTTTCCTAAATAACGGTTTACAAATGCTATAAAAAGAAAATGGCAATAGTGAGCAGATCGAGGTCTTTATTAAAAAAAAAAAAAAAAAAAAAAAAAAAAAAAAAAAAAAAAAAAAAAAAAAAAAAAAAAAAAAAAAAAAAAAAAAAAAAAAAAAAAAAAAAAAAAAAAAAAAAAAAACCTTACAGAAATGCTCTTATACGATCAACAGAAAGGCAAATTAAAATCTTTATCAATTCAAAAGCCCTACAGGAAAATCTAACTTATCTATTGTGCAACCATGCTTGAACAAAACTTAAACTTATGGTGAACTTTAAAATGGTTTACAATAGAACATTTTAACTAATTGTATCAATTTTGCAAACAAGATCTGTGGATTGTGGAAGATTTTAATATAACACTTAAAATAAAATATTGGCAAGGGATTATTATTATTTAAATAAATGCCAGCATTTTTTCACTACTGTAGATGTAAAAGATAGCCTTCTACAAATCACTGATCCAATTCTCAAAATTCACACCATACTACTCATGCTGAAGGTTTAAACATGACTCATGAAAATAAAATCCCTTTCTCTTTATGATCAAATATCCGTTAAAAAGATCCAGATCACTAAAGATCAAGGTTAACATTTCATTAACCACAATGGAATTTAATTATTAACTTTACAAAAAACATTTTTAAAGATGAACCTGATACAATTTCAATGGAGATGCATAGAAAGGCTGGCCTTCAAACATTTCAGAGAAACTTTCATTACACTGTTTTGAGATTTTACTGATAAACCTTTATTTAAACTGCCAAAGGTGTAACAAGATGCATACAAAATGCCATAACTGTCTTGTACGATCTATTAAAAAATATATATATTGTGACCGCAGCACAAGCTTTATAAAGTTAGAACAAAAGACATGTTTATTTACAATAATCTTTTACTTCAGTTTTTTCTAACAGGAAATAATATGTTAGGGATCTTGCCCATTCTTGCTTAATACAAAATTTTAATCTGTGGTCACTGCTGTCAGATCCCACACACATTTTCAATATGAGACAGAACTGTGAGTCAGGTCAGTCAAGCAAATGCACTGTCCACAAAGCCATGCTGTTATAATGTGTGCAGGACGAAGTCTGCATTGTCTCTCACTTTTTCACAAAGTTTGACTCAAAATGGTGAGTCACAACCCATCTTTACTTGCAAAAACTGAGCATCTGGTAGCTGTTCCTTTTAAAACCGATTTTCAATCCTTACCTCAGACCTACTTACCTGTGTGGTGTTTCGAAACTGTGTACCCAAATATTCTATAAACTTTTCTGTTTAACACCTGCTACATTTTCCATGGTTATTTACTTTTGGTGTGGCACAACTCTGGCTTTTCCGTATAATCCAGGAGGTGGAATGTCTTTTTTTATAATATGTAAGGTTGTTAATAAAGAACAGCATCTGTTAATGGTTATTTACTATTGTAACTGTAACAAAAAAAAAAGAGATTTACTGTAAACCAACGTTAAAGTCTGTGTTACTTACAACCACATGGCCAGTATAACCAACAGACTATGGATCCCATTAAACTTGAACAATATAATTTGTTGAATAACTTGTATAAAGTTTTATGTCCATATAAATCCTTATAAGGGTTTTGATTACATTTATGAGTTTTATGTTGACTAAATGATTCACATAATGGCAAATTCCAAGGAATCAATGTTGGATCACATTAACAAAATGGGATATAAAGTTTATATATGAAGGTATAAATAAAGTGCAAATAAATGTTTTTCAGTTGAAATTTGAAAGTTTGGTCATACCTCCTTTTTGCTCTACTACAGTTCCACAATTTCAGACTGTATTCCATCTGTTTGTGGACTACAGTACATACTGTGTTAGTCCCCTTTACTTTGTTGTCGAATGCTCAGGATCCCAATAGTACCAACACAGAGCAGGTATTATTAGGTTGGTACATTATTTCTTTCCCAGCAGTGCCATTGAGGTCTTTAAATGAAACTACATTACATATTACATTAAATAATTTAGCAGATGCATTTATCCAAAGTGACTTACAAATAAGATAACACCACAAGTCAGTAATTAACGAGAAGCCAGCTACCCTGTAAAATTATCATTTACATTTAGTCATTTAGCAGACGCTTTTATCCAAAGCGACTTACAAATGAGAACAAGCCTGGTCATTATACGATCCCAAATTACAGCACCAAAACCTCCTCTGCTCTTGTACCTTTTTGTGATTGTCCTGATCATTAGAGAACCAGCAGGAGACTTAATAATAAAATTTAACAGATGCCCTACAGTCTGTAATTGTAAAACTACGAAGTCCATCTATATGGTGAGTGGCTGCAATTTCCCCAGGGGATTAATAAAGTATTCTGATTCTGAAAATAGACAATGGAGCAAAAAAGGTGGTGTGTCCAAACTTTTGACTAAAATTATTATACAATTTTAGTCAAAAGTAAGTTCGCTTAAATAACGTTTATTATAAATAAAATAGCATCCTATTCTGTTTCTATAAAGATATTACCCTAATGTTTTTGTTTTACATTACAGATTTATTTTAAACAATTCCCAAAACATAAGGTTCAATAAACAGTAAATATATATATATATATATATATATATATATATATATATATATATATATATATATAGTAATTGTTCATAATAAACGCTCGATATAAATAGCACAAAATAAGTAACAGTTGGGAAGCAGAATCTCTTGTGGTGGTTGCACCGCGTGAGGGAATCTGCCGAGTGTGATGTGCTACTGACCCCATTACCTTTTACCCACCAACAACATCCTGTTAAATCAAACTTCGAACGCTGTATTCAGCTCGCTCCGATCTTAATGTTTGATCAAACATATAAATGTAGCAGATACGATAATGAGTTGAGCTTAAACGCGTTAAGTGTTTTCACAAAAGACCCGTGTTCTTTGTGAAAGCGCGCTAGGGAGCAGAATATTACCGTAATAACCCACCGCCAAATCGATTATTTAATAAAAAAATAAACATAAAAAAACTACCGTGATTTGTCTCTATTCACCGTCGTGGATGTATATCCTGAAATCGTCGATGACGAAATTTACAATAAGCTAAAGCAGTGACATCAAAAGGTCCTTCTTTTTCCATCCATTACTAAATCTGTGACACTCAAAGAAGTGCGAAAATAACCACAAACGACAACAAATGAATGATTTAACGCTACTAATTTTTACACCATATTTATATCTGCCTTTTGTGGAAAATTTAGTCAAATAAGCTACAATAAACAAAGTACCGTGAATTCTCATGGTGATACGTATAACGATGAGGATGGTGTAGTGCATAACGATGATGAATTAGTGTATGAAATTACAACGTGGATGTCGACCGGGGCAACTATAAATGCTCGTGTTTTTATAATAAAGTTTTGGAAAACTGTGCAACACCATTTTCAATAAAGCGCTTTTTGAAAACGCTTCATTGTTTAACTGGTCGTTCACACAGAAAAGTTAAAAGTCAAACAAAAGAAAATACGGTAAAGCCCACGTTCACGTCTGTGTCTGGCGTCAACCACGCGGCCATTCGGTCCCACATTCATACAGAATAAGATTAATTTGAGTTATTTTAGGGTGGGAAAAGGGAGAATGATCACCTTTCCGCTGGCAGTACCCCCCGAAACCCCGATGAGAAAAGGCTGTCGGACTGGGTGAGTGTGTTCGGGTTCGTGGTGCTGCTCAAGTTCGGCCTCGCTGTCTCCTGCCATGCTTCCAACCAAGCAGTACGAACAGCCGGTGAACTGAGCACTGAGCGGAGAAACCGGTTTGCTCTTGCTCCTCCCCCTTCCTCTTCCCTTTGTGTGTGTGTGTGTGTGTGTGGGAAAGAGAGAGAAAGACAAAAAGCAGTTACAAATATGTTTTAAAAAATCAACAATTTAGTTGCTTTGTTGTTTAATCAAAAGCTCTCCTCAAAGCATCCTGTCATTATTTGGTGTTTTTTGATGGTATTATTCTAATACCATAAAAATTAGGGGGTATCTGAAGACAGCAAAACTTAACTTCTTATCTCATCTGTAGTGTTGAAGTACAAAAAAGTAAAATCCATCCTGATTATCTTTAGAAAGTTGGATCTACATATCTACATGACATTTCCAAAATACCTGGATACACTCATGTACATGTGTACATTACTGTGTATTTTATTGTTATACAAAGAGATGCCGTAATACTTTAGGGAATTCACTAAGTCACAGCAGCAATGGACACACACACACACATATATATATATATATATATGTGTGTGTGTGTGTGTGTGTGTGTGTGTGTGTTAACATTTTTTTTATCAAATTATTTTTTTCAACTGCGAGAAACCACATCACTCACACAATTTTCTTCTGAAGTTTAGAAGAAGCGGTTTGATTTATGGGTTGTAATAGCTGGGTATTCGTTAAAGCTGTCGTTTGTAATCAGAACCAAAAGTAAAAATAAGTTCAATTGTAGACTATATTTTCTTTTTTCTTAGAATGGGCTGAGATTTTCAGATACATTTCGTCAAGATTTACAAAGTTACTGAACATAAACCTCTATGGATGCGTGTGTGTTTTCTCCCACAGTCCAAAAACATGGATTTAAAGTAAATTGAATGCTCTAAATTGCCCCATTTAGAGTGTGTTCGTGTGTCTGTGTGATAGTTTGGTACCCTGTCGTGGGTGTATCTGCGCAGCACCCGAAATGTTCTGTCCTGGACGGGCATGGGGAACCTCCCCGCGACCCTAGACGATTAAGCGGAAGAAAATAAATGAATGACTTTTTTAATATCTATATTAGTTCATTGATGTTACATGGACTCTGCGTTCTATTAGTAGATAAATACTAACAGAATATAAAACTTTAAAATGGATTGTGTAAAAAATAATAAATAAATAAATACGTGCCTTACGACTAAAAGACAGCGTTGAAGCAATAAATAAACTGTGTTTGAAAGTTCACTAAGGCGACTTGTTTTTTTTTGTTTGTTTTTTTTAACCATGCAGAAGTTCCACGTGTAGCACGAGCCAACGTGGGGCCACGTAGTGTTGAGTACACGATTACCCGCGATACATTTCTCCTTTTGAGGGAATAGGGTGTAAGGGGCTTTTAGAACACGGCCGAAATATAGGCGCTTGCGAATGACGTCATTTACTGCTGACGCTGCTTAGTGTGTTTAAGATCTGTTTTGCGAGGTCGTGTGATTTCATTTCATTTCAACATGAGTACTATGTTCGCAGACACGATCCTTATAGTTTTCATATCTGTCTGTACGGCGCTGTTGGCTGAAGGTAATGTAAATGACACTTATTGGCTGATGATTTTACGAAACGTAAGCCAGCTTCTTAACGTGGTTCCTCTGTCAGAGTTCTGATCTTAGTGTTTTTTGTTTTCTGCAGGTATCACATGGGTGCTGGTTTACCGCACTGATAAATATAAGAGACTGAAAGCAGAAGTAGAAAAACAAAGTAAAAAATGTAAGTTCAGGTTTGTTCATTATCTTCCGCTTAATCTTCCACTGGGGTCGTGGGGGGGGGATGCCCATGCCCATGCCCATGCCCATCCAGGAAAGAACGTTGGGGGCGCTGGGCAGATACACCCAGACAGGGTGCCAATCTATCACTGGGCACACACTAACTCACACATAAACACGCACTCTTACTGTATATGGGGCAATTTAGAGCCTTTGGTTTATCTTTAATTCATGTTTTTGGACTGTGGGAGGAAACCAGAGAACCCTGAGGAAACCCACGCAGACACTTGGAGAACAGGTAAATTCCACCCAGATCAGGATTCAAAACTGTATTCCCAGGTTGCACTGAGAAGTGAAGGTGCTAACTACTAAGCCACCTTGCTGCCCAATGTAAGTTCAGTTTAATTTTAATTAGGAGAAAGAGGATGCTGTCTAAACTAAAGGCCAATGCCTCCCACCCACTGTAGGACACACTGGTCAGACACAGGAGCACTTTCAGTCTAAGCCTTATTCCCCCAAAATGCACCAAAGAAGGTCATTTCTACCTGTGGCTGTCAAGATCTATAGCTTTTTAATGTGCAATACAGAATTATATATTATGTAGTTTTTATATGTGCAATACAAAAGACGTGCAATAAAACATATATGATTGTTAACTTGTGCAATAAAGTGTCACCACTGCTTTACTTTTATCGTTGTATTTTTATTCATTCATTCATTCTTTATGTTCTGCTTAATTCTCCACTAGGGTCGTGTTAGGGTTCCCCATGCCCATCCAGGGCTCTTCACTTTCCCCCTGGGGATCAATAAAGTATTCTAATTTTGGTTGACTGTTCTGTGTGTTGCTGCTTCTGCTGCTGATGATGATGATTTTGATTAAAATTCTATTCTGTTTTTTTTTTAATGTGTCATTCAGTGGAAAAGAAAAAGGAGACAATCACTGAATCTGCTGGTCGTCAACAGAAGAAGAAGATTGGTATGGTTAAATATGTTCATATTAAAATGAAGAAATACTGTTTGTAGTGTATTTGTTAGACTGTGCATATAAAACTAATAAAATAAATAAAAATAGACATGTGTTGATAACTAATACCCCTAAAATCTGACTACATCACATAATTTGTTGCTGATTGTCAAATCTAAATGACACTGACATGTCTTCATAACACAGATATACACTGTGCATTCTATTAAACATTTATTTTATTTCTGCAAAGACAGTAGTTAATTGGTTGCTGCACAGTTATGCATGTTGTTTATTATCTAATCCTTTATCAGTCCTCACAGAAAAGTGCTTATTGGATACTGGTGGGTGGATATTTTGTTGGTAGATTATTTGTAGTAATGACAATGAATGAATAGCAAATCTAAAACTTCATGACGGTTCTAGAAATAATTTCTAGAATTGTAGAATGTTATAGATTGTAGAGTTCTAGAATTGTTTCCCACATTGTGGGACAAATAAACTATTATCTTATAAAGGAAGATCTTATTTTAGTCCTGAAATTAAACGAAGAACATCAAATGACAAAAATCGGAGCCGTGGACATTTATTTATTAAGGAAAATAATGTAACTCACACCTGATTGTCATGCCATTGACTGAAAGCACTTGACACATTCACCTTTTACTTATCTGTAATGATTCACATACTTTTGTCACTCGCAGATCAATGGATCTTTTTCCTACATAAATAAATGACCACGTCTTAACTTATCTTTACTTATTAGTTTAATTCAGTTGTCTAAAGGTACTTTTAGTTTAAATGTACTGAATATGTGAAAGGTGAGCAAAACTGCTAGATCATGTGACTGACAGTTATTTCTTGTTGACTAGGTGTGTCCTTCTGTCCTTTAAGATTGAGTGTTTCAACAATAAATAGACCTAAATGTCAACACTTGGTTTTAGCTCTTGGTTTTAGATGTGGGAAAAATGACAACGAAACGAGGTAGTCAGTAAAATATAATGTATGTGGGTAAAAAGATTTTTAAGCACTGATGTGTTAGTAATTGTTAATTAGTAAGACATAATAAAATACATAAAATTAGGACTATAAAGTATTTATAATTAACACAACTATGTTTGTTGAAAACTAAAAGGGCTTTATGTGCAAATGAATGTGTCAAAACTAATTACAGATAAATTCAGGTCTTTTAATAAAATTTCTTAAGATTTAACTGTGTTAACCTTATTGGGATGATAAATGGTTGTTGTAAGTAAAATAGGATATGAAAATCGTATGAAATATGCTAATTGCCTGTTTTTAAATGTTGATGAAATTTTCAAATTGGTAAGTCTATACATAAAATGAGCTTGAACAATAAGTAACTTTGAAATAAAGGCTGCACAGGATATATACTGTGTATACACTTTGTCACATTATATGAACCAGATATTAACTGAGATAAGGGGAGAGTACATAACTATTACATTTAATCTTGTGTAGTAATGGAACAAGTCTGATTTATTTCTGGCAATGTTACTTGTTTCTTAACTTTACTGTGTTATGATGGGTGTATTGTTCAAAAGTCTTAATCACGTGTTAAATTCTGAAGTCTGACCTTCATTTGAGACTTATTTTCCCAGTTGGAATGAGTTTCTTTTAGCATTTTTTTACTCTATGTATAAAAATAATAACAATAGTGGGGAAAATTGAAGACTGCAATTAAATACAGTTAAATCTTTGTAGAAAAAATTTGAGGAAAGTGTCATTGGACCATTTCTGCATGTTTGTGCTCTATATTCAAACCGATTCATTTTGGTGGACCGGAACTAGTGACCTGTACAGATCCTTAACTTCAAGCCTACTGACCACTTTTAGAATTATGCTCAAGCTCTATTTTTAGCCAGGCTATTTTGTGCGACTTACGAGTCTGTGTTCACAAATTTACAGTTTTCTCTAAATGAGCCACAGTTGTCAAATAAATGCTCAAATCTCCTAACATATTATTTGTGGTTAAATGCGGCGGTTATAGTACAATGTAATACGTTTCAGACAAATTTGATCTTGGAACACAAGTTTTAGTCGTTTGTTTTACCCACTAGATGGCGGTGTAAACTCGCAGACCAACCCGGCTAGTCCTTAAAAGCACATAAATAACGTCATGACAATGAAACTGGTGTTACTGACTGGTTAATAAGGAGCGGGGCAAAAAATGGGATTTTTTGGAATGAGTGATTGAATTTTAATACGATTTTGCCTTTGTTGTATTTTTTTCTCATAGAGAGACAGGAGGAAAAACTTAAAAACAATAACAGAGACCTCTCAATGGTACAGTGTTTTGTATTTTGTCATCATAATGTCTTTTATGTTATTGTTTCTGCAACATTTAATTGTAAATAAATGTCATTTTTAATTACAGGTGAGGATGAAGTCCATGTTTGCAATCGGTTTCTGCTTTACAGCATTAATGGGCATGTTCAATTCTATGTAAGTAAACTCGCATTGACAATTAAATATGTAACAACTATGTGTGTGTGTGTATATATATTTATTTATATATAATATAGTTAGTTTTACTTTACTGGTGTTTGACTCTTACTTATGTTTATCTTTCAGCTTTGATGGACGTGTAGTAGCGAAACTTCCATTTGTGCCGCTGTCCTACATCCAGGGGCTTTCTCACCGTAATCTGCTCGGTGAAGATTATACTGACTGCTCTTTTATCTTCCTCTATATCCTCTGCACTATGTCTATTAGACAGGTACAGTTACATAACTATATCTTCAGTAGTTATTAAAAGTTAATTCTGAGTTGTCTTTATACAGAAAAATATAATCTGGTATTATATATCTGTGAGTGGCAAAAATATGTAAAGCTTTGCTTTTTGTATCCGGTGTGAAACTAAATATTTTTAGTATTTTTACCATCAGCTGAATTTACACTGGATTTTAACTTCAAAATTTTTAACTAATTTCTCAGTTTAGACCAGCTTCAACACTGCAGTGTTCTTTGGTCTTTGGGGTTATGATTTGGACTGACAATTCTAAAACATTAATATTATTATTTGTTAACCATGTGGTAGTATAATGTGTCTGTGGGGCTTCTGTTCACATTTTTCAATATTTGATAATATTGTTGCAAGTAAATTTTTTTTAGTCACAGCATTTGTGATTTCTTTAATTTATTTTTTTTTCTCTTCCAGAACATACAGAAGATGTTGGGCCTGGCTCCATCCCGTGCTGCCACCAAACAGGCTGGAGGGTTTTTGGGACCCCCTCCTCAAGCTGCCAAGTTCTCTTAAAACCTATTGGACAATTTACAAGCTACCTGTGACACATTCACATTATGAGTGTACATTATTTAAAAGCATCGACTACTACTGCCTGTAGTGACCTCAGTGTATGTTCATACATTCTTAATAATTTGACCTAATAGATTACTTCAAGATGTAAAACTTAAATTATTATCTGTCTTTAGCACATATGTTTTTGTTAATTAAATTTTTCCTGGGATAATTAAGTTTATAAAATTTATAAAAGTAATCACTATTCTGATTTTAAGGTTTTGTAGTAGTAGTTATTTTATTTTTTTGGAAAGCAAAACATTCACATTTTGTGGTTTTGTGTTTTTTACAGAAACATTTGTAGTAAAGCAGTTTTTTTCTGAGTAAAATCAGTTGAGTATTAATAGGTACAGTTATGTGTGATATGTGATAAGCTCTTAAAAGCTCAAAAGCTGTTTGCACACATTAATTTATACATTTTGTGAATGCAGCAGAGGAAATAAAATGAGTTCACAACTAAGTATAGTAAGAAGCATTGCTACCACATTTTTAAATGTTTAATGTTATTATAATATATACTAGTGTTACTTTGTATAACAATTTGCATTTCTTTGGGTCATTACATAAAACATATTTATGTTAAATTATGTAACACTAACGATGATTTTTAAATCCACGGTCTAAATCTTACATTTATTTTTATGTTCCTTATATCATTCCTTTAATAAAATTCTGAAAATATCCAAAAATAGAAAATTCCAATACTGGAAATGTCTTTTTAGACAACAATGCAATATACATAATAAACTGATCTAAAAGTTCTGAGTTAAAACTTTGGTCAGAGTAGTGATGTAGTGGTTAGTACTGTCTTCATACAATTTATCCTGTGTTTAAATCTTTGGTATAAAGAAAATGCACTTTCTGTGTGCATGTTTGCATGTTTTACTTGGGTCTGCATGAAAATTAAAGCTTGATTAAGTATACAAAATTGCCCCTGCTGTGAATGCTACAGAATTACAATCTATTCATGCTGTTTACTGTACCTTGATAACATCCTTTCAAGCAAAATGCTTAGGAATAATCTGGCATGTTTGGGGTCTTACCTATCTACTAATTATATGTCTTGGTAGCTGTTGCAAAACCATTGATGTATTAAATTGTACTGCAATATACCAAAAGTATTACATTTATACAAACTACAATCACACCTATTATAAGATTTTTGTAGCCTATTCAGAGACAGGCTTTAACATCTGAGCACTACTGAGCTGGATCAGAGCGTTGATTTCAACCCAGGACTTCTCACTCAAAATGATTGCATAATTTTGCAAATGCTCTTTTGACTACATTAGCACAAAATCCCACAGACTACTTTTAGAATATTGTGAAAGAACCCAGTAAGATTGAGACAATTACTTATGCCTTTGGTATGGAATGTTCATAAAGTGTCTGATCCAAAAGTTTTAAAACATTTCTGAAATACTACTGCTTTTGTGTTGATACCCAAGTCTTCAAATTACATCGTCATAGCCGGTTTGGCATTGTGTCTTATATTTCCAGAATGCCTAGATGAAATATTTTGTTTGCACAATGGCATTTTCAAATTTCAAAAAGTATCAACTTTTTTACAGAAGTGTATGATTTAACATGAGATATGCATTCCTACAACACATCTATAATATTAGCCAATCTATTGTTGTCTTACTCAAATATTATAAATCAAGGTTTTGCAAAGATCTTAACACAAATTGTATCATTTCCCACATGAAAATGTAAATAATATTAATGAGAGGTACCCTTTCCTTCAGTAAAATGAAAAAGAAAACTTTTGCTCATGTGCTTGTAGTTAAAGTTGATGAGCTCGTAAATCCAAAATATACAAGTGGGATGGTAGCTCAGTGTTCAGGGTGTTGGACTATCAACCTAAAGGTTGTGGGTTTAAATCCACACACTGTCATTACTAATGTGAGTCCTTGAGCAAAAACCTTAACCGTCATTGCTTCTGCTGGGATGCTGTACCAACTCTGGGTTCAGATTCCAACCAAGTTGGGATACTTGTAAGGCACTAGAAAAAAAAGCGTCTGCTAAATGACCAAATGTATGTAATGTAAATGTATATAAGAACACTTATGATGAAAGCACTTTGATTTTATTACATCAGCTTATTATCCTTTGTAAAACATGAGCATATAATATCTGTGTTTATTGTTTTGCTGGAATTTGTATTTAAAAATATTTCATTTTGCAGAAGATTTATAGAGTTTTGACAAATTAGTTAAGTTTGTAGTGTTTTTGGAGTCTTAAAATGAGTCTGGGTTAATTTTTTGAGGGGAATAACTAACTATGAGTCTTAAGTATTATTTTAATTAAACTATTAAAACATGGTTGGGGGGCGGCACATGGTTTAGTGGTTAGCACATTCGCCTCTTAGCGCTAGGGTTTCCCAGTTCCAATCCCAATCTGGGTGGATTTTCCATGTTCTCCCCGTGTCCGCGTGGTTTCCTCCGGGTTCTCCGGTTTCCTCCTACAGCCAAAAAACATGGATCAAGATTAATTAAATTCTCCAAATTGCCCGATATACAGTAGAGTTTGTCTGTGTGAATGATTGTGTCTGTGTGAATGAGTGTGTGCCCAGCGATGGATTGGCGCCCTCTCCTGGGTGTATGCCCAGTCCCCAAGACGTTCTCCCCTGGATGGGCATGGGGGACCCCCCCTGCGACCCTAATACATTAACATTTGGTCATTTAGCAGACACTTTTATCCAAAGCGACTTACAAGGTGAGCACAGGGTTAATCACAACATCCCTGGAGCAATGAGGGTTAGGGGTTTTGCTCAAGGACCCACACTGGTGGACCTGGGATTTGAACCGCCAACCTTCAGATTGATAGCCCAACACCCTAACCACCGAGCTACTGCGCCACTAATAGAGCCACTAATAGAAGATAAAGCGGAAGATAATGGATGGAAAACATGGTTCGTATCTTAAAAAATATATTTATTCATTCATTCATTAATTATCTCTCGCTTTATCCTCTATTAGGGTTCCCCATGCCCATCCAGGTGAGAACGTCTTGGGCGCTGGGCAGATACACCCAGGACAGGGCGCCAATCTATCGCTGGGCACACACTCACTCACTCTAACACACTCTATATGGGGCAATTTGGAGAACTCAATTAACTTGATCCATGTTTTTGGACTGTGGGAAGAAACCGGAGAACCCCGAGGAAACCCACGCAGACACGGGGAGAACATGGAAACTCCACCCATATGGGGATTTGAACCTGAAATCCCTAGTGCTAAGAAGCGAACGTGCTAACCACTAAGCCACTGTGCCGCCCCACTGATTACTTTCATTCATTATCTCCCGCTTATCCTCTATTAGGGTCGCGGTGGGGTTCCCCATGCCCATCCAGGGGAGAACGTCTCGGGCGCTGGGCAGATAGACCCAGGACAGGGCGCCAATCCATCGCTGGGCACACACTCACTCACACAGACACACTCTAAACGGGGCAATTTTGAGAATTCAATTAACTTGATCCATGTTTTTTGGACTGTGGGAGGAAACCGGAGAACCCGGAGGAAACCCACGCAGACACGGGGAGAACATGGAAACTCCACCC
>JAFMOD010001782.1:27533-52266 GCA_019802435.1 Corydoras maculifer
GCACACACTCACTCACACAGACACACTCTAAACGGGGCAATTTTGAGAATTCAATTAACTTGATCCATGTTTTTTGGACTGTGGGAGGAAACCGGAGAACCCGGAGGAAACCCACGCAGACACGGGGAGAACATGGAAACTCCACCCAGATGGGGATTCGAACCGGGAATCCCTAGCGCTGAGAGGCGAACGTGCTAACCACTAAGCCACCGTGCCGCCCCCACTGATTACTGATTTTCAAAAAATAAATGTAAAGTTTGACAATTTTTACATAATATTATCTGTAGTAATACCAATTAATCTCATAGAAGCATTAATAGATTGGACTGTAATTAATGATCACAAAACAAAAGTGGAAACCAATATTGTGCATTAAAGATCAGTTTATTTCACACAAGACTTATTTCTTCACTTTGATCCATGTTTTTGGACTGTGGGAGAAAACCGGAGAACCCAGAGGAGAACATGGAAACTCCACCAAGATGGGGATTCGAACCGGGAATCCCTAGTGCTGAGAGGCAAGCGTGCTAACCACTAAGCCACCGTGCCGCCCTTGAAAAATATAAATGCAAGAAAAAGTAAAAACTGAAAACAGTTGTACTCATTCAGCTTTTAATTCATGCACAGGACACAACAGGTAGAACTCTGCAAGTTTAAAGTGAGACCATTAGAAAATAAAACAAAAAATGGCAACAGTCATGTTAAAAAATGCTTTTCGATGTTTTGCTTAATAATTTATTAAATTAACTAATTGGGGCGTCACGGTGGCTTAGTGGTTAGCACGTTTGCCTCTCAGCACTAGGGATTCCCGGTTCGAATCCCCATCTGGGTGGAGTTTCCATGTTCTCCCCGTGTTCGCGTGGGTTTCCTCCGGGTTCTCCGGTTTCCTCCCACAGTCCAAAAACATGGATCAAGTCAATTGAGTTCATCAAAAATTGCCCTATATAGAGTGTGTTTGAGTGAGTGAGTGTGTGCCCAGCGATGGATTGGCGCCCTGTCCTGGGTTTATCTGCCCAGCGCCCGAGACCTTCTCCCCTGGGTGGGCATGGGGAACCCCACCGTGACCCTAATAGAGGATAAAGCCGGAGATAATGAATGAATGAATGAATGAATGAAATTAACTAATTGCTGACGTACACAGACGTAGAAAGTAAAAACTGGAAACAGTTGTACTCATTCAGCTTTTAATTCATGCACAGGACACAACAGGTAGAACTCTGCAAGTTTAAAGTGAGTCCATTAGAAAATAAAACAAAAAATTGCAACAGTCGGTTTAAAAATGCTTTTCGATGTTTTGCTTAATCATTTATTAAATTAACTAATTGCTGACGTAGACAGTTACGTAACCGCAGTTACGCAGCACTTTTAAATGTTGCAGTGCATCTGCTCTGCCTTTTTGGAATCAAACCGAGGAGAAGAGAACAACTGCAAACCTCAAACTCTCCAGGAACCTCATATTTAATAAGTCTGTTATTCTCCCGCAGTGTGGTGTCTGAGGTTAGTTGACGTCTTTAAATACAATGGTTGCTGAATAAAATGGCGGCTCATATACTTTTATGCTATAAGTATGTTTATGGCCGCTTACAGCTGTTTTGCATTATTAACTTTGTTGGCTCGGTTAGCTTCAGTTGAAATGTTGTAGTTTGTAGTTTTTTCAGTATGATACAAATAATAATGTTGAGCAACATGTAGACGTAAACCATGAATTCTTGTGGAATAACTGTTTATATTGCACCCCGCAAATACATGATTCTTCTATTTTGCTTATGTAATATTTACTCTTTATTAAACGTTTCATGTTTCCGCCGACAGAGAAATGAAGATTTGTTAGTAAAATGCTTTTCATTGCTTTCTTTAAACGTTATCCTAACGAGTTACATATAATGTAGACGTTTCATTGACGTTTTCCTTATCGCTGTTTGTAGATAAGATTCAAACGCTTAAAAAATATTTTATTAAAGATGAGGAGTATTTGCTAGATATCAACTGACTTAAGGATTTCAGAAGTACAACTCAATATTTATGTTTAAAAGCTTGCAGTTTGGGAAAGACCCATTCAATTTTATAATGACTGCGTACAGAATGGTCCTCATGAACACTGAGAAGTTTGCTGTGCAGAAACTCCCTTAGTATTTGCACAAGTCTTCAACTTGTGATGTATTAATCTGGATTGTAAGCCGAGATTTTTGGTCTAGCAGTGTCTTAGTGCTTTAGACTTAATGTGACTTTGTCAAACACCTCATTTCTACCTTGATTCTGCATTGAGTTTAAGTTGGGCATGGTTGTTGGATATGTATGTACAGCGCTCAATGGAGTGTTCATCATGTTAAATTACTTTAAAACTTCTTTGTGTATTTGTGGTTGTACAATGTGCTGTGTTTCCAGTAGTGCATCTTCATCACACGTAGCGTTTGTGTACACTACAAGCAAAACAATGCTGGAATTGACCTTTGCTGGCACTGTAGTTAAACTTTCAGCATGTCCTCTATATTTAGGGTGTTGCTGTGAAAGTGCAGCGTATTTACATATGGTCATTGGATAAAGAAAGCACTTCCTCTTTAAAATTAATGGTTTAATCAATTGGGACACAATTACAAACATCTGGTCCTTGCAAGGTTTTAAAATTAGAGTGGACCAACACATTACTGGACTGTAGGTTTGATTATATATATTCATTTATTATCTCCCGCTTTATCCTCTATTAAGGTCGCGGTGGGGTAACCCATGCCCATCCAGGGGTTTCAGGCGCTGGGCAGATAGACCCAGGACAGGGTGCCAATCCATCGCTGGGCACACACTCCTCTCACACACACACTCAATTGACAGAACTCAATTGACTTGATCCATGTTTTTGGACTGTGGGAGGAAACCGGAGAACCCGGAGGAAACCCACACGGACACGGGGAGAACGTGGAAACTCCACCCAGATGGGGATTCGAACCGGAAATCCCTAGAGCTGAGAGGCGAACGTGCTAACCACTAAGCCACCGTGCTGCGGTTTAATTATAGTTTCTAAAAAACAATATTACAGCCCAACCTATTAAAGATGCTCTTAGTCTCACTATTGGACTGAAAATATCCATTACCTTTTCCACAATGTGTCTTGTGTCAGGTTTTTACATTTACATGGATAAACTATTTAATTTCATGTTGCTAATTACTAGTTAAAAGGCAAGTCTTACCAGGTGAAATTATAAGTGTAAAATGTTTTTAAAAAAAATTTTTGTATTTGAAAATTGTATGATATAAGGAATAAATGTCTAATAAGGAAAATGTGTTTTAATTGACTTTTTTTTTTTTCTTTCTTTTTTTTATTAAACTCTTTAAACTGTTAAGAATGGCTCAACAACCGCTCCTCTCGCTGCCCGAGTTTGGAAATGTGTCCACTGGCAGTCTGATAGTAAAAGAGCCACTGAATTTCTGGGGTGGAGTAAGAGTTCAGGCAAAGGACACAAAGAACTCTGAGCCTGTTTATGAACCAGCAACTGGTAAGAGCATATATTTTCTGTTCAAGTACAGCCACAACTATGAATTCACCCTTTTCTCCACCCCTCCCCCACTTTTTCCCCCCTTTTTAACTGCAGTGAGTTGTGCAACCTGCCTATGAATTATTAACTAAAATGTGTTGTAGGTGAAGTTGGATATACTGTAAATTTCTGGCAAAATGTTTCAACAGAACTTTTTATTTATTTATTTATTTCATAAATAAGGCCGTGTGTTGTGTGACCTGATTCCATGTGGGGAGGAGGAGGTCGATCAAGCAATTAAGAGTGCGCACTCTGCCTATCTGAAATGGAGCAAACTGTCTGGAATGGAAAGAGCTCGTATTTTGCTAGAAGCTGCACGGATCATCAGGGTAAAGTCACAACTACTTGAAGAGACTTTTCACTAACATGAATCCCATATACCAAAACTCAAGTGTATTTATTACAGCCATACAGCGTGGAATCATTCATTCCTAGTTAGACATATGTTATTTCTTATTCTGATCCAAAGAATGTATTGCAAACACAAGCCATGCTGTGGCAGGTGGAGTGGAGCCTCATGCTATCGCATGTCTACTCATATATTTGTCTTTTCATCGGTATATCTTTGGGTGAGCCGATGATGCATAGGATATTCTATAAATAAGTTTTTGCATCCAGCCTTCACCTCATCAATTACTGTCCACATTATGTCTGGACAACACTTGGAAATTGCATTCATGCTACGTTATTCATATTCTAATTTTACAGACCATACCCTCTGAAACTACTGAAAACTAACACATGATCCTTCTGTAGTTTGTATATTATCTGTGTACCTGGGTTGCTGTATAAGTGAAGTTTGTGGCAGCCTGTTTGATTTTTCCCTTTGGAAAACTGGGAAAAGCTGTTGTGAAGGTGCTTTAAACTGGGTAAAGAAAAAGCCAGGAAACCATCTCCAAACAAAACTGCTGTGTCGTAAACAGGAGCGCCGAGAACAGATCGCTAAACTGGAAGTGATCAACAATGGAAAAAGCATCACTGAAGCTTTAGCAGACATTGATGTGTCCTGGCAGACTGTTGAGTACTATGCTGGTATTGCTCCCACACTTGCAGGTGGGTCAAGTTGAACCGTTCATCTGGCTTTTTATTATAAGAAATGTTTGTTATGATATGTTATCACTGTTTTAAGGTGCTGATTGGTTTGTACTTGTTTGTAAGGATTATATAAAAATATTGATTCTATGTAATAAAAAAAGAAAATGAAATTGTTGAATATTAAATACATTTAGTGAAATTGTGAATAATTTGCCCATCCCTTATGGATGATTGGTTGTCTGACAATCTGTAAACAGAAAAAATTGTGGTACAATTTCACAACCTCAATACAATTAACACCGTTTATACATTTAAAAATATTACCTCACAAAAGAATTCTGAAACATAACTGTCTTTTAGTATATTAAACTTGCTAATCTTAAGTAATACTTTGACCTGTTTTCTTAGGCCAACATATTCAGCTTCCTGGAGGCTCTTTTGCATACACTCGCAGAGAGCCACTTGGTGTTTGTGTCGGTATTGGAGCCTGGAACTACCCTTTCCAGCTTGCTATTTGGAAGTCAGCCCCAGCTCTTGCCTGTGGTATGTGAACCATTATAAACATGGTTTTGTTGCAGACTGCTGAAGCATAGTCATTATAAATACAATCTGACAGGTTGTGCAAAACCCCACTTTAGTTGCCAGGATCCTTCAACTAAGCTTGTTTTTTGTCTTCTCTCTCATTTACCTTTTTTCTCTTGTTCTCCCTTCTACTTCTGCCATCTAAGGTAATGCCATGGTGTATAAACCATCTCCAATGACTCCAGTGACAGCTGTAATACTTGCAGAGATCTATAAGGAGGCTGGAGTTCCAGATGGTTTGTTTAATGTGGTTCAGGGTGCAGCTGAAACCGGCTCACTGATGTGCCACCATCCCATGGTAGCCAAAGTGTCCTTTACTGGCAGTGTTCCTACTGGTAAAAAGGTAAACACACAAAAAAGCCTAAATATTTTTAATTGATGTACATTAGGTTACATTGATAAACAAATAGGATCTTAATTTTAACACTGCAAATGCAGCTTTGCTTTTTTTTTTTTTTTACACCTGGTACAACCTAAACATGAATAAGATATGAGTGCATGAAAGGAATTATTATTATTATTATTATTTTTTAATAAAAAAAAAACAAACATTTTAATTGAAATAAAAAAATCATACTTATGTATAACCTGTGCACATAAAATCAACATTTTAGATAGTAAAAAAATCCTTACCTGTTGTGAAAATTATATACTTTCTTTTTAATATTATGACCTGTTGAAATAAATAGCTGCTTATGGTATGTTTAAAAAGTGGAAAAGTAATGGATGTATAAATAGTTATGAAGAAGTGAGCGCAAATGATGTATTATTAAATGGTGGTTATTAAGTAAATATTTTTTAACTCATGTTATACCATTTTTATAAAAAAAAAAATTCTGAGGGGGTTTTCATCCTGTGTGCGCTAGTGCAGTATTATTGTCCCACATTTCATTTTTGGTATGTAGCAAGTAGATAAAAACAATGCAAGCATTCAGTGATAGATGAATCATTTTCTGGTGCATAATAAAATATAAATGTGTTTGTATTTTGTTTTGTAAGGTCATGGAAATGTCTGCAAAAGGTGTGAAGCATATAACTCTTGAGCTGGGAGGAAAATCACCACTCATCATCTTTAAAGACTGTGAACTGGAGAATGCTATTAAAGGTGCTCTCATGGCTAACTTCTTAACACAGGGACAGGTTTGTAATTTCTTTTCTTGTGAAAGGCCACAATAAGTTTGAGATTAGATTAGAAAGTTATGGTTAAAGCTGTTTAAAGATAACATACTACGAGTCAATAATTTGAAGTAAAAAATGAATTCACGATGTGCATTGATTTTTGGTTTGTGATAATGTATGATATGTACATGTGCATTTATTAATAATGTGATATTGCCATGCTAAAAATATATTGAGTTAAAAAATACATTTATTTTCCCAAAGCTGGAGTACATTACAGGTTATTATAGGTATGTTTTTATTGACGCAGGTCTGTTGCAATGGAACAAGGGTCTTTGTGCAAAGGGAGATTATGAAACCATTTCTGGAGGAAGTTCTGAAGAGGACCAAGGCCATCGCTCTTGGTGATCCTTTATTGGATAATACCAGGATGGGTGCTATGATAAGCAAACCCCAAATGGAAAAAGCACTGGGCTATATTAATCAAGCTAAAGAACAAGTGTGTTTTCTATTATTTATAAAAAGAAACATTAGACTTAATGAATAACATTAGACTTAAATTAACTTCAACACTACATTCACAATTTACATACTTTTCATAAAATATCAGATTTAAAAATTGTTATGCTTGATGTGTGTTTGAATAATATTAAACTCACTTTTTGTATACTTATATGTTAAATATGCAAATACCTTGTTGAATTTATTTACATTACTTGAGCTGCACTTCTGCCATTTAAAAGTGGTAAAGCAGCTTTTAAGCAATGCAATTAGTGATTTGTCAGGTGTTTACTTTTTTTTCTACAAGGAGTTTAGGTTTACTAAATACTGTATCTTTTTGCAACCATATTATAAAGAAAGTAAGTGTTCTTCACAAGTTTGACTTGTTTTAGGGAGCCAAGGTGCTATGTGGTGGAGAACCTTTTGTTCCCAGTGACCCCAAACTGAAAGGAGGTTATTTCCTGTCTCCATGTATTCTGGGTTAGTCATTTTCTAATTTGTTTTGATTTGTCCTTATTTGTTGATGTGATTGTTCTATGTTAATATGAATTTACTTGGATGATACTTGAAAATCTGTTAAGATATTTCTGTAGATGTGTGATTTAAAACACTGGTTACTTTTAACACAAGTCCTAAAAGTAGTATTAAGACAAAATATTATAATGTACAATGTCTTGTTAATATTTGAGTCCACCATCAGAAAAGCACTAAATAGTAATAGAACATTTTGTAGGGTTTGAAAATTTTTAATCACCGCTAAATTGTCCATTTACATAATGTGGAATTGAGCTTGTTTGTATAGTAAGCAGGCGGTACGGTTGCTTAGTGGTTAGCACGTTCGCCTCTCAGCGCTAGGGATTCCCGGTTCGAATCCCCATCTGGGTGAAGTTTCCATGTTCTCCCCGTGTCTGCGTGGGTTTCCTCCGGGTTCTCCAGTTTCCTCCCACAGTCCAAAAACATGGATCAAGTTAATTGAAGTCTCAAAAATTGCCCCATATGGAGTGTGTCTGTGTGAGTTTGTGCCCAGCGATGGATTGGCGCCCTGTCCTGGGTCTATCTGCCCAGCGCCCGAGACGTTCTCCCCTGGATGGGCATGGGGAACCCCACCGCGACCCTAATAGAGGATGAGCGGGAGATAATGAATGAATGTATAGTAAGCTTTATGGATGGGCATTTGTCCACCTCTGTCTCTGCTGTAATATGTGGTTTATTTCTCTTTAATATACCTTGTATGTGTTCTCACGTAAACAGATAACTGCAGAGATGACATGACCTGTATAAAAGAGGAGATTTTTGGACCTGTGATGTCAGTTTTACCATTTGACACAGAAGAGGAAGTACTGCAACGAGCCAATAACACTACTTATGGCCTTGCGTCTGGAGTGTTCACAAGGTTTATTTAATGCCAATACTATTTTTTTCATTGTTAGATAGCTTGTGCTGCAGCATTTAAAAGCATTGGCTTTAAGTAAATCTAAAGCATTTAACCCAAATAGAGGGTGTCCACATACTATAGGCCATGCATGTGTTTTAGATATAATACTTTTTCAATGGCATTCTGGTATACAGTTTATTTTGTTGCTTTTGTACAGAGATATAGCTCGAGCTCACAGAGTGGCGGCAAACCTTCAAGCAGGAACCTGCTACATTAATAATTACAATGTTAGCCCTGTGGAGGTTCCATTCGGAGGCTATAAGATGTCAGGTAAAGATCTAGATTGAATTGTATAATTAACTGAACACACTCCTGCACATTTTATGCAGTTACTGATTTACAGAAATCAAATGAAAGTAGAGCTGCCAATTTAAAGTGTGAATCATTTGCAGGTAAATGTACAAATTATATTTTATGATTTGAAAGTAAACAGCAGAAAATAAATTGCTGGCAATACAAGATAAAAAAAAAAAACATTTAAATGTGTTTAACATCTGCAGCCATAGCTTTTTTTCTTTTTGGAGAGAGGTTACTGCAAACAAATCCATTTTTTTTCTCATTGTTTCTTTTGGAATAATTGTAATTCTTATTTGTGTTTCTGCTCAGGTATTGGGAGAGAGAATGGTGCTGTCACCATAGAGTACTACACCCAGCTGAAAACTGTTGTGGTGGAAATGGGAGATGTTGAGAGCCTCTTCTAAATTGCTGTGAAGTCACAACCTCCCCTATGAAAATGTGATATATAACAAAGTGTTTGAGATTAACAGACCAATGCTGGACCAGTTATTATACACTTGAAGAATTATCAGCTAAGCTTAATAAACCAGATCACTACAAGGTGCCTTAAATACTAACCAGCTAGAGGACTAACAAGTTTTTCTGCTTTGTTAGTAAGACTTTATGCTTTTTCTAATATCTCAATAAAGCAGTGTTGTAGCAAGTTCTTTTTGTTAGTGATTCAGTACAGAGTCACTTCACCATTGAATGCATGAAAGCTGCTCAACATAAACTGTACACTTAAGGGTGTGATTAGATCATATGCAGGATAAGAAATGAGTCTTGTGTGAAATAAACTGATCTTTAATGCACAATATTGTTTTCCACTTATGTTTTGTGACCACTAATTACAGTCCAATCTATTGATGCTTTTGTGAGATTAATTGGTATTACATATAATATGTAAAAATCGGGAACCTCAATTTTATTTTTTTTAAATCAGTATAAAAATAGATTTTGCATTATGAAATGTAAGTTCAGGATTCAGTAAACCTTTAGCAGATATCTAAATGGCTTAATTAACAAAAACTTCATAAATAATTTACCTTCTGTGCTTTACACAGAGGAATTGATCCTTCATGTTAAGCCATTATTTTTGCCTGAGATATTTGTTTTTCAGCAAATGTCACTATCATGCATGCACACTTTTTCTGATTGAAAATGCAATTCATTGATGCCCAATATAGGTAAAGAACAAATCCAAAATGTGTACACGTTACATAGAAATACAGCATTGCTTTAGGTATATCAAAGCTGAATGAGAATGACCTGAAATAAATAAAAACTCAAACAACATTTCAAAATCTAGTATGCAATAAATTGGCGTCACGTTGGCTTGGTGGTTAGCACGTTTGCCTCTCAGCACTAGGGATTCCCGGTTCGAATCCCAATTTGGGTGGAGTTTCCATGTTCTCCCCGTGTCCGAGTGGGTTTCCTCCAGGTTCTCCGGTTTCCTCCCACAGTCCAAAAACATGGATCAAGGTCAATCGAGTTCTCCAAATTGCTCCATATAGAGTGAGTGTGTGCCCAGCGATAGATTGGCGCCCTGTCCTGGGTGTAACTCTCCAGCGCCCGAGACATTCTCCCCTGGGCATGGGGAACACCCCCCCCCCTCCCATCACGTGACCCTAAAACAGGATAAAGCGGAAGATAATGGATGGATAGGTATGCAATATATTACATTTGTAATGCAGTAATAATATTGTGTTCTATGAAAACAATGAATTGACTATTGAATGAGTATCAAACAGTCTAACGACTTCAGACACCACAATCTGTTATTCTTAAGTTTATAATTGTATCTGATGTACAAACCTAGGTGCATTTTAAGGTTTCGAACACTACACTGCAGCACACTATATAGTGCACTATATCTGTAAAAAGACCCGATTCTGAATTCAGGTCCTTTAAAAAATGACGTCACGGGAGTTTGAGCAAGCATTGGGGAAACGAGAACTAATAAACGGTTCCTACTTCTTGTTAGACTGGATTACACAAACTGTTGAGATTGTAATTATCAGCCTTCCATGGCTTTTATTAAAATAAATAAAAATTGGAAAAGTACAGCTATTTGCTAATGTAACGCTGAGGGGAGATGACGTCACTGTCTCTTCTCACTGAAATGTGAACCGAAAGTGAATCTGCAGCTCAGCTACAGCCAAGTTTTTGGGTGAGTCAATAAATTGACTTTGTTTGACTAAAGACTTAATCTGTTATTGTAATTAACGTTTACATTTGACCAAATAATGGTTATAACTCCAAGTTTTTATTGCTAACTGCGAATGTGTAAGCGTTTAGCAAAGGTTTGTTTATGTATTAAACCTTACACTTCAAGTATATAATGTTGTTTACAAAGTTCATACCTAAATCATCTTCAAAAGGAACAGAATCGGAGTAAATTCTATAGCAGGGAGAAATCACAGACGACTGTAAAGATTTTGCAGTGTTTTTTGTAAAAAAAAAAAATCGTATTAGCTTTCATAATGACGTAATTAAAGATAGTACAAAAGTTTCAAGTCTTACACTCAGTAACATTAAGCAGCAATAACCTGTCATTTACACAATGAGAACAAAGGTCCCCCACGTCACTTCACTGCTGTTTCTTCCTGAAAGTAAAGTTGGTTTCTTCACTGGCTCTTTTTTTTTTTTTTTTTTTTTTACAGTCGTCTGTTTCTTATTCATTAAAAAAAAACTCTAATGCTTGTTTATCCATCCATCCCTTATCTTCTGCTTTATCCTATATTAGGGTCACGGGGGGGGGGGGGGGTCCCCATCCAGGGGAGGACGTTTCGGGCGCTGGGCAGATACACCCAGGACAGGGCGCCAGGCTATCTTTGGACACACACTACATGGGGCAATTTGGAGAATTCAATTGACTTGATCCGTGTTTTTGGACTTTGGGAGGAAACTGGAGAACCCGGAGGAAACCCACAGGGACACAGGGAGAACATGGAAACTCCACCCAGATGGGGATTCGAATCCCTAGCACTGAGAGGCGAACGTGCTAACCACTAAGCCACCGTGCTGCCCTAATGTTTGTTTACATGCATTAGCTCCATTGTACACCATACAAACAAAATATTGGGACACAACCTAATCATTTGATTCAGGTGAGGTGACATGGTGGCTTAGTTAGCACGATCGCCTCTCAGCACTGAGCATTCAGGTTCAAATCTCAATATGGTTCCCAAAAGTAGTTTACTCATATTCATTCATTATCTCCCGCTTATCCTCTATTAGGGTTGCGGTGGGGTTCCCCATGCCCATCCAGGGAAGAACGTCTCGGGCGCTGGGCAGACAGACCCAGGACAGGGCGCCAATCCATTGCTGGGCACACACTCACTCACACAGACACACTCTATATGGGGCAATTTGGAGAATTCAATTAACTTGATCCATGTTTTTGGACGGTGGGAGGAAACCCACGCAAACACGGGGAGAACATGGAAACTCCACCCAGATGGGGATTCGAACCGGGAATCCCTAGCGCTGAGAGGCGAACGTGCTAACCACTAAGCCACCGTGCCGCCTAGTTTACTCATATTATATCACAAAATTTAATTACAGATGCTGATCCAATGAAGCGACTTTAGACTCTGAATCAAGATTAAGTCTGGAAAACCCTGAGAAAATGAAAGGTATTTATTAGATAATATATGTATTATATTTTCACCACATGTAACTTTTAATTGTTTTAGCATTTTTAATACATTTGCTTGCTTGGCATTTTATTATTTATGCTGTCAAGCAAAACACTTTTTCCTTACTAAGTTTCAGTCTTTGTATAGTACTGTAGCACTAAACTCTAATATACAGTGGAGCTACCGTTACTGTAGCCTGTCTGTCCTAATGTATGATGTGTGTTCTTAGGTGTTTTTATTTGCTCTTCACAATAGGTATCTGAATTTTTATAGCTTTTCTGTCCATCAGACCAACTATCCCTTTTCATTGTTGACCAAAAATTTTTGACAATATACTGACATTGATAATTTTCTTATTACACTGGCTAAGATACTGTTTTCTGCAAAAATCCCATGTGGTCATTATTTATTCATTCATTCATTTATGGAAATACTCTGACACCAGCAATTAACACAAAAAAAATTGTACATTCACATGGTTGATGGGTGATTTCAGTGCTGCCACACAATGGTTATTGGATAATTACATGAATACATAGGTGTACAGATTTGCTTAAAAACAAAATGTTCTTATCGAGTGTATTAACTTGTTGCAATATTTCATAATGCAGAAGTAAGCAAAACACCAACCAGGCGCTCACCAAGGAATCATAAACCGTTGGACAGTTCTACAGGTATAAACCCAAGTTTGAATATACAGAATATTACATTTATTATTTGGTATTACAGCATGTAATTTAGCTCTACTAGCTTTTCATTCATGGCTCTTCCTGACAAATGTAGTGCCTATTTTCTTTCACTCTTCTAGCACCTCCTGATAGCAGTCCAGTAATGAAAAGATCACAACAGATAAAAACAAAAGGTACATTATTGGACAGATGTCTTTCTTACCATTTTTGTTTTTGAAGTTGACATTTACTATTTATTTTGTAGACTATTGCTTTTTAGTTTTCCTTTAACCATTCGTCATTTTGGTGGGGTTACTTACAGGAGTCCATGCAGCAGGAGATGTCCACAGCTGTGATGAAGCAGAAAAAAGGTCATTCAGTGATGATGAAATGGTGACCACATCATTTGATGAAGAAACTAAACTCAGTCCAGACTCTGATGGTGAAGTGAACCAGGGTTCAGATACTGCTAGGGAATTAAAGGAAACACAAGTCTCTGGTTTGAAATCAAAGAGAAGTTCTATCCCCAGTGAGCCTGAACTCAAAAAGGACGCAGTCATTGGTTCTACAGAGAAAACAGTTCAAGTCACTCATTACGCAGTAAAGACAAGCCAAATTATTGATAAACCTACAACGGAAATCAGTTCAGATTCAGGTCTTAAAACAAAAAAGGGCCTTGATTCTGTTTGTGGTAAAGTAATTAGTAGTAAGTATAATGTTTAAGGCTGTTATTGATCAATTTGTAAAACTAATTACTATAATGTTATTTCAAACGGTAAAAAATAATATTATTTCTATCCTACAGCAGTCGTTTCTATTGCAGTAGCTCTACTTGCCGTCTGGTTGTATTGGTACCTGAACTCCTCATCTACGCTACCACAAAAAGAATATAACCTTTTAGAAATTTTTGGTCGTGAATTAGAAAAAGTCCAGTCAAGATTTCCCAGCCAGCACCATGAACTGTGGAGAAGAAGCAGAATCCACCTCCAGAGACATCTTAACCTGACTGATCCGAAGCAGCCAGTGAGTCTGATTCTGACCTCAGGTCGCAGTGCTGAGAAGACATTGGACTGTCTGGCACGACAGTTAGCCTTAGCTTTTTCCACTGCCCTCAACTCCTCTGTCCTGAACATTGATGGAAGCAGCAAAAATTCACAGGACAGTGATCGAGTTAAACTAGACATTGATGGAGAGCTGAGAGAGGCTTTTGATGGCGGAAAACAGGCTGCTGTTATCCACCGGTTTGAAAAGCTTCCCCCTGGATCCACACTTATATTCTACCGCTACTGTGACCATGAAAATGCAGCATATAAGAAAATCTTCCTGGTTTTTACTGTAATGCTTGAAGAAGAAACATCATTTTCACCTAACATCAGTCTGGGAATGGTGGAGGAGATGGTTCGGGAGCATTTAACTAGGAAGTTTATTTCTTCTGACAGAACAGCCACATTTAACCAAATGGATGTAGATAAGCTAAGTGGGCTGTGGAGCAGAATCTCTCACGTTATTCTCCCTGTGACAGCTGAACAGGTCATGGAACAGAATGGATGTACAGCATTTCAGTGATCAGAAGGCTTCTTTTAGATGTATCACAGATCTTTTAACAGAAACATACACCTTTTCCTTTTTATATAGGGGACAATAGTGTGACCACATACATGGTAAAGGCTCTGCCCAAAGACCCAACAATGCCAAATGTGCTGGAACCCACTTTGTTTATTATAAAGTCAGTTATTTTCCGGACTCTTGTTTTTATAATTAATTTAATCTACTTCAGGAATAATGCACTTTAAATCAACATTTACATATTCTAACAGGTAAACTTGGATAATTAGTTTTGATAAGTTTGTGGGTTTAGATAAGCAAAGTTGTTTTATTTAAATTATTCATTGTAAGCTTGTTTATTGTAGTGATTTTTTTTAATGGATTCATGAACAAAATCTCTTTTTTTGTGTGTTATTTTGGGCATTTTATTAATATATTTCTAATTGGGGTGGAATCGAATCAGTGCAGCTTTGTTGATCCTGCCTCAGTTTAAATTAAAGGATGAAACATGTAACAGTTGTATGTTTTGCATTATGACACTAAAATGGATGGCTCATATTTGCTGCACACAACAAACTGAGGGGTGGCACTGTGGCTTAATGGTTTGCACATTCGCCTCTCAGTACTGGGAATCCAGGTTCGAATCCCAATCAAGGTAAACTTTCCATGTTTTCCCCGTATCTGTGGATTTTCTCCAGTTTCCTCACACAATCCAAAAGCATCGCAGCATCAAATAACAATCAGGTTTGATGATTTTACAGTGTAGTTGGTTTTCTGCATAACTACTGACTTGTAATGTTCTCATTTGTAAGTCTCATTTTTGGATAAAAGCGTCTGCTAAATGACTAAATGTAAATGTAAATATTGGCCGCTTTAAATTGCCCCAGATAGTGCGTGAGGGAACGTGTGCGATAGATTGGCACCCTGTCTTGGGTGTATAGCCTAGCATCGAATTAAGTGGAACCTAATGGATGGATGAACCAAAATGGGTTTCCTCCGGGTTCTCCGGTTTCCTCCCACAGTCCAAAAATATGGATCAAGTCAATTGAGTTCTCCAAATTCCCCCATATAGTGTGATGAATGAATGATTTAACTTCCACATTTTAAAGAATGCTTAAGGCTCCTAATTGCAGGGACTTTGTGCAGTTCCTTCACAACTAGTTACCCTGACTTCACTTATTTATGCCCCAATATGCTGATCCTAATTAGAATGGTCCAGCAAATCTCTGCACTCTTTCAGCAAAATGCATGGAAACATCAGTCCAGTGACTCATTAATGTCTAAACAAAAACATTCATTCATTCATTATCTCCCGTTTATCCTCTATTAGGGTCGCGGTGGGGTTCCCCATGCCCATCCAGGGGAGAACATCTCGGGTGCTGGGCAGATAGACCCAGGACAGGGCGCCAATCCATCGCTGGGCACACACTCACTCACACAGTCTCACTCTATATGGGGCAATTTTAAGAATTCAATTAACTTGATCCATGTTTTTGGACTGTGGGAGGAAACCGGAGAACCCGGAGGAAACCCACGCGGACACGGGGAGAACATGGAAACCCCACCCAGATGGGGATTCGAACTGGGAATCCCTAGTGCTGAGAGGCGAACGTGCTAACCACTAAACCACCGTGCCACCCTTAACAAAAACAATCTTTCCATAAACCTTTTGACAGATTCATTAACTACTGATTTGTGTTGTTTTCTCATTTGTAAGTCGCTTTGGATGAAAACGTCTGATAAATGTGACTGTAACACGAAGTTGGAATCTTTAATCGTCCACAAACTACACTGTAGTAATCTTAACATTACTAAAACAAAATTCCAAACAATTGGGATACAGTACACTGTTTATAATTTTATCATACAATCTTGGCAATAATATAAAACTATATGTTTATGTTCTACTTTAGATAATGATATTTTTTAGTCATTGTGGTCTGCTGCTGTATCTCCAGGACAGTTGCTGTTTAAGTCCTCCTCATGGCTGTAGGCTGTCCCGCACCAAATACAATAGAAATGCACACTCCTCAAGTACGAGGTGAGAAACTGCAACTTCTCCAAGGGGCTCAGTTCCTCCTCCTCCTCCTCCTCCTCCTCCTCCTCCTCTTCACTTTCCTCACTGCTGGACTCCCCATCCTGTTCTTTCCTCTGCTCCACCTCAGGCCAGTACCAGCTGTCCCTTGGAACTGTTACACCCGCCTGACTGTCCAGCTGTTCACAGACTCGTTGGCTTTTCCTCAGATCTCCTTCATTTTGCTGTTTTTCCTTTTCCTCTCGTTTGCGCTGTCTGAAGTCGTCGAGACATTTCTTCTCCATCTGTTGTCTCACCTGCACCTTCCTGCGCTCGTTCTGCAGACTCTCCTCCGCCCTCCGTTTCTTTACTTGCTCCATGCCGATGCCTCCTCTGTCGGTCTTGATGCTCAGAGGAACCGGATCAACGCGCCCGGCGCCGTCTTTCCCGAGCCCTCGGCCCGCGCTGTAGCCCATCTTCTGCAGCAGAGCGAAGCCTTTATTCTGGCTGCTGATGGAGCTCTGCAGCGCCGCCTCCCGGCGCTCCTGCTCCTCCTGCCTGAAGCTTTTTTGCCGGTTCTGAATGTTGACTTCTTTATGAAGCGCCTCTTTCCTCAGCGCCTCCTTCACACGGCGCACCATCGTGATTCCGGGCCGAACGTCCTGCGACGGGTTTAAAAAGGCGTCGGACATGTAATCATCGTCTTCAGACTCCGCCATTACTGCCGTTTAACTCACAGCACGACGGCACCGGCCTTACTGAGCCTTACAACCACCCGGTCTGCCTTAGCTTCAAAATAAGAGTCAGCAAACGCGTGTTAGCGAAACATAAACGACATATGAGTAAATAATTTTCACTTTAATATTCATTCATTCATTATCTTCCGCTTTATCCTATATTAGGGTTGCGGGGAGGGGGTTCCCCATGCCCATCCAGGGCATACTATACACACTGAGGACAGTTCATCCCGTCAATTAAACTTAATTATTTTAAATATATATCTATCTATAAATAATCTATCGCTGGGCCCACACTCACACACACACAAACACACTCTATATGGGGCAATTTGGAGAACTCAAATGACTTGATCCATGTTTTTATGCTGTGGGAGGAAACCGGAGAACCCAGAGGAAACCCACACGGACACGGGGAGAACATGGAAACTCCACCCAGATGGGGATTCTCCATGTCCATCCAGGGGAGAACCGTGTCCGCGTGCGTTTCCTTCGGGTTCTTCGATTTCCTTCCACAGTTCAAAAACAAAGCTTCAAGGTAAATCGAATGCTCTAAATTGCCTTATATAGAGTGTGTGTGTGTCTGTGTGAGTGAATGTGCCCAGCGATAGATCAGCACCCTGTCCTGGGTGTATCTGCCCAGCGCCCAAAATGGAACCCTACCCACCCATGTAGAGAATTAAGTGGAAGATAATGAATGAATGAAAAAAATAAGATGAATGAAATTCTGAAAAGTTGATTTAAAATGTCTACATTATAATAGATTATAATAGTGGTTTTGTCACTTCTTTAAGGCTTATTATTGCTGCCAGTAAATATACTATGTCTATTACAATTGACTATTAAATCATGTGACCCTTCTGTAATCTAAGAAAAAATGTATTACAACCCAATGAAACCTGTTCAGGTGGCTTATCTATAGCTCTTATTAGAAACAAATAAATTTTCATCGCTCTGAACAAAAGATGGACTGAGGTACAAGGCATCACATATTATGATGTGCTTTCTCAAGCTCATGGAATGTGGTAGCTCCGTGGTTAAGGTGTTGGGTTATCAATCTGAAGGTTGAGGGTTCAAATCCCCTGTTTACTGAAATTCCCAATGAGCAAGGGCCCTAACCCTCACTTTTTCAGGGGTGCTGTTCTGGTGTTCTGACCCAATCCATCAAGTTGTAGGTCACTTAAAAAATAACAATATATATATATGTATTTTTTCCCACAAATATATATTTGCAATATATATTCGTCCATAAAACCTGTCAAAAATGTGTCATACTTTAGTCCATAAAACCTGTCAGAAAGCTTTAAATACAACAATATTATATAGGGGTTGAATAATTGTGACATGGCTATCTTAACAAAATATAATGTTACGCACAAATACAATATCATGCATTTTCTGCTCTGATTTTATGTATCACTCAACTCATAAAGAATCTTTCAAAGCTGAAACTTGCTATTTGAAAAAAACTTATATTGATAAATTCTTAAAATCTTTGGGGGTTGAATATTCATTCATTCATTCATTATCTCCCGCTTATCCTCTATTAGGGTCACGGTGGGGTTCCCCATGCCCATCCAGGGAAGAACGTCTCGGAATTACAATTATTCCAAAATAAACAATGAGAAAAAAATGGATTTGTTTGCAGTAACCTCTCTCCAAAAAGAAAAAAAGCTATGGCTGCAGATGTTAAACACATTTAAATGTTTTTTTTTTTTTTTTAAACAGTTTTACCTTGTATTGCCAGCAATTTATTTTCTGCTGTTTACTTTCAAATCATAAAATATAATTTGTACATTTACCTGCAAATGATTCACACTTTAAATTGGCAGCTCTACTTTCATTTGATTTCTGTAAATCAGTAACTGCATAAAATGTGCAGGAGTGTGTTCAGTTAATTATACAATTCAATCTAGATCTTTACCTGACATCTTATAGCCTCCGAATGGAACCTCCACAGGGCTAACATTGTAATTATTAATGTAGCAGGTTCCTGCTTGAAGGTTTGCCGCCACTCTGTGAGCTCGAGCTATATCTCTGTACAAAAGCAACAAAATAAACTGTATAACAGTATGCCATTGAAAAAGTATTATATCTAAAACACATGCATGGCCTATAGTATGTGGACACCCTTTATTTGGGTTAAATGCTTTAGATTTACTTAAAGCCAATGCTTTTAAATGCTGCAGCACAAGCTATCTAACAATGAAAAAAATAGTATTGGCATTAAATAAACCTTGTGAACACTCCAGACGCAAGGCCATAAGTAGTGTTATTGGCTCGTTGCAGTACTTCCTCTTCTGTGTCAAATGGTAAAACTGACATCACAGGTCAAAAAATCTCCTCTTTTATACAGGTCATGTCATCTCTGCAGTTATCTGTTTACGTGAGAACACATACAAGGTATATTAAAGAGAATTAAACCACATATTACAGCAGAGACAGAGGTGGACAAATGCCCATCCATAAAGCCTACTATACATTCATTCATTATCTCCCGCTTATCCTCTATTAGGGTCGCGGTGGGGTTCCCCATGCCCATCCAGGGGAGAACGTCTCGGGCGCTGGGCAGATAGACCCAGGACAGGGCGCCAATCCATCGCTGGGCACATACTCACTCACACAGACACACTTTATAGGGGGCAATTTTTGAGAATTTAATTAACTTCTTCCATGTTTTTGGACTGTGGGAGGAAACCAGAGAACCCGGAGGAAACCCACACAGACACGGGGAGAACATGGAAACTCCACCCAGATGGGGATTCGAACTGGGAATCCCTAGCGCTGAGAGGCGAACGTGCTAACCACTAAGCCACCGTGCCGCCGGGTTGAATATTGATATATATATATATATATATATATATATATATATATATATATATATATATATATATATATATATATATAATCGGCGGCACGGCGGCTTAGTGGTTAGCATGTTCTCCTCTTAGCACTAGGGATTCCCGGTTCGAATCCACATCTGGTTGGAGTTTCCAATTTCTCCCCGTGTCTGCGTGGGTTTTCTCCGGGTTCTCCGGTTTCCTCCCACAGTCCAAAAACATGGATCAAGTCAATTGAGTTCTCCAAATTGCCCCATATAGAGTGTGTATGTGTGAGTGAGTGTGTGCTCAGCGCCCTGTCCTGGGTGTGTCTGCCCGAAATGTTCTTCCCAGGATGGACATGGGGAACCCCACCGCGACCCTAATATAGGATAAAGCGGAAGATAATGAATGAATAAATATATATATATATGGATGGATGGATGGATATATAAGATAAGATAAAAATTGTCTGTGCCCAGCGATGGATTGGCGCCCTGTCCTGGGTCTATCTGCCCAACGCCCGAGACGTTCTCCCCTGGATGGGCATGGGGAACCCCACCGCGACCCTAATAGAGGATAAGCGGGAGATAATGAATGAATGAATGAATGAATAAAAATTGTCTGCTAAATGGCAGAATGTAAAGTCAATGCCTTTACTCGCGCCTGAAATTGGCAACAGCGCCCCCTAACGTCACAGAAACCGATGGTCCGAATTTACTGTTACACCGGATATGCCTGGATTTTCTATAAAGGTTCTCCTCGCCGAACTTCCCCGTTTATCAGACTGATGTCGGTTTAGTTGTAAGTTGTGGTTCGTTTATTTAATGCAACAAACATGGAGTTAACTGAGGATAATGTGCCGCTCAGAAGAGTCACTAGACAGTGTCGCGCCAGAGGTTTGTTTCTACAGGAAGCAGATCATCGTGTTTAACTGGCTTTAGCTCTCGGCGCTAAAAAGCAAAAAAGTTTATACATTGTTTATGGAATAGTGTGTTTTTCATATATATATATATATATATATATATATATATATATATATATATATATATATATATATACTTATTTTTTCACAACTGATAAAAATAAGGTGTTTAAATAACTACGGGTCACATAACACAGACATGGCTTTAAAAATCCTTATGCAGATGATTAGAGGTTTTAATTCGAACGTTGGTGTTCGAATCGAATGTGAAATTAAAAACCCCTTATGTAATCTAACATAACAGTGTACATCGTGTACTGTTCATTTAAATGTACCTTAAAAAAATAACTATAAGTACAATTTTTGTGTTTCAGGTGTCTTCGCTGTTGATTTAAAAGCAAGACGCGCACTGAAGAGAAAGAATAGCACTCAGCCCATAAATATGAACAAATCAGAGGAACAGCACAGTGCATCAACTCAAGATGATGGTGTGTGTGTTTGTTTGTGTGTGTGTGTTAATGTGTACTTCGTTATTTAATTTGCATAGCTTTTATTTGCATGCCAAAGACATCCAGCTTGCAAATGTACATTCATATAAGATATTGTAACTTACACTTTGCAATCACTTTATTAGGTTTTAATATTAATCTGTAGTCTGTTGTTCACATGTTGTGTCAGTCCTCTGTGTTCTATTCTTTAATGTCCTTGACTCATTCAGGACCAATACAGGGCAGCTATTATTCTGAGGTGGTTTATTCTTAGCACTTCAGTAACATTGATGTGGCAGTGGTGTGTTCAGATGCAGATCAGACGCTGCAGTGCTGTCGGAATTTTCTCACTTCGATGACCCTGCTGGACTGTTTTGTTTTCTTTTGCTATTGATGAAATGTCTCAAAATTCCCAAACTTAAGTCAAAGTAAATTAATTAAAAAAACTTTTGAGTTAAATCAAAAATATGTTTAAACATCCATCCATCCATTATCTACCGCTTATCTGGGTCCGGGTTATGGGGGCAGTAACCTATGCAGAGAAGCCTAGATGTCCCCATCCTAATCTCTAAGCAAAAGCCCAGCAACTCTGCAGCGAAAACTAATTTTCCCCTGCTTGTATTCACAACCTTATCATTTCAGTCACTACCCAGAATTCGTGGCCATAGGTGAGGGTAGGTGGATTGTATTGATATTGGAAAATTGAGAGCTTTGCCCTCTGGCTTAGCTCCCGCTTCACCACAACGAACCAGAGCAGAGTCCATATCACTGCAGATGCCGCATGATCTGTCTGTCACGAGATACTAAAAGTACTCCACTTGAGGAAGGAACTCATCTCCAACCTGGAGAGAGCTATTATATTTTAACAGTTAATTCCTTTAGGATTTCCTCATATATTCACTAATCATGAAAAATAAATGAATTTATTCTCCAAGCTTATCTAGGATGTTATGTGTTGGGAGCTGTTTTAGTTTAGGGTTTAGTTTAACAAATGCTCACTTTGTGTCTGGTTGTGTTATTTTTTTAAAACCTGACTGTGTATTTCATGTTAAATGTGTTCCATTTTTTTCAGGGTCTCCTGATAAGATTTTGAAATTACAGACAGGAGATAGTGGAGGGGAAAATGGAGATCAAGTGGACTTAATGAAAATGGATATGGCTGAACAACAGGACCAAGAAATGAACTCAGAGGATGAAGGGGATAGCTGTGACATAAACAGTATGTCTATGAATCTTTATAATAGAAGATATTTGGATTTCTTTTGAAACATGTAAGAGATGATTTCATTTGTTTGTGTCTATACCAGCAAAACCTCTTATCAAGAAGGTTGATGTTTGTAAGAACTTGCGGGTTGGAAATTTAGAAACAGAAGAAATGAAGTTGTTCCTGAGGAAACAAAGGCTTACTCAAAAACAATCAGCAGAGTCTAAAACATCCAAAGCAATGAAAGGTCAAGACAGAATTCATGTTGCACAGACTTTATCAAAAGGTTTGTTTGTTATTTTAACCTCCATCAGTTAAACTTCTTTAAAAATCTTGTTAAATCATATATTAGTTGGAGGCTTTTGGATCGATGGTTTAACCAACATGTATCAATTATTTTAGTTGTCTGAATATTTTAACATTTAGAGTATAATTTTAATTTATTATTTATTCATTCATTCATTATCTTCCGCTTATCCTCTATTAGGGTCGCGGTGGGGTTCCCCATGCCCATCCAGGGGAGAACGTCTCGGGCGCTGGGCAGATAGATCCAGGACAGGGCGCCAATCCATCGCTGGGCACACACTCACTCACACAGACACACTCTATAGGGGGCAATTTTATTCTTTTTTTTTTTTGAGAATTCAATTAACTTGATCCATGTTTTTGGACTGTGGGAGGAAACCGGAGAACCCGGAGGAAACCCACGCAGACACGGGGAGAACATGGAAACTCCACCCAGATGGGGATTCGAACCGGGAATCCCTAGCGCTGAGAGGCGAACGTGCTAACCACTAAGCCACCGTGCCGCCATTTATTATTTACTTTCTCATATTTTTTTATCATAGAACATTCCAAAGAGGATTCTTCACCAGTCAGTATAAAACCTCTGGAGAACAGGAATGATATTTTAACTGTAAGAAGCAGCATAAAAGCGTATCGAGAAACAAAGGAAGAGACAGCCAAAGGTCAGGGTTTCACATACAAGTTTAAGCTAAATGCCTTTTTTATTTTAATATGTAACTTTTTTTTAAAGACCAAAGTCTTTATTTTTTTGCACTGCAGGGGATTTTGCTTTTCCGGATTCGTACAGGTATGTATATACAAGAGACCGCTTAATGCCCGTCCATCAAACATATAAACGTCCAACTGAAAAAGTGCCCCTACATACAACAGGTTGGTATTACTTTTATATAAGTATACCTGTATTTGAACTGTAAATGCCCTCTTTTACATTTCTTGGTAAAATCATTGTTTTCTCTCCATGAAGAATTAGGGAGAGAAAAAAAAGTCAAAAGGAAAGCAAGTTTAGCGTCTTCCGCAACAGGTAATAAAGTGCTGTACAAATAGTAGTTTATATTTGCAGTTGCAAGTATACAGATGGAATTCCTATTTTCAATAAAGTAAAAAAACATATTTTAAGTGATTCCATTAGAGAAAGAAGGTCTGATTACCATAGAGAGTCACCTGGGCCCTTCTGTGTAGAGTCTGCCCCTTGTCTGTGGGTGATTTTTTTATGAGTTTCAGTTACCTTCTATAGTTTTAAATACATTTTAGATGGTGATTTGGACCTAATAAAGTGGCCTTGAAACCATGGATATCTGTCACAGCTGTTAATAGTATTTTAGAACTTTTCCTGTGTATGTACAGACATTGTTATGCTGTAGAAATTATGTTTTAAATCATCTAATCATAATCAACATATGCCAGATAGAAATGTGTAACCTACTTAAATGACACACAGTGTTTTATTTTTGCTTTATTATAATTTTTTTAATCATTTGTTTTGTTTCCTTTTAGGGCATGGATGGGGCTTGTGTAGGTGGCTTAAGTATGCTCTGTTCCTGCTGGCCCCAATTGCTTTGGGTCTAATGGGATATCAGCACTTTCCGTGTGCGTCCTTTTCTAACAGAGCAACAGAAAATCGTAACACAACATTGTCCAGTCAATATTTAAAAGAATATTTAGTTGAACTGGCTAAGACCTCATTCCCAACTCAGCGTGAAGAACTCTGGAAGAGGACGGGGATCCATCTCGTGCGCCATATCCAACTGACTGATCCGAAGGAGCCAGTTAGTCTGATTCTAACCTCGGGTCGCAGTGCTGAGAAGACGCTGCAGTGTCTGGCACAAGAATTAGCTGCAGCTTTTTCCACTGCCCTCAACTCCTCTGTTCTAAATATTTATGGAAGCAGCAAAAATTCACAGGACAGTGATA
>JAFMOD010001783.1:0-18375 GCA_019802435.1 Corydoras maculifer
AAACGTTTTCCACTCTTACTTTGTGTATTTCATGCTTTTTACATGTCTGTTTTTGTGCATTTCCCACGTTTTTGTCCGTTTTTCATACATTTTGCACGTTTTCTGTACATTTTACAGGCTTCTTGTTTATTTAGTGTGTTTTTTAGACGTTTTTCATGCTTATTTTGTGTACTTCATGCTTTTCACATGTTGTCTGTAAATGTTGTGTTTTTGTGCATTTCCAACGTTTTCACACATTTTCTGTACACTTTACAGGTTGCTTGTGCAGGTAGTGTGTTAGACGTTTTTCACGCTTATTTTGTGTATTTCATTCTCTTACATGTTGTGTTTTTGTGCATTTCCCACGTTTTTGTCCGTTTTTCATACATTTTGCACGTTTTCTGTACATTTTACAGGTTTTCTGTTCATTTCGTGTGTTTTTTAGACATTTTGAACGCTTATTTTGTGTATTTCATGCTTTTTACATGTGTTTTTTTGCATTTTCGACGTTTTTGACCATTTTTCATACATTTTGCACGTTTTCTGCACATTTTACAGGTTTCTTATTTATTTAGTGTGTTTTTTAGACGTTTTTAACGCTTATTTTGTGTTTCATGCTTTTTACATGTTGTCTGTGAATGTTGTTTTTGTACATTTCCCACGTTTTTGTCCGTTTTTCATACATTTTGCACGTTTTCTGTACATTTTACAGGTTTTCTGTTCATTTAGTGTGTTTTTTAGACGTTTTGAATGCTTATTTTGTGTATTTCATGCTTTTTACATGTGTTCTTTTGCATTTTCGACGTTTTTGACCATTTTTCATACATTTTGCACGTTTTCTGTACATTTTACAGGTTTCTTATTTATTTAGTGTGTTTTTTAGACGTTTTTAACGCTTATTTTGTGTTTCATGCTTTTTACATGTTGTCTGTGAATGTTGTTTTTGTGCATTTCCCACGTTTTTGTCCGTTTTTCATACATTTTGCACGTTTTCTGCACATTTTACAGGTTTTCTGTTCATTTAGTGTGTTTTTTAGACGTTTTGAACGCTTATTTTGTGTATTTCATGCTTTTTACATGCGTTTTTTTGCATTTTCGACGTTTTTGACCATTTTTCATACATTTTGCACGTTTTCTGTACATTTTTCAGGTTTCTTATTCATTTAGTGTGTTTTTTAGACGTTTTTAACGCTTATTTTGTGTTTCATGCTTTTTACATGTTGTCTGTGAATGTTGTTTTTGTGCATTTCCCACGTTTTTGTCCGTTTTTTATACATTTTGCAGGTTTTCTGTACATTTTACAGGTTTTCTGTTCATTTAGTGTGTTTTTTAGACGTTTTGAACGCTTATTTTGTGTATTTCATGCTTTTTATATGTGTTATTTTGCATTTTCGACGTTTTTGTCCATTTTTCATATTTTTTGCACGTTTTCTGTACATTTCACAGGTTTCTTATTCATTTAGTGTGTTTTTTAGACATTTTTCACACTTATTTTGTGTTTCATGCTATTTACATGTTGTGTGTTTTTTTGCATTTCCCACGTTTTTGCACATTTTCTGTACATTTTACAGGTTGCTTGTGCAGGTAGTGTTTGTTAGACGTTTTTCATGCTTATTTTGTGTATTTTATGCTTTTTACATGTTAACTGTGAATGTTGTGTGTTTGTGTGCATTTCCCACGTTTTTTTCCATTTTTCATGTATTTTGCACGTTTTCTGTACATTTTCTGACTCCTCAGTACAGAGTTTTTTGGATTGTCTTCTGTCTGCGTGCATCGCTGATTGTTCGGAGTGTGTCCGTCATGTACGCACTCTCTACCCGTGGTGTGTCTCGCTTTGATCGGGCTGAATCGCTTTGACTACCATAAAATTTAAAATACTCTTCCGGAACCATTTATGTGTAAATTAGCACTTTTATTTGTTTAATTAATCAAAAGCCTGGGCAAAGTCTGGCAAAGTGGCTAGTTATTGATAAAATTTATGAGATTTTTAATCTTATAATATATCATATATGCGAAAAAAAATAAACATCCATCCATCCAGATCCACAAAGCACATGTAGACTGGTTGGGCAAACTCCCATGAACCCTCGAGGATCCTGGAGAGAGTGAAGAGCTGGTCCAGTGTTCCACGACCAGGACGAAACCCACACCGCTTCTCCTGGAACCGAGGTTCAACTATCAGTAGGACTCTCTTCTCCAGTACCCCTGCACAGACTTTGCTGGGAAGGCTGCAGAGTGTAATTCCCCTGTAATTGGAACACACCCTTCGGTCCCCCTTTTTAAAAAGAGGCACCACCACCCCCATCTGCCATTCCAGAGGCACTGCCCCTGATGACCATGCAATGTTAAAGAGGCGTGTTAACCAAGACTGCCCCACAACATCCAGAGCTTTGAGAAACTCCGGGCGGATCTCATCCACCCCAGAAGCCCTGCCACCAAGGAGCCCTCTGACTACCTTAGCGACTTCAGCCACAGTGATGGACAAGCCTCCTCCCGGGTCCTCTGACTCTGCCTCTTCTGCTTTCCCCTCCTGAGTTGCCTGACAGTTTGCCAGAATGTTCTAGGAGCCGACCGAAAGTCACTTTCCAAGGTCTCACCGAACTCCTCCCACACCCGGGTTTTTGCCTCCGCGACGCACAAAGCCGCAAATCGCTTGGCCTGTCGGTACCGGTCAGCTGCTTCTGGAGTCCCACAAGCCAACCATGCCTGATACGACTCCTTCTTCAGCTTGACGGCATCCCTTACACCGGGTGACCAACACCGTGTTCGAGGGTTACCGCCACGACAGGCACCAACTACTTTTCGACCACAGCTCCTGTCCGCCGCCTCAACAATGGAGGAACGGAACATGGCCCATTCAGTCTCAATGTCCCCCACCTCCATGTGCGCTATATGCACTTATGGACACCCTTGTGCTCGAACAAGGTGTTCGTAATGGACAAACCGTGATTTGCGCAGAAGTCCAACAACTGAACACCACTCGGATTCAGATCTCGGGTTCCTCCCAATCAAACCTCTCCAGGTCTCACTGTCATTGCCCACGTGAGTGTTGAAGTCCCCCAGTAGGACTACAAAGTCTCCAGGGGGAGCATTTTCTACTTCCACCGACTCCAAGAAGGCTGGGTACTCTAAACTGCCATTCGGCGCAAAGCACGGACGGAACGTGCCGGGATAATAACTGAAAACCCCAAAGCATGGGCGTAACGTGCCGGGAAAATAAACATAAAGAAAACCGAGACGAAACGAAACACAACCGAAACAGCATACAAAACATAGCACAAAGACTAGAAATAGTAACAGTAATAATGCTGGTCTGCTGACGCTCTGGCGGCATGGAGTGGCTTGCAGGGCGGATTACTGATCCGAAGGCTGCGAAGCGGCTTGCTCACGGCGCGCAGCGGCTCGCTGTCGGAGCGCAGTGGCTCGCTGAGAGACTCGCGGATGGCAGAGAGCGGATTACTGGCGGCGCGGAGCGGCTCGAAGGGCGGGTTGCAAACCTGAGGACTGCGAACGGCGCGAGGCGGATTACTCACAGTGCGGAGCGGCTCGCAGGGCGGGCTGCTAACCCGAGGGCTGCTGCAGCCGGAGAGACGGCTAATGGCGGGGCTAGCGCCAAGGTAACGCAGCGGGACGCTGCAGCTGGAGATGCGGCTAAAGGCGGGGCTAGCGCCGAGGGTACGCAGCGGAACGCTGCAGCTGGAGAAGCGGCTAATGGTGGGGCTAGTGCCGAGGTAACGCAGCCGGAGAAGCGGCTAAACCACCCGACTGCCGGGACTAACCGGATTTAACGGAATACGCAGCAGTGGGAAACAAGAAAGAAGCGTTTACCCAGACGTGGAATCCTGGACTTTGCTCGGGGGTCAGGAGGCCAGCATTCTGACAGATAAGCGCCGTCCGACCATCGGGGGCGCTGCGCATACCTTCGCAGGGTGAGGTGTCGCGGAGCGAATGAGCGAGCCAGGCAACCATGTAAGCAACAGAGAGGTTTATTACAGGATCGACGAAAAACGAACCCCAAAGCATGGGCGGAACGTGCTGGGATAATAACTGAAGACCCCAAAGCATGGGCGGAACGTGCCGGGAAAATAAACATAAACAATACAAACAAAACCAAGTCGAAACGAAACGAAACGCAACCGAAACACCATACAAAACATAGCACAAAGACTAACAATAGTAACAATAATAATGCTGGCCTGCTGACACAGGGAACATGTGCTTTTCAAGTATAGTCAGCAGGCAGCATATGACTAGGTAGGACCCAATCCCTGACCTCGGCCCTACCTACGGAAACCCCGAACGGCCAAAATCAAAAAGGAAAACCCAGGGGGGAGTGGCCTAGCACTCCCAAACCTAACACATATTCACTTTTAAGTATTGTTTGCCTTAATACTAGCACCTATGTGTACAAATTTCTATTGCTTAATTAATTAATTAATTAATTATTATTATTATTATTATTATTAATTAATTAATTATTAATTAATGACCACACAACAAGTTGGTGGAATTTGCTTCCGGTACAGCATAACATACTCACATCTCTGTGTCAAAAACAAATGCATAAATACAAATACAATATATAGACATAACCAAAAATTTTAAAATCATACATTGATTTAGTGACGGTACAGCAGTTGGAAAGAAACTGTTTTTGAGTCTGACTGATTTTGTTGGTAGAGACCTGTAGCGTCTTCCAGAAGGCATGCATATGAACAAGTTATATGCAGGGTGAGAAGGGTCTGAAGTGATCTTTTTTGCTTGTTGTATGATGTGTTTTTGATACAGTGTGTCTATGGATGGGAGGGTGTGGCCTGTGATTTTGGATGATTTATCTATTATACATTGTAGTTTTTTTCGTGAAAGGTTATCCAGATTTCCGTACCAGACTATTATGGATGAGGTAAGTATGCTTTGAATTATTGCTGTGTAGAACTGAAGGAGGATGTTCGGCCTGAAAATTTTTTCAGTTGTCTGAGGAAAAATAGTCTTTTATTGGCTTTTTTGTATATTTGGTGTGAATGCTGTCTCCATTTGAGTGTACTACTGATGTATGTACCTAGGAATTTGAATGAGTCTGTAATGGTAATAGGTGGAAATGAGGATGGGTGTTTTGTAAGTAGGTGAGCGTGAGAAATCGACTATTAGTTCCTGTGTTTTTGATGTATTAAGCTGTAGGATGTTGTTTTGGCACCAAGTGACTGCTTGGGTGACCTGTTCACGATAATGATATTCGTTATTGTTGGTAATGAGCCCAATTATTGTTGTATCGTCCGCATATTTAAGGATAGAAACTGAGCTGTGAGTGGATATGAGGAAGTTTGTGTAGAGTAAAAAGAGCCATGGTGAAAGAACACAACCCTGGGGGGCACCTGTACTTAGGGTAAGAGGTTGGGATGAGAGGCTACCTATCCTGACTCTCTGTGTTCTTTGTGACAGGAAACTGTGAATCCAGTAACATAGATTAATATCAATGTCCATGTCCATAAGTTTATTGAAGAGGTTGACTGGGTTGATAGTATTGAAAGCGGAGCTGAAATCAATAAACAATATCCGGGCATAGGTGTTTGAGGATTCCAGATGTTGCATAATCCTGTAGAGAGAAATGTTGACTGTATCTTCAACGGCTCTATTAGTAAGCAAACTGGTAACTGTCCATAAAATGAGAAGTAAGTTCTTTCAAGTGTAAGAGTATGATTCGTTCAAATGATTTCATAACAACGGATGTAAGAGCGATAGGTCTGTAATCATTAAGACAGGATATTTTGTTAGTTTTTAGTACAGGAATAATAACCGAGTCCTTAAAACATTTTGGAACTGTACACTGACTGAGAGAACAATTGAAAATGAAGGTAAAGATTGAAGCTAGCTGAGCTTGCACAATGTTTTAAAACAACTGGGGTGACACCATTAGGGCCTGCTGCTTTCCTCTTTTTATTTTTACTAAAAGAGGCTCTCACTTCCTCCTCCTAAATGTGAAACTGAGGTAATGGTGGAGGGACTGGAGTCGGAATAGAAGGGATAGGCTGCTGTTCAAATCTGCCATAGAAGTTATTTAGTGTCTGGTAGGTCACTATTACTGTCTAGAGAGGGGCAGGGCTGTTTTTTATAACTAGTCATGTTTTTTTATTTTTTGCCAAATTAATTTAGTGTCATTAGATGTTATTTGCTGTTCTAATCTGTGTGCATATTTGGATTTAGCTTTTCTAATCGCAGCTCTAAGTTCATATTTAGCTGAATTATATTGCTCTTTAATTCCCTCTATAAAAGCAGTATTCTTTTTCTTACAGAGGAGTTGAATGTCTTTTTTGAACCATGGTTTGTTGTTGCTGTGTATTTTCACCGCTTTGGTGTGGATACACATCTCCACACAAAAGTTGACGTATGACGTCACTGTGTCCGTCAGCTCGTCCAGATTGGCTGCAGCTGCACTGAATACTTCCCAATCAGTGCACTCAAAGCAGACTCTCAAGGTGTTAATGCAAGAGCTGGACCAGCAAAGGACAGTTTTTGATTTTACATAGTTGGATTTAAGTTTTTGCCTGTATTTTGGGATGAGCAGGAGAGTGGCATGGTCCGACCTCCCCAGCAGAGCCCTCGGGAAAGACCGGTAAGCACCACTAATCAGGACGTAACAGTGGTCGAGGGTGTTAGCACCTCTACTCGGACAGGTAACCTGTTGAATGTAGTTTGGAAGGTCCGCAAACAGGTTAACATGATTGAAATTACCCAGTGCAACTTCAATCCTGTCAGGATGTAAATTTTCCACAAAGATTATGTATGTTGCCAGTTCCAAGATGGCTACATTGGCGTTGGTTGACGGGGGAATGTAAACACCAATCAATGTCACTGAGGCGAACTCTCTGGGAAGATAGGACGGTCTGCATTTAACGGCGATATATCCCAGGTGAGGACTGCGGTAACTGTTGAGCTCTATATTGTTGTTATACCAGCGCTGGTTGACCATAACACATATACCACCACCTTTAGATTTTTTGGACAGCTTACCTGACCTATCGGCACGATGTAGAGAAAATCCGGGTGGGGTGACTGCCAGGTCAGGCACAGTGCCATCCAGCCAGGTCTCAGTCAGGCAGAGGGCAGAGCAGTCCTTGAAATCCTTATTAGTTTGCAGCAGAAGGAAGAGTTCCTCAGTTTTGTTTTTTAGTGATCTAACATTAGTGAGGAGCAAGGCTGGTAATGGTGGTCGGTATGGGTGCTTCCTAAACCTGCAGAGTACACCGGCCTGGCGTCGTGTTCTAGTCGGCTTGTACTTCCAAGAGCACGGGTACGCCAGGTTATTTATGGCTAGTATCTCTGCAGGAATAGCGGCAATCGTGGCTTCATCGGTTACATAGGGAATGCCTCTGAGGGAGAGCAACTCCCAGTGGGTGTATGTCACACAAAAAGACTTTTTGGCAAACAACACGAACAAAAATAACAAACACAAGAGCAGAGCTTGTACCGTGGCAATCCTCACAGCCACCATCTTTTGTCAAGTCAATTAGATCTCAACACTCAATGTGATCTCTTAATGAAGGAAAACCTACCCTAAACAAAATTATTTATGCAATACTATTTAAAGATATATAGATTCAACCAATATTTAAATCTAGATTAGATTAAAGATACATACTTTCTAAGTCAGGGGTCTCAAACTCAAATTAACTGGGGGCCACTAACCAGGCTGTGTTTTCGATGAGGGGCCAGATTAAAGAACTGCAACAAAAAGCAACGGGAAAATGGAAAATCAAATATTTATATAATAACTATGTACACATATTGTAATTCAAATACATTCAGTGTTTGCTCAGTGCTTGCTACCAGAAACTTGACAGTGCTTCTTCTGACACAAATGAGCCACATTTGCTTTAAGTGAGTTTGCAGTGGACACATTATATTACACACATGACTAACATTTAGCAGACGCTTTCATCCAAAGCAACTTACAAATGAGAACATTACAAGTCAGAAGTTATGCAGAAAACCAACTATACTGTAAATTCATCAAACCTGATTGTTATTTGATACTGCGCACCCCCCCTCTTTTTTTTTCAGAAGTGGATCCAGAAGTTGTTCTGTAGGCCAGAGTCAGTGACTTGTACTGAATGCGAGCAGCTACAGGGAGCCAATGGAGGGAAATGAGTAGTGGAGTGACATGAGTTTGCTTGGGCTGGTTAAAATACAAGTTAGGCTGCAGAGTTTTAAATTAGTTGAAGAGGTTTGATTGTGGAAGCTGGCATACGGCAAGTAGCGCATTACAATAATCAAGCCGGGATAGGACTAGGGCTTGAACAAGCAGTTGGGTAGCATGTTCAGTCAAGAAGGGTCTGATCTTCTTTATGTTGTAAAGAAGGAATCTGCAGGAATGGGCGTTTTTTTAAGTTTTTTTTTAAGGTTTAAGTTTAAGGTGAGAGTCTATTGTAAAACCAAGGTTCCGGACTGAATCGGTTGGGGAGATTGTGGAGCCATCAATTTGGAAGGTCAGGTCGTGATGGATTGAGGGTTTAGCTGGGATAATGAGAATTTTCTAAATTTAATTTGAGATGACAGTCCTTCATCCAAACAGATATATCGGTGAGGCAGGCAGATAGCTTATTTGAGATGGTGGTGTCATCGGGGGCAAAAGACAGACGAAGCTGAGTGTCATCTGCATAGCAGTGGTAAGAAAAACCATGCGCCTGGATGACTGTGCTCAGTGATGTCATATATAGTGAGAAGAGGAGAGGACCAAGTACAGAGCCCTGAGGCACACCAGTGCGTACTTGGTGAGAGTTAGAGATCTCCCCATTCCATGACACTTTAAAGGCCCTTCCTGTGAGATAGGATCGAAACCATTCAAGTGTCATATCAGAAAAGCCTAATTCAGATAGAGTGGACAGAAGAATCTTACTGTATCAAAAGCTGCAGAAAGGTCTAGCAGAATGAGGACAGAGAATTGTGATTTGGCTTTTTGGACACTCTGGTGATGGACTGGAGATGGACATCGGTCAGTCTGGATCTGTGCTTGGATTTATTAAATTTTACAGTTGAGTTTTTCACACACATATGTACTTTTTTTCCAAGTCAACTTTTCTTTTATTTTTTGAGCGTTTAGAAAGTGACATTTTTGCTAACAAAATGTTTTTGCTGGGAATGGTGAGCGCATGCATAGTGTAGTGTCACATCCACCTTACCTTCTGTACCTACTATTCCCCTTCCTGCCACTGGTGGCGTTCGGAGTTCTTCTCCAGAGTTCTGAATACTACTTCCTGTTTATCTTTCTATCTCGCTGTTTGGTTGGGTTGGCTGTTTGCGTCTGATCTTCGGTAATGCGTCCCCTGCTACCTTCTGTTCTATGGACTACCTTTCTGGAAAGTTCGGTTTCCCGAGTGTCAGCGATCACCTTCATCGTGGCGTTACACCATCAGTACGTTTACTGGGGTTTGAGCGCTCTTTACAATAAACCAGTTGTAGAATTTTGTGCTGTAACATGGGCACTATGCTTAAGGTATGCGTTGCGGGTGGACGCATAAAGGTGTGACACACGAGAGATGTACGATACATGTGGAAAAGAGTAAAGCGATTCGGACTTCCTATTACTACACGAGTCCGTGTCTTTCATTACCACCAGCGACACATCTACACCAGCGACAGCCGGAGGAACTGAGGGAGGCGTGTTTGCAAAGTGTCAACACAAAAGTTTTATTTCCTCCAGGCAGGAATAAAGCAACAAAAAACAGAAACAGTATCCAGTCTCTATAACCTCCCGAGAAGCAGCGGGAAGCCGCGGCTCATCACGGAACCGGCGTGTGAGCGGCGTGAAGCGCAGGCGAGGAGGGCGTGTGCCACGGAGTCCCCGATGTCCTTACTGAGGAGCGCGATCCTAAGGAGAGGCAGCGAGTCAGTAGCAACATCAAGAGGGTCTCGTCAGGAGCTTAGTAGTACGTTCTGAGCGGACGCACGAAGCAGGAAGCGACAGCATGTACGAGCGGGGTGAACCAAAAAACTCTGCGCCGATGGATCCGGAACGGCGGCATAAGAGGACGCTGCCACCAACGGGGCACACCTGCAACTAATAATCTGGGAAGGGTGATCTGAGATTACCGGCATTAGTGTCAGGTGTGGAAGTGGGCGTGTCAGGTGCGGAGCGTGCAGCAGCGGGGCGTGAGCATGTAGTGGGTGTGTGTGAAGGAGAGAGCGGAACCGACTGTTATACTGTTCATCGACTTTGGCTTCGTTTCTGAGCACAACCCGTTACACGCAGAGACGTGCAGCTTACGAGTGGGTTGGGATTATGCATCATTGCCTTGCGCTAATCACCAGGCAACGCAGCGTAAACACAAAAATAAAGACAACACACAAACACCACATTACAAATTAAGATAAAATATAAAATTTAACATAATAATGTATAAATATTCATTCATTCATTATCTCCCGCTTTATCCTCTATTAGGGTCACGGTGGGGTTCCCGATGCCCATCCAGGGGAGAACGTCTTGGGCGCTGGGCAGATAGACCCAGGACAGGGTGGGCACACTAGACCCAATCCATCGCTGGGCACACACTCACTCACACAGACACACTCTATATGGGGCAATTTTTGAGAATTCAATTGAATTGAACATGGAAACTCCACCCAGATGGGAATTTGAACCAGGAATCCCTAGCGCTGAGAGGCGAACGTGCTAACCACTGAGCCACCGTGCCGCTAATGTGTAAATAATTAAACCAAAAATTATTATTATTATTATTCATTTTTAATGCTTATTTTGTTAACCCGTGAGGGGCCATATAAGACTGCACCACATCTGGCCCGCGGGCCGGCACTTTGAGACCCCTGATCTAAGTGGTGGGCTGCATTTCACACCTAGGCTTCAATAATATTTTATGGCTATAAAAACATCTTATAATGTGGAAATGCAGTACAAAGAGCCGTTGCATCGCAGATTGATAACTTGTTGTGATGTTATTACGTTTGTATCATTGTTTTTACATTTATTCACTTTTATGTTTAATTCATTCCATGTAAATAAAGATGTAGATCTTAGGTTTAATGGCGTTGGGATGGTGATCTGGGCTAATTTGTGCTGGCATTTCACCTTTTCACCCAGCCCATTAGTAGAGGGTGTGGGGCTGAAATGGTTCTATTTCAGGGAGCCCTCTCAACTGAGTAAAGTCTGCAGTATCTGCCCCTTTATTTATGCTGCTCTAGTCAGCTATGTCGGAGTCACATGCTACACTATATCAATCAAACTCTGACTATTACTGAATTACTGAGCTTTATTAGCTTTAACTACTTTTTTTTTTAATTATCGCCAGTTTCTATGAAGTGTCATTAGTTCTTCCTCCAGGACACTGCCGGAGCACTGCAGCTGCAGTGATTACTGGATGGAACCTGGATTTCTGTTGGATTGGTAGCATTTCTGATGGCATTTCACACTGTAGATGCTGTCCAACTGTTCGAGGAGGATGAGCCCCCCCCCCCCCCCCCCCCCCCCCCCCCCCCCCCCCCCCCCCCCCCCCCCCCCCCCCCCCCCCCCCCCCCCCCCCCCCCCCCCCCCCCCCCCCCCCCCCCCCCCCCCCCCCCCCCCCCTCTCTACATCTTATCTCTCATCTTCCATTGGAACCATTTGTCTGCCCTGCCTCATTCAACTTCCTTTGTTCTGAGATTTATTATTAATAAAGTTCATTATTAGGCTGATAATATGTCAGCACTGTAATTGAACCACTGCTTTTTTTTCCCCTTTCCAAATGTCACCACTGCTCTCTTCCTCCTCGTTCAGCATCTCATCTAACTTTAAATACCTGCACATAGGTAGCAAAACCTGTGGCAGCTGCATCAGTTACCTCATTTAACATCAATTGCCGTAGTTTCTGCCATGTACAGCAGGAAATCAAATAAAGTAACACAATATATTTTAATGAAATAGAAAGTCACTTAACTCATGCTTTATTGTCTATATATGCCTCAGTATAAAGGTTAAAAACCTTTACATTGAGGTGTATATAGGCAATGAATCTGATGTACTCTAGCCTCACAACTTAAAATATAAATGCAATTTCAAAGTGCTTATAATTTTTTTAACAGAAAGTTGTATAGAAAGAAGCATTTGTTAATTCCTAAACCTCAAAAAACATGTGACACCTCAGTGCTTCCATGGAAGCACTTTCACATTTAGGTATCACATAGAACTTGCACTAATGTAGTGAGCAAGGTGTTTCAATTTAGTGATTAGAACACAGCAAGAATGATTTGAATTATTTAAAGTGTTATTTAAGCTCACATTTCACTGAACATATTTATTTTTAATTATTTAATTATATAAGAAACTTAATTCTGTCCATGATTCAGTGATTACATGCGCAAACCTGGACCAGTTGCCAAACAAAACAGAACAGAGACAAACATATTCATGCACATATTTATACCTAGATGCAATTCATTATTTTTAATTAACGTAACACTTTTTAAATGTATTTGAACTTTAAGAGGAATCTTGTGTTACTATAAAAACATGTAAATTCTTAGGCATGACATAAGAGTTACAACTTTCTAATTGAACTATGGACTACAAAATGAAGCGTTTGGCGTAAGTAATGAAATTATTCATTCATTCATTATCTCCCGCTTTATCCTCTAGTAGGGTCGCAGTAGGGTTCCCCATGCCCATTCAGGGGAGAACGTTTCGGGCGCTGGGCAGATAGACCCAGGACAGGGCGCCAATCCATTGCTGGGCACACACTCACTCACACACACACACACTCTATATGGGGCAATTTGGAGAATTTAATTGACTTGATCCTTGTTTTTGGACTGTGAGAGGACACCGGAGAACCCGGAGGAAACCCACGCGGACACGGGGAGAACATGGAAACTCCACCCAGATGGGGATTCGAACGGGAATCACTAGCGCTGAGAGGCGAACGTGCTAACCACTAAGCCACCGTGTCGCCAGTAATTAGTCAAAGTAAATTGATGAATAAATGAATGAAATATATTCAGAAATAAATTGAAGCAAAAAACTGTAAATAATAGTTAATAGTTAATAGTTAATAAACGCTTTACAACTTTTGAGCCACATAATACATGTCTACTCTATTAAACATATTTAACAAAATATGTGAGAACGTGAAAAAAGATTCGGAAGCAGTTTTATTGTTTGAATTTGTACTGCGGGCGGCATGGTGGCTTAGTGGTTAGCACATTCGCCTTTCAGCACTAGGTATCCCCGGTTCGAATCCCCATCTGGGTGGAGTTTTCATGTTCTCCCTGTGTCTGCGTGGGTTTCCTCCGGGTTCTCCGGTTTTAACTTGGATCAAGTTAATTGAATTCTCAAAATTGCCCCATATAGAGTGTGTCTGTGTGAGTGAGTGTGTGCCCAGCAATGGATTGGCGCCCTGTCCTGGGTCTATCTGCCCAGCGCCCGAGACGTTCTCCCCTGGATAGGCATGGGGAACCCCACCGCGACCCTAATAGAGGATAAGGGGGAGATAATGAATGTATGAATGAATAAATTTGTACTGCCATCTACCGATCGTAAAATGTAAGGGCAGATAACTTTGCCACAAATTTAGTCAGTGGCTGATTTTCATTTATTTATCTATATTCTCAGTCGTCTGGTGATGTACCTAAAGGTATTTAACCTTACATCCAGTTGAAACTGAAGGAAAAGCTTCGAAGATAAATAGATGGAAATGGAAATGGAAATGCATGAGCATAACACAGTGAAAGTGCACCTGGAAGTATCCAGGTCTCCTGGCTGCTGAAATCCAGACATGCAAATCTTAGTTCCATTGTCATTGTGAATGAAAATGAGAAAAAGTCATGAACATGTCACTGACTAGATTAACATAAAATGGCTTTTCTTTATTTAAAATTAACTAGGGTAACTTTTGTGACACTATTTATGGTAAGATGCTCATTAAAAAAACGAATAAATTAATTAAGATGTATTGAACATACCAAAAATGGATGGGAATGGGAAACCCCCCACGTGACCCTAGCAGAGGATTAAGAGGAAGATAATGAATGAATGAACAATGATAAACTTAACTTAGTAGTTAAGAAATACATTATTACAAACAAATCAAACAAACAAATATTTGGTTATTTTATTGACAGGAGGTGGCAGGGGGTTGCAAAATTTTTTTATTAAGCTTATGTATTTTTTGATTGGCCGAACAGTTTTTTCCCTTACATTCATTTTTAAATGTGTGTAATTTGTCACTTTACATTTATTTTTATTTTACAGTTGTGACTTTTAGTTGTCTGTCTTGATTTTTTAAATATTCTTTCTTTTTAAGTTCCCCAGTTGATATGTCCAATAGATTAACTATATTTTAGTAGTGAGCAACGCTGGTTACAGACTTACTTTAGCAATCACAATGACCTGAAAAAAGCTTTGACATTTACATATTTTGAAGTAGTCTACATACTGTATAATATAAAGAAAAAAATATTATAAAAAGCTAAGATACAAATAACAGGTTTAACTTTTTAGATTTTACTTGGCTGAAAAAAGATCTAAAGTAATGCAAGATCTAAATAGTCCTGTACAGAGTTTTTAAACTGAACATACAGAGATGTATAACCTGTTCCTCATAATGACATGCACTTTGTATATGATAAATCATATTTATCATATTCCTACATAAAGTAGTATTTAAACATTTGGATCCCTCCAAATAAAATGCTTGATGAAACCATACTGTTCCATGGAGACGTTGTTTCATTTCACTGTGTACTGCACACAAATCTATATGTTCAAAAAGATAAAAAAAAAAAAACAGACTACTACTATGATATATTGCTTTGTCAATAAGGTAACTTATTTTAAAAAAATTCTACAGGGCTATGTAAATAATTCCCATTCTTGCTGACATAATAACAGGCCAATGCACAATGAGTGTAAGTGAAAAGTCTAGACTAATTTCTTTACCAATTTAATTACCAAAGTTTTTGGTATATTTTTAATTGTGGAAGTCGTTTAACGTCCATCTGCTGTATATGACCTTCTCAATATGGCTACTTTTTTATACCCGTCGCCACTTCCACGTTGTCAAACCTACAAGTTGCATTTCATCTCGCTCTCTATTTGTTAGCTTGCCATACTCAACGGCCACCACTAAATATAGCCGACGTAGTGCACTCTGATATGAACTAATTTGAAATTAGACGCATCCCGAATGCTCTCGCCCACTTAGTTCCCGCAAAGCACGTTGGGATTGTAGGGTTGCTTATCTGAATGATCGCTCTAAACAAACCGATAGAGAGAGAGAGTCAGAGAATCAGTAGTAAATAAGATCGCGGCGTTAATGTTTATATACCATTTCATTTGTCTCAACGAATGCAGTACCGCAGCAATCTTACGCTTTTCTCCGACAGACAGTCACATGGCGTATTACTTGCTTTAATCTGAAGCATTCACTTTGCCCATTGCTAATCTCAGAATAATTAACCCACAGGTAAGATAACCATTATACGAGCTTGTATTTATAATTCATTATTATAGAGAGTTTGTATAGAGAGTATAACTTTGGACATATTCTTATGTCGTAAAGCTAAAAAATAAACTTCAATGTAAATGTATGTCACGACAGCTGGTTAGTTTGCTCAGTTCGTTTGGTAGCTCTTGATGTATACTGATTTAAATAAAGCTGCACAAGGCCTATGACTAAATGCAATTGCATTGTAACAATCTGTATGTAAAACGTACAGACATTATTTTTGGTTCATCTTATTCATTGGTTTAATTTCGTAAAAACAGGCGTTTTTCCATTGCAGTTAATGTGCCTGGCTGCCTTTTACACTCCTGGAGTATAGTGTACCTAAATAGTGTACGCTTTTGTTTGGCTGTTAGGCAAAAAGTAAGCCTCTATGTAGTCGGTTATGTGTGGTATAGGATAAGGCCAACGTGTCCACAGCAACGGAGGTTATCTCTGATTAAATCGGTGTTAAAGGTGAAATGGCAGGTGGAGCGTTTAGCTTGTGCGCTCGTGATTCACCTATTAAAGCAGTTTAGTGTACAGTGTTGGAATGGTTAAAACTGTGTAAAGTACAAATGTATTGTTTACATGGAAAATGAATACAATTTAACATAAAAGATTATAATATATACAGCACGTTTGTTTTTTTAATTGATTCATTATATTTCACTTAATGCCCTACTAGGGTCGTGGGTGGGTTCCACATGTCCATCCAGGGTGGAATGTTTCGGGCGCTGGGCAGATATGCCCAGAACAGGGCGCAAATCTATCGCTGGGCACACTCACTCACACAAACGCTCACTATATGAGGCAATTTAATTCAATTTACTTTGTGTCCATGTTTTTGGACTGTGGGATGAAACCGGAAAACCCGAAGGAAACCCATGTTGAAACTAGGAGACCATGGAAAATCCACCTAGATTGGGATTCGAACCTGGAACCCTGAGTGCTGAGAGGTGACTGTGCTAACCACTAAGCCACCCCACATTTTTGTTTTTTTAATGTTGTATTTAAGTTGCATTGTATGAAGTAAAGCAAGACAGCAAGCTTGTAAGCCAGCAAGCTTGTAAGCCAGTTCCCATTTTAGTTTGCTGGCATGCTAGTTCATGCTAGTGGGAAGCATGGAGCGGGGGGGGGAGAGCGCGATTCGACCCCCCCCCCCCCCGTTGGCGTTTAAAGCCAGGAAAAGAGAGAGAGAGAGAGAGAGAGAGCTCGGCATGAGCACAACTGTTTACAACAAGTGTAAAATTAAAGCGAGGTACTTTGGTTCATTGAAAGATGTTTTTTATGTAAGAAAAAGCCAGGCAGCTAAACTAACCTAATACTGCTCATTTTAATTTAGCGCATAAAAATAAAATGATGCAAGGATTTGATACAGGAAGGAACCTGAAGTATTGTTTTAAATGTGTTCTATTTGTTTACATTGTCATTTGATCTTGTCAATCATATAATTTAAACAAAATTTAAAGACCATTTGGACTGTAAAAATAGTTTCTGAATCGAAAATCGATTCCCCAAAAATCGAGTCCCACAGGAGACTACAGGATGCCTTGGGTGCCTGCAGCTTAAATGTAGCAGTAAATGGGCTCAACTCTCTTTGCAAGCTAAACCAAACACTACATTTAATACCTGCCCCCCCCCCCCCAAAAAAAATAAATAAATAAATAAATAAAAAAAATAACAACAAAATAAATAAATAAAAACCAACAAAAAAAAAAAACTCAATAAAAAGTAAAAGTGCGGCACGGTGGCATGTTCGCCTCTCAGCACTAGGGATTCCTGGTTCGAATCCCAATCTGGGTGAAGTGTCCATGTTCTCCCCGTGTCCACGTTGGTTTCCTCCCACAGTCCAAAAACATTGATCAAGTAAATTGAATTCTTCAAAATTGACCAATATATAGTGTGTTTTGTGCATCTCTGTGTGAGTGAGTGTGTGCCCAGTGTGTGTGCATGGGCATGGGGACCCTAATAGAGGATAAAGAGGAAGGTAATGGTTGGATGGAAAAAGTAAAAAAGTGCCGTTGTTATGTTGCTGTCCTTTTTATATGTGTTTGTGTATATATATATATATATATGGTGCTCTTTTGAAGAAGCACAAATAAACGGGCAAAGTTATGGATCGTAGACACAGTGGTCAGCCAAAGAAACTTTGTGCAGCAGATGAAAGACACATCAAGCTTATCTCCCATTGAAATCAGAGGGTGTCCAGCCATCATACAGCCAATGTTATTAAGAAATATCTTTGGCGTGAAGAAATAGTAGTCCTGCAAGTGATGATATGGCCCCCACAGAGCCCTGATCTCAACGTCATCGAGTCTGTCTGGGATTACATGAAGAGACAGAATGATTTGAGAAAGCCTACATCTAGAGAAGATCTGTGGTTAGTTCTCCAAGATGTTTGGCACAACCTACCAAAAAAGTTGATGCTGTTTTGAAGACAAAGGGTTGTCACACCAAATATTGATTTGATTTATATTTCTCTTCTGTTCTTTCAGTGCATTTTGTTAAATGATGAAAAAAACTATTAACACTTCCATTTTTGAAAACATTCTTAGTTGACAGCATTTTTATTTTTTATTTTATCATACCTGCCTAAAATTTTTTGCACAGTACAGTGCACTGTGTGTGTGTATGTATGTGTGTGTAATATATATATATATATATATATATATATATATATATTACATTACACTCACCGGCCACTTTATTAGGTACACCTGTCCAACTGCTCGTTAACACTTAATTTCTAATCAGCCAATCACATGGCGGCAACTCAGTGCATTTAGGCATGTAGACATGGTCAAGACAATCTCCTGCAGTTCAAACCGAGCATCAGTATGGGGAAGAAAGGTGATTTGAGTGCCTTTGAACGTGGCATGGTTGTTGGTGCCAGAAGGGCTGGTCTGAGTATTTCAGAAACTGCTGA
>JAFMOD010001783.1:22062-69757 GCA_019802435.1 Corydoras maculifer
TTTTTTTTTTTTTTTTTTTAAATTTTAATCTTTCTCTCTTTCTTCCTCTCTCCCTTTACTCTCAGCATGACTGACAGTATTCTGAGCAAGGCAGCCACAATGGAGATTCCAATTAACAGTAACGGGGACAGCAGAACTATAGGAGAGGATGATGGTCTTGAGCAGGTAATAAAAATCGCTAACTATTCTTATGAAAACTACTTTTCTATGTGAGTTAGTCACAGCAGGTGGGTCAAACATTTACCCATGTACTGGTATTTATGCGTGACTGAGTGACAGGAATTCAGGTTGCAGGTAAGGTTCTGTTTGCCAATAAAACAGAACATGAAGTATGTATTATATAACACCAACTTGCCTGTTAGTTGTAGCAAAAATTGTTTTCTTGGCCATATATATTTCTTATTTACGATCTAACCTGGGATACCATCCTTTTGTAAACAAAAGGTCAGTGGAGCTGCATTGTCTTTAGACACACCTAGTTGCAACAACTGTTTAAGGTTTTTGGATCCGGGTGAGGAAAGCTAAGCAAACACTGCTATGTTTGCTTAAAGAAAGACGGTAAGAGCAAGCTAAGATTTTTTTAAATATTTTTTCTGGGCTTTGCAAAAGGGACAGTTTTTTTTTGTCATTATGATTTTTGTACTAGGCCTTCAGGAAATCTTAACCATTTTGTCTTGCAGTCCTGATTTATTTAAAAAGTATCTTAATAAATACAAGCAATAATATATAACATCAGTTCTGAAAATTTAGTAATAATATTGTATTTTTTTTTTAATTATTCATTCATCGTCTTCCACTTAATCCTCTATTAGGTTCGCAGGTGTTCCCTATGCCCATCCAGGGTAGAATGTTTCAGGCACTGGGCAGATACACCCAGGATAGGGTGCCAGTCTATCACTGGGCACACGCACCTACACAGGAAACCAGAGATCCCGGAGGAAACCCACTTTCTTCTGGATTCTCCAGTTTCCTTCCACAGTTCAAAAACATCAATTTGAGGTAAATTAAATTGGCTGATCTAAATTGCCTAATATAATGTGTGTCAGTGTGCACCAGCAATAGACTGGTGCCCTGTCCAGATTGTATCTGCCCAGGACCAGAAACATTCTCCTATTAATGGGCATGGGGTACCCCTCTGTGGCCCTGGTATAGGATTATGTGAAAAATGATGGATGGATGGATATCAGCTGCCATTAAATATTGATACTTATTTATAATCCATCCATCCATTATCTTCCTCTTTATCCTCTTCTTAGGTCGCATGGGGGGGGTTCCCCCAATGCTTATTCAGGGTTAAATGTCTCGGGCGCTGGACAGATACACCCAGCACAGGGTGTCAATCTATCGCTGGGCACTCACTTACACAGACATGCACACAAACACACTCTATATGGGGCAATTTGGAGAATTCAATTGACCTTGATCCATGTTTTTGTACTGTGGGAGGAAACCGGATTTTTATATGCAGATGATTTACTATCAAAATGTAAAGACAAAGCATGTTTTTTCCACACTTAGTTATCAGATCTATGGTTTGTGGTGGGGGGGGGGGGATTGCGCCGCATAGATGGGAGTTTGGAATGGCGTGCTGCTTGTATCCTTTATACACATCCACTGGAGGTCCCGAAGCAAGAAGCATGTTTGTACATGACTTAGACTGCAACCTCCAGCAAAATAAAATCAGCATACTTGGAGACAAAAGTGGAACTGTATATTAAAAAACCCTCTTAGGTGAGAAGCCTGAAATACTGACGAGAAGAAACCAACTGTAAAAAACAAAACAAAAAAAAAACAAACTACTGCAACAGCTATGGGGGAAACTGAAGAAAAATATTTGGACATGAGTCACCCAAAGCATTAAAGGACATACCATGTACATCACACCAGGTCGTTTAACTTACTGTCCAACAGGATTTACAGCACTCTTATCTCACAATCTTATTCATGGTCAAATATCAATACAATCTAAGATCTAACTCCAAAGTGGGTTTAGGAAGGGTAAAAGCACATTGGACCACCTGGAAAGAATAAAGTCCTGCATTAGAGATATATAGTTGCAGTGGCCTACAACAATACCTGGAAACATGGTATCCTAAATAGAGGACATGCACCAAATAGGACTCCGGAGAAGATCTATTATTAAAAACATGACCGTTTAGAGTAATTTGATTGGGGGTTCAGCAAGAAAGTATTCTATTAGGGACCTATATACAGCAGAGGAAGATACCTGCATCACAACATCTCTGGAGCAATGATGGTTAAGGGCCTTGCTCAAGGACCCACATTGGTAACTTCAGTGGACCTGGGATTTGAATTCCCAACCTTCAGATTGATAGCCCAATGCCCTAACCACTGAGCTACCACTCCACCTAACATCATATGTAACATCATATGCCCTAGGAAGAGAGAAATCCATAGTCTTCAGGAGCGGGACTTTTGGCAAGCTACATCATGCCATTACAGCTGTATGTTGAATGTGATTTTAAATATTTTTTAGTAAAGCAATGTTCTCCTGCTGGGAGGGATCCTGTTTCTGGTCCTCATAAGTACCCACCCCTTGCTACAGCATCATTACCGTGGACTATACAGAATTATTTCAAAATTTCTAAAACCCAAACCATCAACTTGGGTCACACTATTTAGAACCAATATTAAATCTGAATAGAAAGCTTAAATATTGAGGGTAAGTCCAAAAGGGCAAGAATTTCAACTTCACGTCTCTTAGCTAATATTTCAAATATAAATGTAACAAAACCCTCAGAATATTCAAGATATTGAAAATCACAAAATGGTAAGCAGAAAAGATCCTGCTAAAACAACTATAATATAATATAAATAATACTTTTGCTAACATGACTGAAAACTTGTATCTATGAAAGGCCAAGAACATCTTGGATGTTAATTATTTTTGATTATTATTGATCTTAGGAGGCTTCTACCATATAAATACAAGGACTTGCCAATGACATTGTAATGCTACAAAACACAACACAAGAAAATAAACTTTGACAACTAATTAAACAGTTACTAAAAATTTGTAAAAATTACCTAAATCATTGAACGATTTACGATGTTCCAAGACAACATATGATAAATTTAAATGTATTTTTGCTTTATGATGTTAAATATGTTTTAACATAAAATAAAATTAAGACATTAAGGTCCTTGTTTCAATGATCAAAACTTGTAGCTTTTATTCTATTATGTGTTTAATATCTAATTATTTATTATAGAATTTCTCTGCACATGCTGCTAAACCTTTCTAGCACAGACCACTTCATGTATAAAATTTATGAACTTTTTTTTTTCTCTCTCTCTCTGTTGCCCATTCCATTGAAATCATAATTCTTATCATTGTTATTATTATTTGTGAGCACTGTATTGATCTTTTTTCTGTATTTCATTTCTTTCATGCATTTATGTCTGTATAGGCTCCAAAGATTCAGTGGGGTTTAAATAAGAAGGTAGGGCAACTACCAGGCCAAAGGGTGAGAGAAGAACTGGTGGAGGGAAAAGTGCCCACATAAGGCTTTTCCACCAAATATAAAAGTTAGTGTTTTAGAGTTGGTGCTGCATAATTACAGGCTTTACAGAAATTGATCTTTAAAAACCCCTTTTTTGAACATACCAAACTGAACAGAGAAGCTGGTTCAAAACAGCATACATTTTTAAATGTATAATATGTATTGGTAACATGTACAGTTTGATAACATTTGCAGTTAAGCACCAGTACCTGCTCTGTGTTGGTGGAAAAGCCCCAAAAAGAGGCTGAATATCTGTGTGTTGTGGTGTGTTTGGCATGGTTTGATTGTTTGAACTCTTTACAGCTGTATTCAGATGCTTTTCATAATTCTATAAATTATAAGTCAAAAAATAGTAGTTACTTAATTTCCTTCTGGGTTTCTCTACTGATAAAGGGAAAACAGAAAATCAGGGTAAGCTTGTAATGCACTTGTATATCTATTAGGGGTGGAGAATTTTTTTTTTTTTTCGATGAATCGCGATTCGCAGTCCAGGCGATTCAAAATGTCCAAGAATATTCGTTCATTCATTCGTTATCTCCCGCTTATCCTCTATTAGGGTCGCGGTGGGGTTCCCCATGCCCATCCAGGGGAGAACGTCTCGGGCGCTGGGCAGATAGACCCAGGACAGGGCGCCAATCCATCGCTGGGCACACACTCACTCACACACACACACTCTATATGGGGCAATTTTTGAGAATTCAATTAACTTGATCCATGTTTTTGGACTGTGGGAGAAAACTGGAGAACCCGGAGGAAACCCACGCAGACACGGGGAGAACATGGAAACTCCACCCAGATGGGGATTCGAACCGGAAATCCCTAGCGCTGAGAGGCGAATGTGCTAACCACTAAGCCACCGTGCCGCCCGCGTCCAAGAATATATTTTTTAAAAATGTTTTTTTTGGGGGGGCCCTCCTGAGTGTACTGCATATCGCATTACGGAGACAGAGAGTTGTTAATAACTTTTTGACGTTTAATGTAAAGTATTTGGCATAATTATTGCTGGTGTTTTGAGCAATTATAATTTTTTTTTTGTCAGTTTTGAAAAGCATCTCGCTACATTTCCTAAGTTATTTTTAAGCTGCTTTTAGCTTTATAAGCTGACTCAGCCACTGAATAAGTTCTCTGTCTCCTATCTCCGCACCCTCACTCCAAATTCCATGCCTTTTCTTCCAAATCTAATTTTAATTCAATCCTTTCCAAAGAATGTACTAATACTCACAATTTTAAACACTCTTAGATAGTTATGAATTAAAATGATTATGAATTAAGTGGATTATTTTAAGACCTTTACACCATAATACAACTTTTTGTTTTTAATGCTTCTTATTAAATTTCTTCTTAAAAATTTGTAAACCATTTAGATTTTTTTTTTTTGCAAATATTGGACCTTAAACATCAGATTTTTTGAAAAGCCCTCAAAGTGGATGAATATATCCAAATGCATTTTTTTTTGCCTTGGTTATTTATTTAGAAAAGTTATCCAATATTTTTAATATATTTAAATAGAAAAATATGTGAACCTTTTGAGAGTATCAAATAATTTGAAGGTTGGGGAACATATATTTTCAATCAGTGGTATGGCCATGTGTGTGATTTTTCTGTTTTATAATATACACTACTCACAAAAAGTTAGGGATATGTGGCTTTTAGGTGAAACTCAGGGAAAATGTAAAAAGTTCACACTACATATCATATTAAAGTAGAAGGATGCTCTGGTGCTTTCCTTACCTTAAACAATTTATTGAATGGCATACCACTCTTCTTGTAGGGTAGCCCTCATGTCATTGGGGTTCTGGGGTGCAGAGTTTCGAGCCTCTACAAGGCGATTCCGCTAAATCCACAGGTTTTCAATGGGATTCAGGTCTGGAGAAAGTGCAGGCCATTACAAGTACACTTGTGTCCGTCAGCCATTCCCTGATGTGACCTTGAGCTGGAGCATCGTCATCCATTAAGATGAAATCAGGCCTGTGTTCATGTGTCACAATCACTGGATTAATGATGTTATTCAAGTAGGATGGGCTTGTCACTGTACCATATTCAAAGTGTAGGGCAATTCTGTACTGACGGGACACACACCTGCCCACACTGTAACACCGTCACCACCAAAAGCTTGTCTGGTGACTACAGTGGCTAATGCATAGCGCTCTCCTTGACGTCTCCAACATCATTGACATTCATCAGAGAACAGCACTGATGCACACTGGTCCCTTGTCCAGCGTAAATGCTCCATGGCCCATGCAAGACGATAACGCCCATGGCGGGTCGTGTAGCATGCAGACCACGCTGATGTAAACTGTTTCGAATGGTTTGACGTGACACTTGGGTGCATCTCACCTCCGTTAACCGTGCTTGGAGTTGAGTGGCATTTATCATCCGGTTTCTCAGGGCATTGTTCACAATGTAGTGGTCATCAGCAGGGGATGTGGACATCCACTTCTACGCCTTTTTGTGACTCTTCCAGTCTACCGGTATCTCCGTTGCAACCTGCTGATGACACACTGTGACCCTATGTGTCTAAGCTCAGTGGCAGATTTCTGTCTGAGTACGTCCTGTTTGAAGCATCACAATGGCAAGGTACTATCGATCCATTTTTAGGTGTCATCATTGGTCTCATGATGTGAAAATGTGAGGACAATTTTTCGACACCAGCTCTAATTGAATCAGGACATTTATTGGTCAATTTGAAGATAAAACACTTTTTGTGAAATTTGCCATAAAGCTCCTCGTTAGAATAACGGCAACTTTTGCAAAAAGTACTGAAACATTCAACAGTTGGACATGTGCATTCAAAAGCTTAGAGAAGGTCACAATAAGTTTACCTGTAAAGGTTTGAATTTTTAGGCACGTCCTGAAATTTCACATGAAAGCCAAATATCACTAACTTTTGGTTAGTAGTTTATGTTCACAGCACTGTTTTGTGGAAGCTTTGAATTTGGGTCTCCTCATATCTCTGATGTAGCTTTTTATCTAATTTATGTCGAAATATAAAAAGAGATATTTAACTGTGGTTACAACTTTGAGCACTAAAAGTTTTAAAATTTAAACATGTTGATAAAAACAATATACTTGCAAATTTATAAACCCAACAATTATTTTACATCAGTGCAAAGAGATCACCTCAAATGACAAAACTGACAATTTATTTATTTTTATTTATTTATTTTATCATATGCATGCATTCCACTTGTGCAGTTCTATCAAAAAAGTTGAAATCTTACAACTGATCAAGTTTATTGTCCGCTGGTTAGTAATATTATTTTTCATAAATAGGGGTGTAACGGTACATTGTATTTGTCATGAACCGTTCAGATACGGGCCACATGGTTGGGAGGATCTTGGGTTCATGTGAATTACATCAGCAATGGAACATGTTTGTTTGAACATGGACAGTTTGCCTGCGTCAAGCATTTAATAAAAGTGCTCAAGAATAATGAATCGGAACCCCCAGAGTACTACATACCAAATTCATAATGAACCATGCATTCTGTGTGTTACACCCCTATACATAATTTGTTTCAGAGAAGTTAAAATGTGTTGTGATTTTCAGATGTTTTTTTATTTTTATGTACCGTATTTTCCGGACTATTAGGCGCACCTAAAAGCCTAAAATTTTTCCAGAAATCGGACGTGCGTCTCATACGTGTACTGAGTTCCAAATTCTATAAAAGTATTGTTGTGCGGCCGGGTTTTTTTTCCCACACATCACCGTCACTGCTAATCTGTGACTCCATGCACGCTCATCTCACAGAAAAGCAGAGTGAAGAAAATTAATTCAGAGCTTGCCGTCATTCCGGGAGGATTAAATAAAGAACTCCAACTACTGGACATTGGCGTAAACAGGGCGTTTAAAGTAAAGTTGCAGGCGGCATGGGAGCGATGGATGATAGACGGCGAACACACGTTTACTAAAACTCGGAGGCTGCGGCGGGCGAGTTACGCCACCGTCTGTGAACGGATTATGGATGCCTGGATTGTGGAAGTTTTCTGCTGTAAAAATTGTCCGAGCTTTTGCGAAAGTCGGCATTGTTGCTGAATAGCCTCCTGGCGACTAGACTGACTCAGACATTGATGAGGGGGAACCCAGAGTGATCGATAGTGAAATTGCGCAGCTTTTTAATTCAGACACAGAATATGAGGACTTTGATGGATTTGTGGGAGAAGAGTGATTAAAAATAATATGTGTTTTATCAAGTAGTAGAATAAACTTCAATTATAAATCACTGGTTTGCATTATTTACTTTTCTTGTAGATCGTATGTTTTAGCAAGTGCCTTATAATACGGTGCCGTACAGAATAAGTACCGTACAGAAATGGAGTCCGTAATTGAGACTGTGCCTTATAGTACGGTGCGCCTTATACGTGGGTCAAAATCAGAAATAGACCCCGTAATTCAGACTGCGCCTTATACGGTGCGCCTTATAGTGATATTATGTTTAGTGATATTCTGAGGGTGCGCCTTATGGTCTGGAAAATACGGTATTTGTTTTTTTATTACTTGATGTGGAGTGATCCTATATATTACATTATTTTTTTCTCGTCCTCTGTGCTTTAGTTATTTTAAGTGATTGGTGACAGCTTCACTACATGTGTACGAGAGCACAGATTTAACAAATTAATTAGGACAATTGTTTGTAAAATATTATACTCAACTTTCAGAAGTTTTTCTGGTTTGATATTTTAGACTTTGTTTCTAATTTCTCAGTGGTAACATTTTCGAATGTTGTCTTTGTACCATTTTCATTCAAAAGTAGGAATTTACATTATTTGTGCATAACTGAATTCTGTATTTTATTTACATTTCACATAAGACTGCGTTCTAGCATTTCGGATTTGTAGTTTAGTGATATTCTGAGGGTCTTTCGCTTCCATCAAAGCTAATTCAGTTTTAGTTGTGAAACTTTCATTGTTGAAAAATAAACTACTAGTTTAAGCAAATTATATATGTCTGCATATAATACATAAAATATGCGCTACATAGCTAATGGTATGTGGGCATCCTTTTTAATTAGAGTTTATCTGTTTGGATATGTTAAACAGCCCATGAATTTTTTTTAAGTTTAAAAAAAAAAAAAAAAAAAAAAAGGTTTCCATAACACATTTTTTTTAACCACAAATTTTTTGTTGAGGACAAATACACTAGGTTGGGATAATTGCCTATCCAATACCGTAGCGAGTATAATTTAGTATAATTTAGTGTTTAAATGTTCATAGGTGGAATTGGAAGGCAATAAAAAAAAATTTTTAAAAATTTAAATTTATCATTAGTGAAACAAACCCAAATCTCCTTGAAGTAATGTGAAATAACCACATTAAACTAGAGACATGAGATTTCCGTCCTGAAAAAATGTAAACAACTATAAATAATTATTAATAGACCTTAGTAAGGTCTTAATGCCATATTACACCTCCAGTTTTGTAGTGTTAGCAGCATACCCTGCTTTTGTCAAAAAGTTGCAAACTTAAAGTGCAAAGTAATTTGGTTCATGACTCATTTAATGAGCATTTAAGTTTTAAACCTTACATACGTTTTCTTTATGTATAATGTTTTAAGTTATTTTGATAGGTTGTGTATGTTATGCAGGAACAGTGGTCACATTTCAACTATTCACTGGAAATCGAAATGTGAGAAATAATGCAATCTTCATTGATCAACATTTGAAGGATTTTTTTTGTAAGGGGTACACCATGCTTTAGAAAAGTGTTTTTAAAAATAACCAAAATATTTGAACATAAAACTTATTTTGCCAAAAAAGTGATCATCGTAATTAGAGAACAGCAGTGACTGTAGCCCAGAGAAAATTTACAACAATTTTTTTTTTAAATGTTACAGTAGAAACCTTTACAGGCCATTGCTTTGAATGATTTCAGCACATCTGCAACCACAGGACATCACTAGTCTCTCACACTTTTCTGGTGGTATTTTGGTCCACCTTTCTTCCAGTCTCTTTCAGTTATGTGACTTATGTGGTTTTCTTGGCCATAACTTTAACAAGGATTTTCCATAGGTTTTTTTATTTGGTTTGGAGCAGGACTTGGGCTTGCCATTTGATTGTTTTGATGTTTTCAGTTTTAAGGAACTGCATTACTCATTTTGCTGTGTTTTGGGGGCTTTGTCCTGAAAAAAATTTGCTGGCCGATTGAGTGATGAACGCTAGGTGGGAAGAAAGTTATTGAAGGAAGTTTTGATACACACTTTGATTCACTCTGCCATGTAGCTGTATGAGAGCTCTAACAAACATTCCCCAAACCCAGCAAGTGAACATTCAACAACACATGATTCCTTAATTGCATTTTTTCATTTCAACCACAAGCTCCTCACTCAATCAGCCAAAAAGACTGAAAGAAGAGAGGACCAAAATCACACCAGAGCAGTGTGACAGACTAGTAATGTCCTGTGAAGCAGATGTGCTAAAGTCATTCAAAGCAATGACCTGTACACTTCCTATTGGTGACTGTTGTAATCTTTAGAAGATTTTGTTTGCAATCTTTCTCTGTTAGTCATTGTTGTTCTGTATTTTGATTATCCATCCATTATCTTCTGCTTTATCCTTTACTAGGGTCACGGGGGGGTTCCCCATGCCCATCCAGGGGACAATGGTTCGGGCGCTGGGCAGATGCATCAGAAACAGGGTGCCAATCTATCGCTGGGCAACACACTCTATATGGGGCAATTTGGAGAATTCAATTACCTTGATCCATGTTTTTGGACTGTGAGAGGAAACCGGAGAACCCGGAGGAAACCCACGCGGACACGGGGAGAACATGGAAACTCCACCCAGATTGAGATTCGAACTTGGAATCCTTATTGCTGAGAGCCGAACGTGCTAACCACTAAGCCACCTTGCTGCCCGTATTCTGATTATAGTTTTTGTAGAATAAAGGTTTTATGTTGAAATACTTTGATTATTTTGTAAAACACTGTTTTATTGGCATGGTGTACGCTTTACAAAAACCCTTTAAATGTTGATCAATGTAGATTACATTACAGTATTTTAGAAATAAATCAAGTATTCACACATTGTTTTTCAAATTTTGATCTTTGTTGTATTTTTGTCCACAAACAAGTATCAAGTGGGCATGGTACCTCAGTGGTTAGGGTGTTGGGCTATCAATCTGAAGGTTGTGAGTTCAAATCCCAAGTCCACAGAAGTTACCAATGTGGGTCCTTGAGCAAGGCCCTTAACCCTCATTGCTCCAGGGATGTTGTGATTAACCCTGTGCTCACCTGGTAAGTCGCTTTGGATAAAAGCATCTGCTAAATTTACAAATTAAATGTAATGTAATCAAGTTGCTAAGACCAATTTATGTACAAAATTAAATATTTTTTTGGCTTTGAGATTCCCATTGTATTAGGGATAAATTAAGATTAACCTGGTCATTTATTCCATTCAAAGTATTTAACAGACTCATGCAATTCTTAAATGTAATTCTTAAATACATTATAATGCCCTTTCTTGATCAACCAATATATATCATTTGCTAGTAATACCTTGAATGTATAGCCCATTAGCCACATAATTCACAGCCAGTTATCAAGGATAGTGTGCACACATACATGTATTATAATTTTTAACATCTGTTTGGTATTGCAATCTGAATTTATTATTACTTTTATAATTTAGGTTCATTTATGATCAAGTAAAAGATAACTAATGGCATTTATTTTAACATCTATATTTTAGTATCTTATTGGAAAAGGAGTAGTTCCAGTAAATATCTGTCCTACTTCTGCAGGATAAGTGTCCATGTGCAACTGATGCATACTACTTTTTTGTCAGGCTTTTTTACAAAATGACACTTTTTAGAATGACACCTGGCAATGTAAAACAACATAATTTGAGATTAGCTGCATTTTGTATGTGCATAAACGGTGAGGTTAACATGCCATTGTTTGTATGAGGATGTGATTGGCCTGCTCAGCAATAAAAAAGGTTTTAGGCTATCTTGCGTCAGATGCAGATGTCTGCTGACACAGCCAGAGTGTTTTCCTGCTGCAGTGTTTTTGCAGTAACAAATATGATGCTTACTTGTAGTGTCGGTCCACTTTTCAGGAATACATTTAAATGCTTTAAATAATTAAAATGTTTACTAAAAGTAATTGTGATAATTTGAGCTTCAATGTTTAATTTACTGCTTAGCACTCACCTAACACACAACCTTCATTCCCCTAACAGACTCGAGTAATTTTTTGAATAGTAGTTCTTTGTCAGAATTGACAAAGAAAAGTGCCTAGACAGAATAATTGTTCAGTCTGTTCTTGTTTTCTGAATGCATTTGTAGGATTTGCAGCAGGTCATGGTGTCTGGGCCAAATCTAAATGAAACCAGCATTGTTTCAGGTGGCTATTGTGGCACAACAGAAGGGGTCATTCCTACCAGCACTATCAAAGGTATCACTAAGGTTTATTATCCAATAATCATATTCTGTTATGCATGTGTATCCCAGAAGCCAGACGTCACAGTTATTACTTTCTTTCATGTTTATTCACCTGTATATTATTTATAGGAATTAATTAAAATACAAACCAGGCTTTTATCCAGGGAATGTTGAGGCACGATTTTATTTTGAGTGTGTTTAGGCTGCTGTCTTCTCTTGTGCATGTCTCTGTCACATTTTTCTTTTGTACTATTTTTGGATCTGCTTTATGCATCACTGGTAGCTACATTTGCTACGGATTGTGCATTATGTAACTCTATTCTTTTACATTTTTTTTTCTACTGTATTAAACATTTTAGTGTCATTTCACACACATACTTTTTGAACTAGCAGTGTTCATGTGCATTTGTGAAATAATTCCCTGCTTTAATTACTTTTGTTAATGGCAGCAATAATATTGTTTGATTTATTTAGGCTGTCATTCATGTTTGACACATGCCTTAGAATTATTATTGATGTTGCTGTCTCTTTGCTTCTGGCTATAACAATTCTTAAGTTACAACAGTTCGTGCACATGTATATTAGCAGCAGTCATTAAAGGCTCAATTAGAAGCAAAATGAGTCATTTCTTTCCAAACTTGATGTAATAATTGTCAACATAAACATGTAGCATATTTTCTCTTTACCATGCATTGTAGTGTAAAGATGCCTAGGAACAAAAGATGTGAGTTATCTTCATGCTTTCAGATAGCATTGAGTGTAAAACAAGCATGCTATTGTAAATGTCTTAAAAATGGCTTTAAAATCTACTGGCCTAAATAAAAAAGCATCACAAAAACATACATCAAATCAGTACATAATCTGGTTGTCCTAGGTAGTCCAAAAGCCTGTTTTAAATGAGTTTCTTCTCACCCAACCCCAAGTGACTGAATTACTGGATAGATGCAAGCAGAAACATTTTTTTTAGTGCCCCATCTGCTGTTTATTAGGTGGCACTTGTTTTTCCATGGTTATTGCAGCTTTCGTTTATGCATTATTTCAGATGATGCTCTTATGGTTCCAGTTTGGTATAATTGAAACAGAGTATGGGTCTTTGGTTTAGTTCTTGTTGTGATATGTATGTGGGAAGGAGTACTTTGAAATGTTGCCTGCAGACTACTGATGGGCTTAATCAGTTTAACATTACAATGTCACAATAATCTGCATCTAGTGCTGCATGAAGACACGACTTTGTATTAAAGACTGGAAAATTGTACCATTCTGTCAAGGGTAGGACTTTGTTATGAACAATTCATGAGTTAAAATGGTAGCTTTTGCTTCCGCTTAAACCATGGCATTGTCGTCCTTGAATGTTAACCAAATGCACAAAATTTTATGATGTCCGATATCTCAAATTAATGTATATAAAACATAGCAAAAACTCATTCTCCATTATTCTACTTACAAAATCTGATATTTTTCTACTTTACCAATATTAACAGAAATTGGCTACGTCCCTTCATGCGTATATACGCATTTTAATTATAATATACATCTGTCTGTCTTTCTTAGGCCCTGCTATATGCCTCAACACAGATTTTTTGGGAAACAGACGGATCCCAGTTGATGGACAAGGTCATCCATAAAATTGTCTACCTTTTCATTATACTTTTTCTCAGAAAGAGATTATTATTTTAATGGCTGCTTTTTAAATATTTACTAAACTCTTTTTTTTTCTCCAAGGATTGGGATTCTGAACTCATTAATTTAGCTCTTTTTCATTGCTTCTTTTAGGCTTTAGGCTGACCTTCCTTTCTGGTTCAAATCAGATGCCCGATTAATGTTTAAAAAAAATTCTCCCCACAGAAACAAAAAAAGAAGAGCATCTTATTATTTAAGTTAAATTCTCAAAAGGTGCCATGCAAAGGTCGTTGCAAGGCTTATTCTTCAAATATAAAACTACACAATTATCAATGTTCATTACATGCTTATTTGCATGACATGCCATAGGTTTGCATCTTCCAAGCAGCTGCATAGAGGCATTAACATTATTTTGTCAGTATATCAACTAAAACTTTACGTTTTTGTGTAGTTCAGTTATTTAATATGCCTTTTATTGGTTAAACAAACACACCTCCTGCTAGGTATTGATATCTATAAAGTATCAGATCACAATGTCACTTAAAAAAAAACAGTGCAAAATAAGTCCTTATTCTTTAATTCCTAGTTCTTTGCTTGTATGTGGATCACAAATTATTTGTATGAATAATACATTTTTTAAAAAATTTAAAAAGATAATAATAATAATAATTTTATATATATATATATATATACAGTGGGTTGCAAAAGTATTCATACCCCTTGAACTTTGCCATATTTTGTCACATTACAACCACAAACATAAATATATTTCACTGGAATTTAATGTGAAAGACCAACACAAAGTGGTATACAATTGTGAAGTGGAATGAAAGTTATACATGAATCAACAATTGTTTTACAAATAAAAAACTGAAAAGTGCGATGTGCAAAATTATTCAGCCCCCTTTTCCCTGAGTGCAACCAATTGCATTCAGAAGTTGCCTGATGACTGCTAATGACTTAAAAGGGNTTTATTTGTAAAAAAATTGTTGATTCATGTATAACTTTCATTCCACTTCACAATTGTATACCACTTTGTGTTGGTCTTTCACATTAAATTCCAGTGAAATATATTTATGTTTGTGGTTGTAATGTGACAAAATATGGCAAAGTTCAAGGGGTATGAATACTTTTGCAACCCACTGTATATATATATATATATATATATATATATATATATATATATATGTTCCTGGAGACCTACCATTCATTCATTATCTTCCGCTTTATCCTCTATTAGGGTCGCGGTGGGGTTACCCATGCCCATCCAGGGGAGCACGTTTCGCGCGCTGGGCAGATACACCCAGGACAGGGCGCCAATCCATCCACTCACACAGACACGCACACATAAACACTCTATATGGGGCAATTTGGAGAACTCAATTGACTTGTTCCATGCTTTTGGACTGTGGGAGGAGAACCCGGAGGAAACCCACGCAGACACGGGAAGAACATGGAACCTCCATCCAGATGGGGATCCGAACCGGGAATCCCTAGTGCTGAGAGGTGAACGTGTTGGAGACCTACCACTGACCTCAATTTAAATAAATACACCTATTTTGCATTTTCATGTATTTTCACTGATTCTTTACAGAGACAGCCATATGACATAATGACCATTATACTAACAAACAAAATGTGTAATTTAGACTATTATTGTCATGAAGGGTTTCTTCTGTTTGTCAGGTTGAGACAATACAAATTTGAACCTTGATATTATAGTTATTCTCTTTTCATTTAATGGTGTATTTCATGTTTTTGATGGCGTGAGAATGTCAAAGGCAAGTTTTATAATGCTCAAACTAAACTAAACTAAAAAAATTGGTTAGTGATCACACATGAATTCTAGAGAGACTTCTGGTATGCTGTTTCCTTGCTGATCCTGTGCTCTGGCCCAGCAACCATCAAGTTTTATTAACCATAAAATACTTGTCGCTTTAGACAAAACCACCTGCTTGGTGATCTGTAATTAAAACTGTTAAGCCATCAGTATCTTGTAGGCAGCATCCTGAGTGTACTAAATAAATAAAGAAAAAAATATATGGATGAGCTAAAGCCTCTAAATTTATATGTACAAGGTGGAGCAGAAATATAAATGGGTAAACCATTATTTAAAACTATAATAACGCTGCTGCATCGGCTCCAGTCATACAGAACAATCACAGCCTAACACACCATCAACACCACTTTGTGTTACTCTAGTGCTTGAATTCATTCACCACTTGTTCTGTGAAGTTTTTGTTACGATTCTTACCATCAGTGTACTAATTAAAGGAGACTAAACATTATATACAGAAACCTGAGGTGCCTTGAATAAATAAAGGGCCAGTGAGTATGTTAAATGACCTAACTTTAGTTTAGTTGCAGCCTTTGAACTAGTTTATACAAGTTCATACAATTTATGGTTTTAAAATAAGTATTTTAAAATATTTTGTTAAATATTTATTAGCTTTTTTAAACTGTACTGCAATTACACATGTACAAGGCAAAGAAATTGTGGTGATTTTAAAATATTATATTTTAGAATCTGATGAAAAAATGCACAATATTATTATTTTCATTATTCATCACTCATCTTCTGATGATTTTTATGGAACAATAAGCTTCAACCATAATTTGAAGCATCCTTTTACTATTGTTTTGTATATACTGAAATGTCACTTGTGTTAAAATGCTTTTACTTGTCTCCATTTTCATTAAACATCTTTTTAATGGGTTAGACAAGCCTTTACATTGTGTCCTTTTTTCCTTTCTGTCCTTTTTTATTTTAACATTGTCCCTCCTTCATATCCTTCACCACTTCAATCCATTACCCTCAACATCACAAATGTAACTGTCACATACGGCCATGTGACAATGACTGTGCCGTTCATCACCCCTATCCATTTCACAAAATCCCCGTCCTTGCCCTAATAACTCCCAATCATGACCCCTCCAGACCTCCGTATGAAGTTCAGAGGTGGTACCACTGACGCAGGTCAGTCTGCTGCCAGTCAACAAACCAGCCAATCGGACATCGTTCACAGTATATCAGGTATTCAGGGACATTCTTCCATAAATTCAATTCTTCAATCATCTATCATGCTCATATACATTTCTCTCCTGGTTAGTGTATTCTAAAGCACAAAGTGTGGCGTTTCTGCAGCAGTAGAGGCTCTGTTTGAGCCTTACCTTACTTGGTGTAATGATTGGGGTCGAATGGTTTTGGAGACAATATTTATTTGAAAAATTTTTAATCTTGATTTTTTTTTTTTTTTGGATTAGGATCTGGCATAAACCACAGCAACAGTACATCTATGATGGCGGATGAGGCCGCCAAAGGGGTTGCCGTAGAAAAATTTGACATGATGAAGAAATGGGGTCTGAACACTTATAAGGTATGTGCCATTCTATACATTAAATTGGTAGTTCAAATCAAATTGATCTTCTGCCATCATATATTTTATTTTATTTAAAAGAAAAGAAAATAAGTTCAGTTCCATTTTTTCCAATCAAAATACTACTAATTTTACCTGGGCATCTATCGAAGTTCAATTGTTGTTTTAAATAATGAGTCAAACATCATTGTGCCAGTCATTCTTTAAGTTATATGATGTATGTAAATGTTAGCGGGCATTAACTGATGCCCGCTAACATTTAAAAAAACTAAATAAATTGACAGTATGCCAATAAGGAATGCTAATACAACAAAACGTATTACTTTTTAGTCTTACATGAAAAAAAAAAAAAAAAATGTCATAGGTCATGCTGACTCTTCACCTCCCTATACTGAGGACACAGTTTTGTGGTTGGTGGTTAAATTAGGGTCTTGTTATGCTGCAATGTGAGCTTTCCACACATCTTCAGCTGTCTAGCAGAGGGTTGCATGTTTTTTATAATTAATTGATTTAGTAGTATTTAATTCACAGAAGTGCTTGAAAGTTTGTAAACACTTGTTTTAATTGAAAACATAATATCAGATTTTTAAACAAGTTAGTTTTCAAGATTATAAGATTATTTTGAGGTAAAATTAGAGTGTTTTCTGTCAATAGGATCCTTGTACTATTCCTTGTATTACTTTTAAAATTAGAGATCTTTTAATGTCTGGTCTTCAGAATACATGCTTGTCGAAGTGTCCCATGGCAGAAACACTGAAGATTTCTCTGATACAGGCTAAATAAAGGTATTCCAAAATAATTAGACTTTGCTAATCAGCAGTCAAAGTCTGTGTACAATTTTACAGAATCTTTATTCATTAAAATAGTTTATTGGTAACATTAGTAAGAACTTACTTGACTTAAAACTTGCTTTTTGATCTGACAAAATTACTTGGGGGGGGGGGGGGCATTGTTTATTAGACGTTGGTTCTTCAATTAGAAAAGGGAACACTGGATTGTCATAATTATTAATTTATCTGTTACGCTGGTTTGTCATCTTATTAATTTTTATTTTTTCACATATTTTTCCTAATTACATGTTTTATTTATTTAATTTGTCATTCCAACTATATAAAGTGGTGTACAGTAAATAGTGGAACAAAACATTCTACAAGCACTACAATAAATACAAGACAAAATACAGGACAATAAACATTCAAGTAAATGGAAGGGGTCAATGCAGGTGGCCCACTAGTGGTGTAAGCCACAAGTTGCAAAAATATGCCCACGGTTATGAATGTAAAAATAGTCTGTTTTCAGCAGCAATTATAAAAAAGTATTCGTTGTGTTAGCTGCTATTTTGTCCATCTTTGTTCTCGATGTATGTGTGTGTGTGTGTGTGTGTGTGTGAGAGAGAGGAAGTTTAGTTCATTTCTACATAAGTGCATACCTAATTCTGATTGTTCAGGAGTCTGATAGCCTGGAGGAAGAAACTTTTGCACATTCTGGATGCTCCGGTAACTTTTTCTGGACGGTAGGATCGTAAAGAAAGTATGTGAGGGGTGTGTGTGACTGTCCACATTGCTGGTTGCTTTGCAGATGCAGCATGTGTAAATGTCTATGATGATGGGGACAGAGACACCAATGATCTTCTTAGCTGTCCTCACTACCTGTTGCAGGAACTTAATATTTAATGTTGGATCTTTTTTCCTGACAAATAAGTGATCATTTGTTTATTATTTAGTTTTAAATTTTAAAATGCATTTTATTTTAAATGCATTAAATTATAAAATCTGCTAAAGGTGCAAGTCAAAGTTATGCAAAAGTATGGAATACTTTTAAAAGTTTCATAAACTGTCAAGCACCACTGTTTAATGTTCTTATAAATTAATTTTAATTATAATTTTATTTATATATTGTTTTATCTATTTAATGATTTTTTTATTATAACACTGGATTTTAAAGGTTTTAAAATAAAAAGTAGCACTGTTTGCATGTCACAATATTCCAACCTTTAAGGCTTTGATGCCTCTTTTTTAAACTTGGAACATGTTGCAAGCTTTTAGTTGGTATCTTTTAGTTACTTTCAGATGAAAATCTTTGTAGCTTGTATACAATTAACTCTCCATCCTTCCATTATCTTCTGCTTTATCCTATATTAGGGTCGCGGTGGGGATGCATGCAGATACACCCAGGACAGGGTGCTAATCTATCACTGGGCACACACCCACACAGACATACACACTCTATATGGGGCAATTTGGAGAACTCAATTGACTTGATCCATGTTTTTGGACTGTGGGAGGAAACCAGAGAACCCGGAGGAAACCCACGCAGACACAGGAAGAACATGGAAACTCCACCCAGATGGGGATTCGATCCAGGAATCCCTAGTGCTGAGAGGCGAATGTGCTAACCACTAAGTCACCGTGCCGCCATGAAAAAACTCTGTGTGAACAAATATTTTTGTGCATTGGATCATTAGTTGGTAATAGATAATAAGTATTTATTTTATTTATGTTCAGTGCACTAAGCAGCTGATCTCAGAGCGTTTTGGCCGTGGCTCTCGCACCGTGGACCTCGAACTGGAGGCTCAGATTGAGGTGTTGCGTGACACCAAGCGCAAGTATGAAAGTGTTCTGCGCCTGGCCCGTGCACTTACCAACCACTTTTACAGCATGGTGCAGACACAGCATGCACTTGGAGACACATTTGCTGACCTCAGCCAGAAATCCCCGGAGCTAAGGGTGAGCTAAAGTTATTTTAAGATTTTATTCATCATATTTTTCAATGTAATACTTTCAAAAACATTGACAGCTGCTTTTAACCTTATTTTCTACATCTAGGATGAATTTGGCTACAATGCAGAAACCCAAAAATTGCTGTGTAAAAATGGTGAGACCCTCCTGGGTGCCATCAACTTTTTTGTATCGAGCATCAATACACTAGTCAACAAGACCATGGAAGACACACTCATGACCATCAAGATGTATGAGAATGCAAGGTAAAAAGATTAGATACTGTTGTTACTTTCAAAAACAGTAGTGGTGTAACTGTAGCCCAGTAAACTTAAGCTAATCATATCTATCAGTTTGCTTGATCATTTGAAAGAGAAGATATTATGGTGTATTCATTAATGCATAATGATTTCAACAGTGCTATTAGAAAAAGGAAGCTCTGAAACTATTCTTGTCTAACACATTGAATCTCACATGTAAGCCAATTTTATACATATCTCGTTTTAACTTTAAATATGTATATAAACACTTTGAACTGATCATTACTCCATCATAGGGCAAATACACAAACATATTCTATGAGGCTTTCATTAAAGAATTTAGTATTTTTACCATTATTTTATATGAATAAAAATGGAAACCTTAAAAGATATGGCTGACACCCAATCCTTATCGAGTCCACTACTGTACAGTACATGTTATGTAACCTGCTGTCTTCTGGATTCCTATGTTGCATTACATTTTGCAAATGCTGTTTACTGAAGCAACTTACAAGTGCTTAACAAGTCATTAAGTTAACCAGCTGAACTGTCATGATGACTTCTTAAAATCTACAGTAAGTTAAGATAATTGTAGGGATTAACGTCTATATTTATCCCCACCCAATTTTTTTTCAAATATAAAGTAAGTGCTCCCAGAAGATATGTATCTTCAGCTGTTTTTTTTAAAAATGATAACTGTCCCAACAATATGGACAGAGATTCATTCATTATCTTCCGTTTTATCCTATATTAGGGTCGCGGTGGGGTTCCCCCTGCCCATCCAGAGGAGAACGTTTCAGGCGCTGGGCAGATACACCCAGGACAGGGCGCCAATCTATCGCTGGGCACACACTGACTCACACAGACACGCACGCACACACACTCTATATGGGGCAATTTGGAGAACTTAATTGTCTTGTTCCATGTTCTTGAACTGTGGGAGGAAACCGGAGAACCCAGAGGAAACCCACGCAGACACGGGGAAAACATGGAAACTCCACCCAGATGGGGATTTGAACCGGGAATCGCCAGTGCTGAGAGGCGAACGTGTTAACCACCAAGCCACCGTGACGCCTATGGACAGAGATCATTACATTATTTAGGTGTGGGGAAGGATATGGACTGAGAATTGGCGCCACAATGCAGTTGAAGGACGAGGCGACATTCATTACTGGAGTGCTGCAAATAAGCCTGAGTGTATCTTTTGATAAATAGTCTGTGATATAGCTTAGATTAGATGTAGAGATTGCCGTGTGAGCAATATAAATCTGGGCCAGATTTCATAGCAAATAAATCTCCAGGAATGGGTATTTTATAGTGTAGTAAAGAGTAGCCAAGGTTACAGACAGAGATTGTAAAGCCTGTAATTTGAAGGGTCAGTTCATGATGAAACAAGGATTTTTCTGGAATGATCCGGAGCTCCGTTTTTGCCAAAGTTTATTTGAGATAATTCATGGATTTATGCAAATGTATCATATATCCCAGCAAAGATTGTTATGCCTTTACATGACAAAGGGACATGTGAAGCTGAGTTTCATCGACACAAAATTGGTTAGAGAAACCATGGGATTTAGTGACCAAGCCCAACAAGGACAAGTAATGAGCCCTGGGACACTCTAGTAATAAGACTTGGAAACCTCCCCATTCAACTACACCTTAAAGGACCTTTTTTTCTGTAAAAAAAAAAAAAAAAAAAAAGTTTGAAACCATTCAATCGCCACTTCAGTGGATGCCAGCTTCAGAAAAGTCCACCAGACCAATGGATAATTAGTAGGTTTTATTTGTAAATTTTTGTTCAATCTCTGTGGCATGACCACACTTAAAGCCGAACTCTATGGAAGCAAAAGGGTTGTTTTGAAACACAAACTTTTGCAACTTGAAGATATCACACATTTAATTGGTTTTGTACAGAATGGGTAACAGTGAGACTGGTTTGTAGTTCTTGACTAGATGTAGGTTGAGCTTTGGTGTTCTAATCAGCAATGTTGGCTAGTATAGTATAGTATAAGTATCAGAGTTGGCAGTTCATGTTGTGTTTAACCAATCCTAAGCCAATGTTCCACTACTCCTCCATCTCTGCATTGACTTCCTATAGCTGCTCGCATACATTACAATGCACTAACACTGGTCTACTGCAGAGCTTTTCATCTGGTCTTAACCCCGGGACCTCATTAGTCGTGACCCACTTTTAGAGAATACCAACAAAACTAAATTATTTTTGCAAAATAGACTTCTTAAACTTGTCTTCAAAAATCCCCATTTCAAAAAAACTGAAATCACACATTTCAAATGCTCTGGGTTAAATCTTGCAGTTTTGCCATCTTGCGATCCGAACATCACACATTTAAAGAGAAGGGTAACTGGCAAACAAATTAAGGTTACTATGGCAACGAGAGTGATGCATGCACATGCCTCTTGCTCTTTTAAAAATATTTTTTTACAAGATTTTTTACACCCAGAATCTGTCCGCAATCCACTTTTGCGTCATGACCCTCCAGTTTAGAATTACTAGTCTCCAGCACAATGTCTAAATATGCTTCCTTTCTCTCTCTGTATTGCTGAGACATTCACTATCTTTAAGAAACAAAGACACTACTCTTCTGGAAACACTTGCTATTAAAAAATAATGGCTTGTAGATTGCGCCTCAGCTCAAGCACAGTCTTCCCTCGATTTAAATCACGCATTTATTTAGTTTCCCAGCACTGACACAGCAACACAAATGTTGTATGCGGGTGTAACAAAATGAGGAACACAGAAATTGTGTGACACAACAAATCGATAATAAAATTTGTTGTGAGCACTTTTAATAATTTCTTATTCTCAATTTTGTAAATTTGTTGTTGTATTCCTTATGAGTTATATGTTTAACATGAAATGAAAATCAGCTGCGTGGCCATCCATACATACACCACAACAACTGTTTATGTACAATCCTTTTTAGATTCAGTTACTGTTTAAAAATAAATGATGATTAGGAATGTTGTCCATGTCTTATACAGGTTGGAGTTTGATGCCTACAGAGCTGATCTGGAGGAGCTGAACCTTGGGCCACGTGATGCCACAACTGAAGTGCGTATTGAGGGCGCACAGCATCAGTATCATGTCCACAAGGACAAATATGAAAGGCTGCGCAGTGATGTGTCTGTCAAACTGAAATTCCTTGAGGAAAACAAGGTTTGCATTGCATTTAGTTTTAAAATATTTTCTTAGTATTATTCCTTAATATCTTGTAATATTTTTTTTTATATTAAGGTTACCTCCCAAATAGTTTTCTAGTGTAAAATACAATACTCTTATTATTTTAGTGATAGCAGGTGTCAACACTATATGTTTATATGTATGTAAAACTCCAGTTTGTAAGTTTAGGATATGCTTCTTTGTTCATTTGAAAAGTAATGTTAATGTTACAGCATATGAAAACATTCTGACAGAGAAGTGCTGCTACCAGCTTTATCGTAACAGTCCCTGTAAAGCCTTTTCCATCATGAAAGCAGGTTCTCAGACTTCAAATCCCTGTGTTTTTTGCCTCTCTTCTTTACCACACCAGTCGTGATGCAAAGTGCCTGCATCCAGGTTTACATGTCATCCTGACTCTACCACCTACCCTAACCAACACTCAAATGTTCCTGAGCATGCACAAAGACATGTCTGCCCTGTCTCTGAGGTTGCTCATTTGGTGGTACTCACTTCCATTTGCAACAGATGATAATCCTTATATACACAAAAAATAACAGGGTAAAAACAAGTGGAGGAATAAGGGAGAGAAGTAGAAACAGGGATGGCAGGATCTGTGCTTGTTCCTGTCTCTATGCTTTTGTCTCCGTACTCATCTGTCAATGGGTACTTGTTGTTTCATAGCTGCCCCCTCAGTCTATAGCTATTTGAACATACTGTCTAATCTACCGAAAGTATTTTTTCCCCTCCTGGTTCGCTTTTCACAAGTTTGCAGAAACACCGCTCTGTCAGTCTTGACTTAGCCAAACCTGGGTCACTGGATTTGTTGTGCCACAATACTCTTTACATTGCTCATGATGTTTAAATAAGATATCCAACATTTTTATGTTCAGATGCTCTGTATAAAAAAAGAATATCTAAACTTTTAAGATCTGTAAGCAATTTTAATGACCAATTAAATTGTCTTATTTAAATAGTTTGTTTTATGCAGTTACTGCATTTTTGCTTTCTGTGGCAGCATAGTTATAATGTTTAAAAATTACATATTTTTGATCCAATAAATGTATTTAGGATTTAATGACATTTTTCCGTATTCAGTTTTCCATAATTTCCGTGTTGTGGGCCTACAGGTAAAAGTGATGCACAAGCAGCTTCTTCTTTTCCACAATGCAATCTCTGCCTACTTTGCTGGTAACCAGCAGCAGTTGGAACAGACCCTCAAACAGTTCAACATAAAACTCAAACCACCTGGAGCTGACAAACCATCCTGGTTAGAGGAGCAGTGAAAGTGTCCATTATGACCTCTGTTCTTCCCTTCCTCCTTCAGCTTATCCTGACACAGCAGGCAATAGCATAATGAGACACTACCTATCCACAATGGAATCAGGCAAGCAAGAGGCTAGTTGTCATGTAGCTGCTGTGGGTGAATGAGGTCCAAACACTATTCATACATTTTTGCGTTCTTTTTCCCTTCGCCGGTCTGTCTCTTTGACACCTTTTGTCAGCTGGAATTGTATTTGACTGTGAAAAATAGCACTACTTGTATCTTCCGTGCTCAAGAGCCTGTAAGATTTTTAGTTGGAACAATCTTTCACAAAACAGGTTAGCAGCTGACCAGTTTCTCCAGGGAAATTCCTGCCAATCATAGCCAGTAGACTTTAAACTTACCTGCCTGTTTTTTTTTTTATTGCTCCAGGTTTTCACATTTGAACCAGAAGTAAAGTGCACGCGTTTTTCTTTTTTCTTTTATTTAATATTTTTGTCTGTATGTGTTTTCCCTCCTCAGTGAAGGAATTTATTGTGTGGTCTTAGATGATTAATAGCTGGGGTGTAATTTGTCATTTATAATGTTATCATTGTCAGAAAATACAAAACATATGCCATGATACAGCAAGTGAAGTTCCAATTTGCCGTTAAGGTTTATTACAGAGATTTATAATGGGCAGCCAAGATTAAATTCCCATTAAATCTTATTTAAAAATGAATGATTTCATGTCTGTTACCTGGGGCATTTGGCAACAGAAGTCTTAAACACTGTGCAGTAGGCATGCCGTAGTGTAGAGCGTTAAGGGAAATCTGTGATTATTGCCATTGTGCTATAACACTTTTCAATTTTCTCAAACTATGATTGTTACTTTTAAGTAAATGCAAAAAGAAAAACATATATATCGCCTACAACACTAAATCATATAAGTATAACATTGTGATTATTTTGTTATGTCTGTAAAAAGAGAACCTGTTCAATGAGCATTAAAACATATAATTGAGTGTTTTATTAAGACCCATATTCCCAACAATATTTCACAAAAAAAATTTAATTACCACATGCTTTGTATATGGAGTGGTATTTCGTTTTATTTTGCTCTCACTATAAGAAAAAAAAAATCATGAATTGTTACAAAAAGTTAATCTTTATTTTATTTATTTACATTTTTATGGTATGTATTTAGGTGTAATTAATTATTCTTAATCAAAAGTGGTCAGTGACAATAAAACACCAACCGAACACAGAAATTGCAAATCCACATATTTAATTTTTAACATAAAAATAATAGAAAAAAATATCACGTGATAAGCTCTCACTTCTGTATATTGTTTGTTTACTGATAATAGTCAAATAGTGAAATAATTAGTCAGTACTTTATCTGATTTATTTTATTAGTTTTTCTTATTTCTCTTGTTTTCAATTAGTTATATCATTGTTTTTTTCCACATAACTGCACTCTTAAGTGTCCATTTCCAGTTGCTTTGCTACTTAATTTAGTACAGTTACATTAGAATTAAGCGTACCTTGATTGAATTAATTATTTCCAAATATGGAAGCCTTTTAACAATGTTTCCAACATTATAATATGTCAAGTTACCTGCCATTATAGGCTAAACAAAAATGAAAGGGAGTTGCACATCTATCCCTTCACCTTTAAACCAGCACTGTAACTGAAGAATAAAGTTAATATTTATCATTACCCAATTGAATATTTATGTTTTCAGTAAAGAAAAAAAATCATTAAATTGTTTTTTTTTTTTAAATGAAAACAAAATTGTGTTTACAATAATAAAAAGTTTAGGGAAAAGAAATACAAAAAATTAAGTATTGCATTTTTCCCCTAGTTCCTCTGATGACCTCGGCTGTAAATTTATAGTTCTTGTTGGGTAAAATAATTTTCATATTTACCCATTTGCACTCATTTATATTGTTTATTCTTGCTCGTTTGTTATAATAATGTGTGCAATGTTTGTAAATGTTTTCCTAAATTCCTGAAACTTATTGAGTTATTCCTAATTCTCACTAACTGAAGGTGTCATTTTGAAAATTTGAAGGAAAAAGATTTTATTTAATGCTTTATGCACAAGTGCTCATACATTTGCATACAAAACATATTTTTGTTCCCTGTTATTCTGAAGTGTATAAAGAACTGTTGTAATAAATAATTGAAGTGTCAATTATTTTGCAACTCACAACTTGCCCAACTCCCATCAACTCTGACACAAAAAGGAATAAACCTGCAAAAATTACAAGTCCCTGTGTATTCATTGTATTTGCCTTACACAATTGTTTATATAATCAACACTATAAGCTATTGGAAAAATTAATCGGACACCAACACATTATACCTAGTGAAGTTTCAAATATTTTTTTTCTACGTTTGTTCCTCCTTTTCAGCTATAACAGCTTCAATTTGTGTGTAAGATTCAAGAGTTTGTCACAAGCACAAAAAACGGAAGTTACATTGTACTATGAAATTCTTATTCTGCACGACCTCCTGGACTACAAATATTATTATAACAAAAAACACAAAGTACAATTAAAATTAAATTAAGCATTCTACAGATTATACCTGAATATTTGCTCATACTCATAGTATATATATATAAATATATATATGAATATATATATATATATATATATATATATATATATATATATATATATATATATATATATATATATATATATATATAATTGTAAATGTAAAGACTTTCTATAAATATCTCTATTTTTTCCCATTACTTCATAGGATTATTTATTAAACATATTGTGTTGTGTTGCATCTAGTGGCATAAAGAACATTACTTAGGTACAGTAATGGGATCAAATGATACTGGCTCATCCTCAAATACAACAGCACTCATGACCACTCATATCTATTATGTTAATCATTCATGCTGGGGGAAAAAATGAGAAAATGCCCAATAGCTTATAGGTTGGCAGTCCATCACAAAGCAAACAAAGCAAATGCATGTACACAGTAGGCATCTGGGGCTATTTATTATCTATTCAGTTATTTGTAGTATGTCTTTGGGCTGCAAAAAATGAACAGAGCTCCTAGAGGGCAAAGTACGGGGCAAAGTCCAGCCTTCAATTCAAAAGGGCAGGTTTTACACAAATTAGGGCGTGGTTTTTGCTTCAGGCCAGCAATAAGGTGCATGGCGAGTGGGCGTGGCTTAGTGTTTAAGTAACGTTATGGCGGCTGTTTTTGTGATACAAGGCGTATTGAGCGTATTTGAACTAGCGCTCAAATTTCTGTGGACTGTTGTTTTTGTGGTATGTACTTTATGAATATCTCAAAGACGCTTGGTTTTGCTTTGCTTTTGAATACGTAGCGTTTGTTTTCAGGTGTATAAACGTAAATTTATTCATCTCTTACACGCATTTACATTTAGTCAATTAGCAGACGCTTTGATCCAAACGCGACTTACACCTCGTAAGGCAAACCAAATGTCATTGTACCGTGTATTTAAATCGCTTAAACGTAATAGAAGTGCTTTTAAGTCGTTTGATGGTATATATATGATAAGATATAATAACATTTTAAACGTGTACATCAGGTTTCACGGGGGTTTGTTAGTATTTAGTATAATTTTAGATTTTGTACAGGTGAACTGACATAATATTGAGGAAAAAAACAAGTTGTTAATCATTTCTTTTTCCAATAGCAAGTCAATTCATTACCAGCAGAGCCCAGAGTCACAAGGATGGCCTTGGTGGTTTTTACTTGTTTTCTACTCTGTCTAGCACAGGTGTCACTTTTGGCTTCCGATCACATCCTCTGAGATTTTACATACTGTAGAAGGTCTTTTATTTTTAAAAAGTACTTTGCACTGTAGCCACTGAAACTTGTATATGGTATATTGTGTGTATATATGGCTTTTCCATTCTGATACTCAGCACTTCAGCAAGTTGTATTGACCACCTCTACATGCCGGGTGTTTCTAATTAAGTGGCCAGTAAGTGTATGTATATGACGATAAAGCTGTATAACTGCTGGTAGTAGGTGGAAATTCAATGTTCAATAATCAGTTTTTTATTAGCAGACAAGTAAAATGGGTTTTAATGCCCAGTAGCTGATTTACATTAGTATTTGTGTCTAACGTCAATTTCCTGTTGTGTTCCCTTATTAAAACTTTTAATATGTACCAGTCTAGCTCATTCACTGCAACATTTTTTTTGCTATAAACTACAAAACATGGATGTAAAATGTGATGCTAACTAGTGCTCTGTTTGATAAAAGATCACTTTCCCCACAGGTCAAACACGGAGATGATGGGGTAAGACATAAATACAGTCATTACTATCATTAGAACTTAAGAGTCTTTCTGAAAAATGCACTGCTATTATTTTTTACATATACTAATATTTCAAGTATAAGGTTGCAGAAATACTGTCTATAGCATTAATGGACTGTCAACAGCTTGTTACTAGTGGCTAATGATGCCAAAATACTAATGACACCACATTCTTTGGCAAGTTTACTTTATACTTTTAAGTCTGTTTTTTTTTACACTTAATTTAAGTCGATGTATCAAAAACTGGTTTCTTCTATTTAGACTAACTCTTTGTATTCTTGTTAAATTAGCCAGTCCAGGTCTTGGAAAGCTTCTGGGCTGCTGTACCTATAATTTAGACTATAATTCAGCCTATTACTGCCAATGGATGGGTTTTCCTTTGAAACGTCATCACGTCTACCCACAACTCATCATAATCCAGATATAGCCACTCTCCAAAATTTTGTCTCCATGAAACCACTGCCTCCTCCTCCACCTCCCCCCGCTCCACCTCCCCCTCCCCCCATTTCCACAGGAGTTTCCATTTGCCATGGTGCCCACAGACACTCCAAAATGCGCAACTTTAACTGGGATACCATTCCACAACATAGTGTACTTGGTAAGCGCAATGTGTGGACTTCTAACAAGTCTAAAAAGAAGCTAGAGGACATTCAGCTGGACACTAAGCGTATTGAGGAGCTGTTTAGTCACAGTGAATGCCACAGAAAATCACTGAAACATGGCACAGTTAAGAAGAGTGTGTGGGGCCTTCAATTAGACAGTCCTGATGCAGAGATTGTGAGTTTTATTTCTTTCTTTCTTTTTTAACATTTGTCTGTGCCCTGCACCTACATCTAATTCCACGGCGTTTGTCGGCCGTTTTGTATGTTTTTGACACAGTTGAGGGATACTTGGAGGCTAGCAGTAGTCCTAGACTGTCAACTTTTTATTAAAGAAGAAATCAGTGTAGGGAAGGCGTGGTAGCTTGGTGGTTGGCACGTTTACCTCTTGGTGCTGAGGATCTAGGTTTGGATCCCGATTTTCCACTGTTCGGATCCCAATGTTCTCCCTGTGTCAGCCTGGGTTTTTTTTTTTCCCAGGTTCTCTGCTTTCCTCCCACAGTCCAAAAACAAGGATAAATTGGTGGCTCTTAATTGCCCAATCCAAATTGTTCCTAAATAGTGTGTTTGTGTCTGTGTGATTAAGTGTGCCCAGTGAAGGATTGGTGCCTTGTCTTGGGTGTATCTGTTTAGAGCCCAAAATGTTTTTCTCTGGATGGACATGGGGAAAGCTCCCTGCAACCCTAGAAAATTATTAAGCCAATTTATAATAAGAAGAATAATACATTTTATTTGAAAGCGCCTTTCAGAACACCCATTTTACCTTGAATCCTTGTTTTTGGACTATGGTAGGAAACTAGAGAACCTGGAGAAAACCTCTGCGGACACGGGAAGAACATGGAAGATCGGGATCTGAACCCAGGTCCCCCAGCACTTATAGGTTAACATGCTAACCATTAAGCTACTGTGCGGCTCCTCCACTGAGCTCATCTTTGATACAAAGATGAAGATAAGAAAGATCTTTTAAAAAAGATTGGTATAGTAGCTCAGTGGTTAGCATGTTGGCCTCTCAGTGCTGGGGATCTAGTTTTGAATCACGAATTAGCATAGTTTACTCCTTTGGCCTGTCTTATTGTTTATTATACTTAAACACAAAGATTAGGTACTTTTCATCATTTAAACCGGTTGAACTTTTTTTTTTTTTTTTTTTTTTTTTTGTATAATCACATTCAACCAATATTATTAAATGCTTTTTTATTAAATTATACATTTTATAAAACTTTTTTCTAGTGTTTTTTCAAGTTATGTTATATTTGACTCTAAATCCAAAATGAACAAATAAATAAACATTACAAATTCACCAATTTCCTGAGATATTGACAAAGTATTCTGATTCTAATGACGATTAAGCGTTTGCAATTGCAACAATGTTGTGGGAGTTGGTGTCATTTTTGAAAAAATTACAGAAAGAATTACTGTCACAGTCACAGAGATACAAGACGCAATCTGTCAGTGTCCCCCCCCCCCCCCTTCCTACGTCTCTTGCCTGCTTACTTCTATATTGAAATAGGGGCTCATATTAATTTGTTGAACTCCTTGTTCTTCAATATTGGAAGATTGACTGCCAATGAGAATGTTAGGCTAACGATGGACTTGAAAATTAAAGAACCAATTAGATGTTGCCGAAAGATTTTAGTGTCTTAAAAAAAAAAACGGACAGTTAAGTCAGATACACTGCCACAGACTTTTTCAAGTAAATTTATTTATTGTTTTTAATAATGACACTTAATTACATTTACATTACATTTAGTCATTTAGCAGACACCTTTTATCCAAAGCGACTTACAAATGAGAACATTACAAGTCAGAAGTTATGCAGAAAACCAACTATACTGTAAATTCATCAAACCTGATTGTTATTTGATGCTGTGCCCCCCCCCCCTTTTTTATTTATTTATTTTTTTATACGACAGGTATTTGTTAAATACTTAATACTACTACTTTTAGATGTTATGATAGAATTAGAATTCATTTTCATCTTGGTTTCAGACACCTCGTCCAAGGAAGTGGATGAAAATTATTAACATTTATAACAATGGAAGGTACAATGTTGCGTGACCTTATACAATGAACAATATTTGTTGACCTTGTTCCTGCTTATTTATTTGAAGTCAACATAAATAATTTCCCCATTTCTTATCAGTCATTTCCTCTACAGTATAAAAATACATAAACTTATTTTTTTTTGAAAATTTTATGTATTTATATTTCTTTTTAACATCAATACTACATTAATCACATCATTGTTATTTAACACAGATGCTTTCTCAGACTATATTTCTGTTTTCAGGTCTCAATCCTCAACTCAAGAAAAAGTATGAATATTGGGATTCTCTTAAAGCAATTTAAAAGGTGAGTTTATGTGCTTGGTGGCATCTTAAATAATTTCACGAGCGTCAACTTGAATCAAAGCAATGTTAATTTTTTAGATAGCTTGGTGGCTTTTGGCATCCTTTATGCAATTTAATTTCACAAAATGCCCAAAATACCAACACCTTTTACGATGGATTTTTTAAACAGTTTCTTTATAAATAGTAGTGTATAGTATAGTTGTATAGTTTCATTTTTAAAAGCATGAATTTGATATTTTTAATTAATCACACAAATAAATGTGTTAAATTTGGCAGCGCCAAATTAACTTATTTAAAAAAAAAAAGTAACTTATACCGGCAGTGTCTCCTTATTCCTCACTGAAATACATTTGTCAAGCTACAACATTTATGGAATTCAGTAGACTTCAGGTAGGAATGGTTTAATAAAAAATATAGGACATTATAATCTGCCGTTTATTAAAATAAAATATAAAAATAAGTCACCTTTGATGTGAACAAAATAAAATAAACAAAATAAAGATAAAAATCTGTAAAATAAGTAAATGTGGAGGCATTTGTTCATCATATGAGTTTGTTAATGTTGCCATTTAGTGGCAAATTAATTTAGAATTACTTGGTAGTAAAAAAAACTGGTTGTTGTTGTTATTATTATTATTATTATTATTATTATTACTATGGTGCTATGAAACAGCCTCAGAAATTTTCTGTGCATCTGGGAATCACATGATGGATGTCGTTTGGAATAATATTATCATTAGATATAACGTCACATACAAAACCACTCCAAAGTTTTGACTCACATTCTTTTGTCTTCACTTATTGTCCATTGTATCAGTTCCACTTACTATCAAGATAGACTTTGTGGATCTACAATACCTGGACTGTAACCCATATGTTTGTGGTTTACAGTACATACAGTGTTAATCCTCTTTACTTTGGTCTATACCCCAATAGTGCTTTCACAGGGAAGGTATTATTTGGTTCATGCTTTATTCTTTTTTCAGAAGTTATACAGATATGTTTAAATAAAGCTACAGTGTCAGTGTCACTGCAGAACTGACAAATAACACCACCCAAATTATACCCGTTTTGTGATGGTGAGGAAACTGACAACAACAGATGTACTCTACAGTGTGTACTTGTAAAATTACAATGTCAAGCTATTTAGTAAGTGATGGACAATAGAGCAAGAAGTCAGTGTCCACACATTTGGCATTGTGCTGTAATCTGTTAAGGTCATAACTTTTGGAACTTCAATACTGTAGATGCAGTTTCAAATATAAAAAAAGAAAACTAATAATATACCAAACCATTTGATACATTTTTGACACCTTGAATAATTTAAACTGACAATCTAAAACTGAACTGTATAAAAGTAAAAATGCCTCAAAAGGCGATTTTATGTCTAGAATCTGTTAAGAATGACATTAAAATATAGATGTAAATTTTTTTTGTTACAATTAGTAATAGTTTTAACCATTTTGAAAGAAATTGGTTAGTAGTGTTCAGTTTACTTTAGATTGTATCAAAAAATGGAGCAGTTATTTTATGATTATTTATAAAACTTGCCCTTCTGTAGAATTTAATAATGTACACAGCTTAAGCTCGAGTTCATACTGCTATGAACAATTCTAGCTGGTTGTATAAAGCGTGTTTTTTTTTTTTTTTTTTGTGTGTGTGTAACAAAGCCTGAGAAATGTAAAATAACAAAATTTGAGGTGAAAACTAGTACTGGACACTGATACTATTTTTATATTTCAGTAGAACTTATTTTCATGAAATGATTTAAAATGACTTCCTATTTGCTAATTGAAAACAATGAATTGTAAAATTTGGTATTCTTCTCCTTTACTTATTTACAGGCCAATGCAGGACATTGTTGATGATGTTCGGCAAGGAAACATGCGTTTTGCTCCTGGCAGACTGAGAGAGTTGAGCAAACTTCTACCTGATGAAGTAGAGGTAACCTGTACAGATTCTGCAGCCTTCCTGCCTTTTTATTCCCACACTGGCTGTTATTAATTGCATAATTTTGTTATTTTATTTTGTTCTGAATGTAAATAAAAAATAACTTCTTAACGGAGCTCATTTAATTTTTGTGGTCAGAAGTTAAGGTTTCTGAGCACTATAATCCCATCAGCATAAATGTAATGTGTTAGAAAGGCCTTGGAGAGATTATATTTAAATTTAGTGCATATGAGCTTTGGCTATAAAAGACTGAAATTTGTGTTCTTTCATAACCATAACCCTAAATTTATTAAAATCTATTCAAAGATAAACCAATTAAAATTTGGTTGTCAAATGTCCAAATGTGTAGGAATTTTATTTTGGTGTATGATTATTCATACTCGATCACTTCCACATATTGTTAACTTCCCTTTTGCCACAAAAGGCTATTGAGTAATTGACTTCTGTTTTTTTTTTTTTTTTTTTTTTTTTTTTTTTTTTTTTTTTTTTTTTTTCCCCCCCCCCCCCCCCCCCCCCCCCCCCCCCCCCCCCCCCCCCCCCCCCCCCCCCCCCCCCCCCCCCCCCCCCCCCCCCCCCCCCCCCCCCCCCCCCCCCCATAATTGTTCTACAACCTCAATTAGGATAGGTGGGTTATTATAATTAATTTATTTAAATTATTAAATTAATACATTGGACTAATCTTTGTCTGGGAAACTATATTTCTTAGTTAAAGAAGCTGCTGAGATTCAGTGGAAACATTTCTCAGCTGCCAGAAGGGGACCTCTTCCTTCTACTGCTGGTTAAAATACCTGGGTAAGACTTGACTTGACTTAAAGTTTAACTTTACAAGCTATAAACTGTATTTATATTTTAATTAATTGTGCTTTTAGATTTGAAGAAAGACTTAAAAGCCTGCTGCTTAGGGAGGAGTTTGTTCCCTTTATTGAGGAGACAAAAAAGTCTGTTAATATAATGATCGAAGCAGCTAATGGTATTGGCTTTACTTATTCACCTCTGTAATAATACTTAATACAATTTGTGTGTGTATGATTATAATTAGATGTATTATATTATAACAATATACACATTTTTATACAGGGGCAGCCTAGTGGTTAGCATTTTTACTTCTCAGCACTGGTGAGCAAGGTTCAAACCCCAAGTGGAGTTTTCATGTTCTCCACATGTCCACAACCAGTTTTTCTTTGGTTTCCTCCCACAGTCTAAAAACATGGATTAAAAGTGTATTGGCTGCTCTAAAGTGCCCCTATCTACTTTGTCCCATATAGTCTGTATGTCTTTCCGTGTGTGTGTGTGTGTGTGTGTATATATATCTATCTCTGTGTGTGTTTATATAATATTATATATATATATATATATATATATATATATATATATATATATATATTACACACAGGCATGCACACAGTATTGGACAAAGTTAATTTAGAGCGGGAGAACATGAAAACTCCACTTGGGGGAAAACTTCCACCTGGCTCACCAGTGCTGAGAAGTAAAAATGCTAAACACTATGCTGCCCCTATATAAAAATTTGTATATTGTTATAATATAATGTATCTAATTATAATCATACATACGTGTGTGTGTGTGTGCACATGTTTTGAATTATCTGAGCATTTTCAAAAATTGGGAAGTGCATTATGCGTTAACACTAATTTTACTTTTACTAGAACTGATGGAGTGTGATGATCTTCATTGCATTATCCGACTAGTTCTGAAAGCTGGAAATTACATGAATGCTGTAAGTTAATGTTACAAGTGTGTTATATTAGCAGCATCTAGTGGTGATGTTGCCAATGGCAGCCAACTGCAATTTGTTCTTGACCAGTGCAAATGTAGATATAAAAAAACTGATTCTAAACCAATTTAAACAACCTATTTTATCACATGTGACTCATACACTAATAAAAAAATTAATCTAAACCTACATTAGTAATTTTATTCAGGGACTGTATCACATCAAAGTGCAGCATTTAACAAACAGGTCATGCAGTTTAACTTTCTAACTTAAATAACAGGCTTGAACTTGCAAACCCTTGATTTGAGTCTTTCCTAATGGATTACAGTCATTTTTTCTGTAAGAAATATGTAGTGTTTCACATAGGAAAGTATTTATAATCCTTGCTTTTTTAAAATATCTATAATTTAAATATGCTTTTTCTGTTATGTTGTATATATCAATAAAACCAAAATATTTGCACAATTATCAGTAGGTCAAAGTGTGTGTGTGTGTGTGTGTGTGTGTGTGTGTGTATATATATATATATATATATATATATATATATATATATATATATATATATATATATATATCTAACCTCGGAACACCATTTAGTACTGTGTGTAACCTAACCTTGGTATTTACAATCTTAATGGGGTTTGCTTCTTCTCTCCCCATTGCTTGTGGGAATTTTCTTTTATATCCAAAAACATTTGGAATTAAACGTGATGACACGGTTCGACTTTACAGTCCGATTTAATAGAATGACCAGACTGGGAATGTTTTTTTTTTTAGGCTTGAACCAAAATGGATATATGGGTATCACAGAGAAATAAATTCACTGAATATTCTTGGAAACATCTATTTTTCCATACATGTAGCTGTGGAAGAATTAATTGATTTAATTTCACTTAAACGTGTACACTTCACAGAATGACTCACCATAAAAAGTTATAGACCTTCTTAAATAAATTAAGCTGACAAACTACACATTGAAATAAAATGAACTGTATAAAATTGAAAATACCTCAAAAGATGATGTTATGGCAAGAATCAGCTGAGATATAAACATGACATTAAAATATAGATTTAAAGATAGACAAACATCATTCATTTTTGTTACTATTAGTAATATGTTTAACCATTTTAAAAGAAATTGATGCATAGAGTTCAGCTTATTTCAGATATTATGCTTCAAAATATGGAGCAGTTATTTTATGGTTGTCAAATTCTACAGAAGGGCCAGTTTTACTACATATCTTAAGCTTGGGAAAAAAAAGGAACAATGAACAATTCTAGCTGGTTGTATAAAAATGGTTTGTAACAAAGCCTGAGAACTTTTTATTTATTTTTTAAAGAATTAAAAAAAAAATTCCACAGTTTTTTTTATTTATATATATATATATTTTTTTTTTTGTTTGTTTTTTTTATCGGAATTGTATTTTATTTGATTTATCAATTTCTTTTTTTTTCTTCATTTAAATACATAGTTCTGGACACTATTTTTATATTTCAGGATAACTTGTTTATGATTTAAAATAACTTACTATTTGCTTAATGAAAACATTAAATTGTAAAAAAAAAAAAAACAGATATTGCCCAAGACGGCGGTCCGACATTACGGTCCAAGAAAAATAATCTTTATTTTAATTCTTCTGTAGATCTGTAAAACTGTGTTTAGTCGGAGTAGTTCCACTTTAAACCCCAGCCTTTTAATAGTGGATCACACCTGGTTATCAAATTATGTACTATATAGGAACTTGTGCTCATGACCTAAGTGGTGCACATGGGTTATAATCTGGTGCTCACAACATATTAAATTGTGAGCACAATAACCATTGAGCTTGAGATAAGAACTCCACTTAACATGTTGTGCTCACTATATATTTTTTTTATTTTTGTTTAGTCATGTCCCTTTTTTAAATCCATGCTCTATGATCAAATGAGCTACAGATAAATTGTATACAAATGTGTGTATACCTATAAAAATGTGTTTAAGTTAATAATTAAATTTGAAATTGACACTGACTACGAATACTAATGACTGCTAATCTACTGACTTGTGATGTTCTCATTCGTACGTTGCTTTGGATAAAGTGTCTGCTAAATGACTAAATGTAAAAATGCTGCAAAAGTCTAGGTCTTAGCAAAAGTTTGAGAATGGCATTTAGCAATGAGCTCAGGTTAACCCCACAAAAGATCATACATTCATTCATTATCTTCCGCTTTATCCTATATTAGGGTCGTGGGGGGTTCCCCATGCACATCCAGGGGAGAACGTTTCAGGCGCTGGGCAGATACACCCAGGACAGGACGCCAATCCATTGCTGGGCACACACTCTATATGGGGCAATTTGGAGAACTCAATTGACTTGATCCATGTTTTTGGACTGTGGGAGGAAACCGGAGAACCCGGAGGAAACCCATGCGGACACAGGGAGAACATGGAAACTTCACCCAGATGGGGATTCGAACCAGGAATCCCTAGCGCGGAGAGGTGAACGTGCTAACCACTAAGCCACCGTGCCGCCCTAAAGATCATACATTTGCATCATTTAAATATCAGTTGAGTCAGTCTTTTTCTATCTCTGCGTTAGGATTACATAACTAATTATTGTTAGAATTGTAGGACCTAAAGAGTAAAAATTCCTCTTGTGTTAAACACTACTTTTAAAAAAATCTTGTGCCAAAAACATTTTCTGAAATGTTACTTTTGAAGTTACTGATTATTTAGTATCAAAATTATAAGTCTATACTCTTATTTACAATTAAGCATTGTATTAAAATTGTTATTTTCTTTTCACACCTTTGGCTTTATTTTGTTTTGACCAGGGTGGCTATGCTGGCCATGCCATTGGATTCAGAATGAGTTCTCTGCTAAAGTTAGTAGACACCAAAGCTAACAAACCTGGCATGAACCTGATGCACTATGTGGCAATGGTAAGAATGTCATTCAAAGGATAAAGCACATACCGACATACAGCTAAAAATAAACTTTTAGATATGTTTTTACTTAATAGTGTCACTTGTATTAAATCTTCACTCTGTTATAGACACTTGAAATATCACAGCTTCCAGTATGGTTTTCACAGCTTACCTGTTGCTCTTGCATTAAAACTACCCAAATGTTAATCATACAGTGCACTAGGATGAGGCTTAGTAAACTGATCAGCTTGTAAAATTATTCACTGACTACATTTGTCAAAAAGCCCAAAAAACATATATAAAATGCCATTTGCTGTAGTTTTGTAATCCAAACTAGGTATTTACTAATAAATTGGTGTATATAAAAGCTGTTCAGTCTATAACCCATTTACCTGTTCAGTAAATATGTCTCGATCATCACCACTATCCCCCTTCCACAGCAAGCTCAACAGATTGACAGTGCTTTACTGAATTTTCCAGACCAGCTTAGGCATATTGGTGAGGCCTCAAGGTAACATGAATTATCACTAACATAAAAAAACTTTGTAATGAGTTATGATCTTTACTTCATTTTAACCTAGATATTTTTTTTCAGGATCCAGAAACAGGAAGTGGAGGCAGACTTTCAAAGAGAAATGGCAAAAATTAAAGAAGCAATCACCTGGTCCAGCAAACATCCTGATCTTCAGCATCAAATGGAAAAGTTTTTGCAGGTTAAAACCTTTCTGATTATAATTATCTAGAGGCAAATCAGTGGTTAATGTGCAGTAAATCAAATATTACTTTATTTAGATTGCAAACAGTCAGCTTGCTGACATGGGAACTTGTCTGAGAGAATTAGATTCAGCCAGTGTCATAGTTGCAGAGTATTTCTGTGAAGACCCTGCTAACTTTAGATTGGAAGAATGCTGCTCCATATTCTACTCCTTCTGCAACAAATTTGAAAAAGCTGTAATTGTAAGTAATTTGATATTTACATTAATCTCTATTTGTAACTGCCTTACACTTTTATAAATAACTGTAAGTATTGTATAAAATATATATATATATATATATATATATATATATATATGTATTTTTTTTGTTTAAGTGCTACACCAACTCCATTTTGAATATATTTAAAAAATATTCTGCTTATACAAGACTGATATAATTATGAAAGTCACACCAGTTGTTTAGTCTTGCTTCTCTCTCTATCTCTTTGGCCTTCTTTCGTCCTTCTGTAATATTCTGCCTCCTGTCCACAGGCTCCTCCCAATCATGGCTTCACGCCACACAGACAAAACTGATTTACAAAAACCGAACTATTGTTAATTATGGTTTATGGAATTTCATACCTGTAAAATACTTAATCTATTCCTAAATTTAAATCACAATGGATAGAAAACTTCATTTCTAAGTAGCATTATAAAGTAATAAGGCACGAGAGGTATAAATCACGGGAAGGGCTGTTGGGCATGACTTGCCATCTATCTATATTTCCAAAATGCACTCCAACTCATTTACTTCGCTCTAGTAATGTATGCCTCCTGGTGATTCAACCTCACCGTGGTGCTTATTCTGACTCAACACTGCTAAATGGTGAAATGATCTTTTCGACTCCGTTCGTAAGGCTATGTCATTTAGTATCTTTAAGAATTCTCTCAAAACGAATCTCTTACACAAGGACTTGCTATGACGAAAAATAAATAAATAAGAAGAAAGCCAGATTGGATAATGATCAGATTTCATGATACTACATGGTAGCTGTTTTTTCCTTAAACACTGACTTGTGATGTTCTCTCATTTGTAATTTACTTTGGATAAATAAAAAAAAAAGTTGTAGGTCCTAGACCAATTTAGGCCATTCACCCATGTCTTGGTGCATTATTTACAAGTTCTTCTGTTTTTATACATACCTTTTATTCATTTAGGAACAGCAACTTGTATTAATTACTTTCAAATGTCGACTACACAAATTTCAAGTTCCATCCATCCATTATCCTCTAGTAGGGTCACGGTGGGGTTTCCCATGCCCATCCAGGGGAGAACGCTTTGGGCGCTGGGCAGAAAGACCCAGGACAGGGCGCCAATCCATTGCTGGGCACACACTCACGCGCGCAAACACACTCTATATGGGGCAATTTAGAGAATTCAATTGACTTGATCCATGTTTTTGGACTGTGGGAGGAAACCGGAGAACCCGGAGGAAACCCACGTGGACATGGGGAGCACATGGAAACTCCATCCAGATTGGGATTCGTACCAGGAACCCCTAGTGCTGAGAGGCGAACATGCTAACCACTAAGTCACCGTGCCGCCCCAAATTTCAAGTTCAAATAATGTATTTATAGTGCACTTTTTACAATAGTACATTGTCACAAAGCAGCTTTACAGTGTTGTAAGCCTTTAAACCACCAAAGAGCAAGTCAAAGCAATGGTGACAAGAAAAAACTGACGACCCTCAAAAAAAACAAACAAGAAAAGCAGTTAGTGCCAACAAAGCCCAGTATTTAAGTAATAACCAGAGTTTAATTGACAAAGTACAGCATGTGGCATAACTGATTAGACCAGCATAACTAAAAGTTTATATTATAAAAGTATACTGTAGACTCTACTTATTTGAGAGGGCTCCCTGGAACAGCATCTTTAAAGTGCCACATCCTCTACTAATGATGAGCTGGGCAAAGAGGTGAAATGCCAGCACAAACTGATCCCAGATCAACACTGCCAAGCCTGAGATCTACACCTTTATTTACAGGGAATTAATGAAATGCCAAATTAAATAAATATGTTTTTAATCTACTTTTAAGATTAAAGAAATGATCGAACAGTAACTGAAAGGCTATTCCAAAGTTGAGGAGCCTTGCGGAAGAACGCTTCCGGCCTGTAGTAATTTTATTTATTCTAGTAACTAAAAGCAAACCGAACCTTGAGATCTGAGCTCCCGTGATGGCTTATACAGTTGAATTTTGTACTCAATACAAAACTGAACTGGTAGCCAGTGTAAGTTTGATAACACATGATTTATATGATCAAACTTTCTGGTTCTAATTAAAGCCCTAGTCGCAGCATTTTGAACAAGTTGTAGTTTGTGTAAAGATATATTAGAACATCCTGTTAGAAGTGAATTACAATATTCTAACCTTGAGGTAATAAAAGCATGAATTAAGTTTCTCTGCATCTTGGAAGGAGAGGATATTTCTTTGCTTTGAAATGAAGATGAAAAGATGCAATTCTAGTAATATTGCTAATGTGCATCGTAAAGGGGTTAAAGTACCTCTTGTACTATATTTGCTGTACCACTAGATTTTTCAGTAACTGATAAGTGTTCATTATTAATTGACACACAATGCATTATATGACTTAAGTCTTATGTTTTCAATTTTATCACTAAAGAAATGCATAAAATCATTGCTGCTGAACTGTGCGCGAAAATCTGATTCGGTAGCGCTCTGAGTTAGTTTGGCAAGGTTACTAAAAATAAATCTTTGTTTTTTGTTCTACATTATTTCATAATAATATTTAGTCTTAGCTGCATTATGTGCATGTTTATACTCAGTCATACTGTCCTTCCATCTAACCCTAAATATATAATTATATATATTATAAATATAATAAATAATAATAATAATAAATATAATTTAGTTTGTCTCCATTTATGCTTCATGGTCCAAGTGGTTTGTTTTAGGGAGCATGTTTGATTTTACCATGGAACGAGTCTTCATTCATTCATTCATCTTCCGCTTCTGTGTTCCCCCTGCCCATCCAGGGGAGAACGTTTCGGGCACTGGGCAGATGCACCCAGGACAGGGTGCCAATCTATCGCTGGGCACACACTCACTCACACAGACACGCACGCATACACACTCTATATGGGGCAATTTGGAGAACTCAATTAACTTGATCCATGTTTTTGGCTGTGGGAGGAAACCGGAGAACCCGGAGGAAACCCACGCAGACACGGGGAGAACATGGAAACTCCACCCAAATGGGGATTCGAACCAGGAATCCCTAGTGCTGAGAGGCGAACGTGCTAACCACTAAGGCACCGTGCTGCCCTTGGAACGAGTCTTTTATCTTTAATTCTTTTTAGTTTTAAGTGGAGCTACACTGTCTAAGGTTGTAACAGGTATTTAGCTGTTTTCAAGTTCAGCTGGTCCTGATGCAGGTTTATAATTGTGTGCTTCATATTGTTTCATGGTTTAATGACTGGATCAATAATTTTGAAATCGTATGTTATTAAATAATTATCAGAGATTGCCTCACTTTGTGGAACAATAGTTAAATTATTCATGTTAGTACCATGTGATAAAATTAAGTCTAATGTATGTTTATTACACCTACACATGTACTACACTTTGATTGATGACCATGGAATCAAGAATAGTCCACAGCTAATTTAAAGGAGTCTAGTGGGTTTTCAAAGTGAACATTGAAATCACCAACTATTAAGGCCTTATTTGGGGAGACCACCATGTAAGAAATAATTTCACCAAATTCTTTAATAAACTCTGTATATGGGCCTGGAGGGCCATTTACATTAATAAATTGGATTTCCTCTTCAATGAAAATGAACTGCTTATATTGAGTACAAGAGCTTCGAAAGGTTGTGGCTCATACTTACTATAAAGTGTTATATTTTCTTTATAGATCATGCCACCTTCTCGTCCATTAAGATGTGCTTTATGAGAATAACTATAATCAGGTGCAGAGGCATCATTTAATGCTAAATATTTATTGATCCTAATCCAGGTTTCTGTGAGACAGAGGACATTTAGGAAGTTATCAGTAATTATTTCTTGAACTAGAGCTAATTTTTAGGAGTGTCCTAATGTTTCATAACCAACGTTTTAACCTAAAAGTGTTTCTAACATTATTGGAGTTTGTATTGATATTAATGAGATGGTACACTTTTTGGACTCTTTTTGTTTTTTGCTTACTGCAATTCTTTATAACTGTCTTAATGGGATGGGACCTAGTTATTGTGGGTGACTACTCCTGGCAGTTATTTAGACCTGGGCTTCCGTGGCTATAGCCCTGAATATTTTGTCAGATCAAATGAAAGCAGCTTTCTCTGCAGCGGAACTGTACGATTGAGTCACCGTCAGCTGTTTGTGCTTCCAAGCTCTGTGTGTGTATGAGGGAGACAGATTTAAAAAAAAATTTTTCTCCAGTAGCAGTAGTAAAGTTACCGTAATAACTGTATGTTGGCTGTAAAGAGCAGCTTCTCAGCTTTCAGAAACCATCAGAAAGTGCAAACTGTCGCAAAGTTGCGGTATTTCAAAGCAAAACCTTGTTAAAACTATCTCATCTGTGACTGACTCGTAAAACGGATTCATGCTTTTCTGCTGAAGCTCAGGTTTGTTTATTAAAAAGTTTTCACCCAAAGCCATCATTTATTAGAACTGAATGTGCTAATGTAATTTAATTTTATCCAGTATAATTAATGAATGCTCAAACAAAATGAATGTAACAACAGTTTGAGAAATGGATAACTACACTCATTAAAGGGCACTTTTTAAAGAGGACAGAGGGGGAATAATGTGATCTGGGCTAAAGCCCCTGACTTTTCTAAACCCTAAAAACTGCCCTGGTTAGGTCACTCTGTTAATCTATTATGTTTGAGAACTGTAATATGTCTTATTTTATATTTAGATTTTTGGAATGCTCAAAATGTTTGCTTCTGTTTTTTGCACAGGAAAACAACGAACGTGAGTTAATGGAGAGGCGAAAGAGGCAGCAAAGGGAAAAGCAAACACTGAGTGAAGCAGCCAAGCGTCGTTCTGTTAGTAGCTGCTCCAAGAAAGATGTGGATTCGGACATCCTAGAATCAGCTTTAACTAGGTTTCTTAGCACAGGTCAATCTCGCAGGAGGCAACCATCATCGAACAGAGAAATTTCGACAGAAATTTTTAACAACATTCACTCTGTGTTGAATAGCACTGCCAATTTGCAAAATGAAGGACCTCTATTACTGAACCACAGCAGCTTGATAACTATAAATACACCTTCTAAGGATGACTCATGCAATCCAAAAGTTCCAGAACCTGCCACTTGCCAGTTGGGTCAGAGTTGCTCTAAAATGCCAGAAGCCCATAATATTTTGCTCACAGAAGGACTAAAAGAGCAAAACACCAGTTGTGAACATTTTGTTCAAGACCACAAAAAGATTCCAAACAAGGACACAGGTGCTTCACAAGAAGCAGAACAGGATGAGAACAGCCTAAACACAAGCAAAATACGGTTTCATCTGGATTCTTCTCATAATTCAGCTGAAATAGAAAAAGCGCCATGCATGGAAAGTGTTATGACTCCCAAGAGCAGGAAATCAATTCCACGCAGGAGCATTCATTTAAGACAAGACCACTGCCTATATGCAAATGATGTGGAGAAGAAAACGGCGGACCATGTACACCATGTCTCTAATGACTCCAAGCCAATAGAAACAATAAATGACATTGTGTCTCCTCTTCCCAAACAAATCCAAGAAGTGGACATGGTGCTTCAAAATGATTTTGGATCACCTTGGACTGTCTTGAGCCCCCATTTATCCCCTGTGTACACACCTCGGCGCAGGCACTCCTGTAATGCCACCTGGGATGAAGAACAAGAGGATGGAGTGTGGGCACTACCTGATACACCTGTACCTGCTAAGAGCCCTTCCCTAACACATATATGCAGATCTTTTGAACACAGTTTGTCTACCTCAGTGCTTACTGATTTCGTCGTAAGAGATTCACCAGTAAAATACTCATTACCTCAGGGACCTTTGTTAAGGTCTGCTTCTGTGGGCGAGACTCCTGAATTTATTCCCAGCTTTCGTCTTGGTAGCCTTTTCCCAAGACGTAAAAGGCAGGAGGGCAAAAGGCAAGAGGCATCTGCACTTCGTAGCTTTTTCCAGCGATTTGGTGAAAGAGGAAGACCTGCTTCTGTGTGTGACTAACCCAGAGATGATCTTTTTTTTTTTTATTTTATTGTAAACCTTTTATTTATGTGCACTGTAACACAATGAACACTTTGGCCCAAGGCAAATATGAACTTGTTTTGGACTGTGACATTGTGACTTACTGTTGCTGAACAAACACAAGCTTTTTTTAAAGGTTTTTATTTGTCTGGTTTCTTAACCTGAAGATTGTAATGTTGTTTTTTTTTTAATTTTATTATTTTTTTTTTTTTTATCCAACTGCAATTTATGCCATTAGTAATCTTAATATATGTTTTTTATGCAATAAAGTGTGGCACAGCACCATATTAACAATATTTTTCCATGTACTTTATATGCTATCATATTTTCATAGATGTTCAGTTACCGCTTTTGTACTAGCTCCAAAACTATTCACTATCTATTTTTCTTTGCATGGATGGATTTTTATTTTATTATTATAATTTTTTTTTTATTATTAATTAATTAATTTTAACACAACAATGTTGTTTGCATTTTACTAATACATATTCCATGACCATGCCCAGCGATGGATTGGCGCTCTGTCCTGGGGGTTCTCCCCTGGATGGGCATGGGGAACCCCCCCCCACGACCCTAATATAGGATAAAGCGGAAGATAATGAATGAATGAATATTCCATGACCACTTAGAAGTATTTTTTTTTATCATGTTTACACAAAGGTACAAAAAAAAACTTTTATTATAAACATGGTCAAAAACACAGGCACCCCTGCACCTTTTTTAGCTCCACTTCTTCCAGAACAATTTATCAATTACAAATGTATTAGAATGCACACATTGATTTATTTTGTTTGCATCCATCCATCTTTTGATTAATGCTTCACTAGGTTTGTGATGGGAATGTGGGAGGAAACTTGTGCAACATGGTGAGAACAATTTACTTCATTTTATTAGACAATTGCCTCCAACCTGTGCTATGTGGCATTCAACCTATATTTTTTTGTGTGTGAGCTGCAAGTTTTTACAGCTTTTGAGCATTATCCTTAAACTGAAATGTTCAATTGGATACCTGCACAAAGTCTTTTCCAGAAGTTCAAGTTATTTATTTATATAGCGCTTTTTACAACAGTACATTGTCACAAAGCAGCTTTGTGAAAAGCCTTTAAACCCCCAAGAGCAAGCCGAAGCGACAGTGGCAAGAAAAAAACTCCCTTTTATGGCACTGAGAAGCGTAACTATGTTATTCAAGGAAGAAACCTTGGGAGGACCAAGACTCAGTGGGGGACTCATCCTCCTTGAGCGGCCAGGCAGCAACAACAATGTAGGACAGCCATGTAGAGACATTTAACAAATGGAAAAACAAAAGAAACAGACAAGGAAGGCAGTTAGAGCTAATAAAACATGGCATTTAATTAATAACTAATTTATTGACACAGTGCAGTATGTGACTCCGGCATCACTGACTAGAGCAGCATAACTAAAAGAGGCAGATACTGCAGGCTCTACATAGATGAGATGGCGCCCCGGAACAGCATCATTTCAGCGCCACCCCCCCCCCCCCCCATTAATGATGAGGTGGGTGAAGCTGTGAAATGCCAGCATACACTGATCACAGATTACTCCCCAGCACAGCCAAGCCTGAGATCTACATCTTTAATTACAGGGGATTCATTAAACGCAAGATTAAATAAATGTGTCTTAAATTTATTCTTAAAGCTTAATAGTGATTCAGAATCACGAACGGTAACTGGAAGGCTGTTCCAAAGTTGAGGAGCCTTGTGGGAGAATGCTCTTCCACCAGCAGTAATTTTATTTATTCTAGGAGCTAAGAGTAAACCAGCACCTTGAGATCGGAGCTCACGCGTTGGCTTGTACAATTGAATCAGCTCACTGTGGAGCCTGATTATGCTAATGCTGATTATGTAGAATTTTATATGTTATCAATAAAATTTTGTACTCAATACGAAACTTAACTGGTAGCCAGTGCAAGTTTGATAACACAGGTCTGATATCAAACTTTCTGGTTTTAGTTAAAACTCTAGCTGCAGCATTTTGCACAAGTTATAATTTCTGTAATGATTTATTAGAACATCCTGTCAGAAGTGAATTACAATAATCTAACCTTGAAGTAATAAAAGCATAAATTAGTTTTTCTGCATCTTGGAGGGAGAGGATATGTCGTAGCTTTGAAATGTTACGAAGGTGAAAAAATGCAATTTTAGTAATATTGCTAATGTGCTCTGTAAAGGAGAGATCTGAATCAATAATGACACCGAGATTATTCACAGATGAACTGGGTCTAATTAAAGAGTTATCAAGGTTTAACATGTTGTTAGAAGCTTTGTTAATTTTGTCCTTGGGTCCAACTATCAGAAACTCTGTTTTATCAGAATTTAGCAGTAGGAAGGTTTTTGACATCCACATTTTAATATCTTGGATGCAGTCCTCGAGCTTACTGACTGAACGACCATCATTAGGGTTAGCTGAAACATATAACTGTGTATCATCTGCATATGAGTGGAAACTGATTCCATGTTTACGAATAATTGATCCCAATGGAAGCATATATAATGCAAATAGGAGTGGACCCAGAACTGACCCTTGTGGGACACCATATTTAACTTTGGCGAGATCAGAACATTGGTTG
>JAFMOD010001783.1:76393-164038 GCA_019802435.1 Corydoras maculifer
ATTCATGTATAACTTTCATTCCACTTCACAATTGTATACCACTTTGTGTTGGTCTTTCACATTAAATTCCAGTGAAATATATTTATGTTTGTGGTTGTAATGTGACAAAATATGGAAAAGTTCAAGGGGTATGAATACTTTTGCAACCCACTGTATATGGGGCAATTTGGAAAACTCAATTGACTTGATCCATGTTTTTGGACTGTGGGAGGAAACCGGAGAACCCGGAGGAAACCCACGCAGACACAGGGAGAACATGGAAACCTCCATGTTCTCCACCCAGATGGGGATTTGAACCGGGAATCCCTAGTGCTGAGAGGTGAACGTGCTAATCACTAAGCCACTGTGCCGCCTCTATCCCGGCTTGATTATTGTAATGCGCTACTTGCCGGTATCATAGCTTCCACAATCAAACCTTCAACAAATTCAAAACTCTGCAGCCCGACTTGTGTTTAACCAGCCCAAGCGAACTCATGTCACTCCATTACTCATTTCCCTCCATTGGCTCCCTGTAGCTGCTTGCATTCAGTACAAGTCACTGACTCTGGCCTACAGAACCATTTCTGGATCTTCCCCCTCCTACCTTCACTGTATCTTTTCAAAATACACTCCTACTCGTTCAATTCGCTCCAGTGATGATTGCCGCCTGGCGATTCCACCTCACCAAGAAGCTAATGCTCACTCCACCTTCAAGTTACTTATTTATATAGTGCTTTTTACAACAGTATGTCATCACAAAGCAACTTTACAGTGGCACTGGTAAGAAAAAACCTTGGGGAGGACCAAGACTCAGTGGGGGACTGCAAAATGGTGGAACAATCTTCCCAACTCTGTCCGTAAGGCAGAATCACTTGGCAGTTTTAAGAAACTACTAAAGGCTCATCTTATTAACAAATACCTATTGTGTAAAAAAAGGGGAGGGCGCAGCATCAAAGAACAATCAGGTTTAATGATTTTACCGTGTAGTTGGTTTTCTGCATAACTTCTGACTTGTTCTCATTTGTAAGTCGCTTTGGATAAAAGCGTCCGCTAAATGTAAATGTAAATATGATTTTTTTTTTAAAAAAAACAGCTGATAATAAATGTAATAAGGTTAGCAATATACAACTGCGTTAGTGAGCAGAAAGTGCTAGTGTTAGCGGCTAAACGCTAGTAGGAAACGGTGCTGGGGAAAAAAACTGAATAAATACTATGTAGTATGCTATGTAGTCAGAAGCTAAATATTCAAGACAAGTTTAAAAGTAACTAAGTAACACTTAGTTTAGTACTCTCAGCTTAACAGAGCTAGACATCTCTTGTATGCATCTACATGATGCTGGCAGGAACTGCCGTACCACTCTGCCCCCTCCTGGACTCCATGCCTCTCTGCCAAGGATGGTGTGGTGGCATCAGTCTTCCCACGTTAAAAGTCGCTACACACAGGGGTCCTTTTGAAGGAACATATGCTTACAAAGTCCTGTGACGATCAGAAAGTGGTGACTGGGCAGCTATTAATTGGAACCTGAAATGTGCAGATCCTGATGGACAATCAAGCCAAAAAACTGCTTTTCCAGGTAGCTACAGAAGCTCCATATTGACATTGAAGCGCTTTCTGAGGCCTGACTGAAGGGAAGCTAAAGGAGGAAAAATGAGGCTACACTTTCGTTGGTAAAGGAAAGAAGGGGCAATCCATAGGAGAGACAGGGCAGGGAAGTTCATCAGGAAACCATAGCAACAGTTCTTCTGAAGGAATTTTAGTAAGCAGCTCGCGTTCAAGGACGAGCTGATAAGGAAGCCGAAAAAGCAGATAAGACTCAGTCTGTTTAGACGAAACAGTTCGCAGTCATTTTAGCAGCTCGAATTCCTGATCTCCAATTCATCAAAACTCGCAGAGCCAATAGCCTCTCCAAGATTGATTCCATGTTGCGATTTAAAGTCACTGTCTGAGTCCCTATGGCTCTGCCCAGCACATCAATCATGTTGGGCAGTTTCTTGGAACTATTTACAACTGACCCTCTCTTAACTTTGCAATATACCAGGGCCATGCATAATCCTATCAGCAGAAATCCCAGGATCATCAATCCGAATAGGTAGACTGCTTCCACGGACAGAGGGGCCAGACACACAATACGCCAATTCCTCCACAGAAGAGCAGTGCTATGATAAATCCCGCACAGACAACACAGAGAGGCCAAGCAGGAATGATAGAACAGAGAGACAGAAAGTGCAACCTCCTCCTACGAGGAGCAAGATGCTACTCAGCTGTTAGTTTAAGCCCTCATCTTATCCCGACTTGATTATTGTAATGCGTTACTTGCCGGTCTTTCAGCTTCCACAATCAGACTTCTACAACTAATTCAAAACTCTGCAGCCCGACTTGTATTCAACCAGCTCAAGTGACCTCATGTCCCTCCTCCTCTCCTCTCTCTCCATTGGCTCCCTGTAGCTGCTCGCATTCAGTACAAGTCACTGACTCTGGCTTACAGGACCAATTTTGGATCTTTCCCCTCTTACCTTAACCCAATCTTTTGAAAATACACTCCGGCTCGTTCACTTCATTCCAGTGATGACTGCCGCCTGGTGATTCCATCTTACCAAGGAGCTAACGCTCACTCCAAGTTCAAGTTATTTATTTATATAGTGCTTTTTACAACTGCATGTCATCACAAAGCAACTTTACAGTGACAGTGGCAAGAAAAAACCTTGGGAGGACCAAGACTCAGTGGGGGACTCATCCTCCTTGAGCGTCCAGGCAGCAACAGCCATGTAAATATAGTGTCGAGATCGGGTGACTATATTTAACAAATGGAAAACCTCTAACAACTGGAAAACTATATGTAAGTCCAATTAATATCCAGGTTCCAACCAATATTCGTCGTAGTCGCAGTGCTTCGGCAGAGCCATGGGTGAAGGTCTGACTACACCTCCAGGAAACCGGTCACACCTTAAAAGAAACAGACAAGGAAGGCAGCTAGAGCTAATAATAAAGCACAGCATTTAAGTAATGAGTGATTGATTGACAGTGCAGCATGTGACTCTGGCATCACTGACTAGAGCAGCAGAACTAAAAGGCAGATACTGCAGACTCTACATTGTTGAGATGGCTCCCCAGAACAGCATCATTTCAGCGCCACCCATCCCCCCACACACACATTAATGATGAGGTGGGTGAACAGGTGAAATGCCAGCACACACTGATCGCAGATTACCACCCCAACACAGCCAAGCCTGAGATCTACACCTTTATCTACAGGGAATTAATTAAACGTAAGATTAAATAAATGTATTTTTAATTTACTTTTAAAGATTAATAATGATTCAGAGTCACGAACAGTAACTGGAAGGCTACTCCAAAGTTGAGGAGCCTTGTGGGAGAATGCTCTTCCACCAGCAGTGATTTTTTTTTTTTTTTTTCTTTTTTTTCTTTAACCTGTCATGTCTGGCAGCTTTCACAATATGAATAGTAATCTGACTGCACTGATGTACCAAACATGTTTGCTTTTACGTTTTTACAGGAACAGTTCTACAGATTATTATAGCCTAGTCCTGTTAACTGTGCTTTCATTTAATTGATCGCTTGTTATATTTTATATTTATTACAAATAAATTATATTTATTCTAGGAGCTAAGAGTAAACCAGCATCTTGAGCTCTGAGCTCACGTGTTGGCTTATACAATTGAATCAGCTCACTCAGATACTGTGGAGCCTTATTATGTAGAATTTTATATGTTATCAATAAAATTTTGTTCTAAAAAGAAACTGAACTGGAAGCCCGTGCAAGTTTGATAACACATGACTGATTATTATCTGGTTTTAGTTAAAACTCTAGCTGCAGAATTTTGCACAAGTTTATGTAATGATTTATTTGAACATCCTGTCAGAAGTGAATTACAATAATCTAACCTTGAGGTAATAAAAGCAGGAATTAGTTTTTCTGCATCTTGGAGGGAGAGGATATTTCATAGCTTCAAAATGTTATGAAGGTGAAAAAATGCAATTCTATTAATATTGCTAAAATACTTTGTAAAAGAGTTCTGAATCAAAAATGACACAGAGTTTATTTACAGATGAACTGGGTCTAATTAAAGAGTTATCAAGGTTTAACATGGTGTTAGAAGCTTTGTTAATTTTGTCCTTGGGTCCAACTATTAGAAACTCAGTTTTGTCAGAATTTAGCAGTAGGAAATTTTTTGACATCCATATTTTAATATCTTGGATGCAGTCCTCGAGCTTACTGACTGAACGACCATCATTAGGGTTAGCTGAAATGTATAACTGTGTATCATCTGCATAAGAGTGGAAACTGATTCCATGTTTACAATTAATTGATCCCAATGGAAGGATATATAGCGCAAATAGGAGTGGACCCAGAACTGACCCTTGCGGAACACATATTATTTAACTTTAGCAAGATCAGAACATTCGTTGTTAGCACAGGTAAATTAATATCGATCTGTCAGGTAGGATTTAAACCACTGGAGTGCAGATCCTGCAATGCCCACAATGTTTTCTAATCTATAAATTAAGATGTTATGATCTATAGTGTCAGAGGCTGCACTGAGATCTAATAATACAAGAAAAGAGATTTGGTTATTGTCAGAGGACATTAGTAAGTCAATAACGACTTTAATTAAGGCTGCCTCAGTGCTATGATGAGACCTAAAATCTGAATGAAATCTGTTATTAGCTAAAAGATTGCGATTCAGCTGGTTGAACCAATTATTGTTTAGGATGTTAGAGACAAAAGGAAGGTTTGATATTGGTCTATAGTTGGACAGTATTAGAGGATTTAAATTAGGTTTTTTAAGTAATGGTTTAATTACTGCACACTTCAGATTTTTGGGGACATAGCCTATTTTATATATTTGGTAGGAGGTCTTTAAGCAGGTTTGTAGGCATTGGGTCTAACAGACAGGATGTTGTGTTTGTGTAATTAATGAGACAAGCTCTTTTTGAGATATGGGTATAAGGTAATTAAATATTGTATTATATTATTTTCTCTACCACTAGATTTTCCAGAAATCATTAAGTGATGATTATTGATTATGCTACATGATGCATTAGATGATTTAAGTCTTATGCTTTCAATTTTATCACTAAAGAAATTCATGAAATCATTGCTGCTGAACTGTGAGTGAATCTGTGAATCTAATTCAGTAGCACTTCGAGTTAGTTTGGCAATGGTACTAAAGAGGAATCTTTGGTTGTTTTTGTTGTTCTCTATTAATTCATAATAATATATATGTTATGGGTTCCCGTTGGAACCCGTCGGAGTAGGTGGATCCGCTACTCGGAACGACGCAGTGAGGGGCGGGGATTTGTTGCCAATACGTTTATTTACACACACACAGAGTTCACAGTGCTGGAACCAAACATTAACTGACGAAACACAGGGGATGCGGAGCTGGAGTCTGACGTCACCTGCATTGTTGTTGCTGCCTGGCCGCTCAAGGAGGATGAGTCCCCCACTGAGTCTTGGTCCTCCCAAGGTTTCTTCCTTGAATAACAACATAAAAGGGAGTTTTTTATTGCCACTGTCGCTTCGGCTTGCTCGTTGGGGGTTTAAAGGCTTTTCATTCTGTAAAGCTGCTTTGTGACAATGTACTGTTGTAAAAAGCGCTATATAAATAAATAACTTGAACTTGAACTTGAACCGCGTAGTCGGCGTCTGACGTCAGCGGGGTCGTGTTCCAATCCGCCGGTGCGCACAAGGCGGCGTGTGGCTAAACACCGGCAACGGGAGTCGGCGATAACTGTAAACCAATAACATAAACACAGACCGGGAAGACGAGGCGGACAGGACGAGGCGAAGCAGGACGAGGCGAAAACAGGACTAGGCGTAAACAGGGCGAGGCGTAAACAGGGCGAGGCGTAAACAGGGCGAGGCGTAACCAGGGCGAGAACCAGAGACGGGGTGTGGGCCAGAGTGGGTGCGCGAACTAAGACCATCTAGCCTAGAGAGACGGGAGTGAGATTCCTAAATACGGACAGTGATCGGGGAACCAGGTGTGCATAATTACAGGGGCGTGAACACAAGACAAACCCACACCATGTGACCAAAACAAACCGTAACTACACAGAACACGTGACCATAACAAAACGCAACTACACAGAACACGTGACCATAACAAAACGCAAGACAGGGATATACAAATACACGTGATCAAAAACTAGTACATAAACAAACATACCGGGGCATGGAGACCAACTGGGTGAGGGGCGGTGCTCCCCAGGGAGCACCGACCCTCCGTGACAGACCATAACATATAGTCTTTGCTGCATTGAGTGCATGTTTGCACTCAGTCATACTGTCCTTCCATGCAACCCTAAATACCTCTAATTTAGTTTGTCTTTATTTACGCCCCATGGTTCTAGTGGTTTGTGTTAGGGCACGTGTTTGATCATTAAACCATGGAACGAGTCTTTCATCTTGAATTCTTTTTATTTTAAGTGAAGCGACACTATTTAAGGTTGTAGAAAACACGTGTTTAATGTATTCAGCTGTGTTTTCAAGTTCATTGGGTCCTGATGCTGGTTTAATGTTTAATTCAGGTAAATGTTGTAGGAATGACGCAGCAATAGAGGGAATGATTGTACGGTTCATATTATATTGTGGTTTAATGGACTGGATAAATTTTAATTTAATAGGTTATCAAATAATGATCAGAGATGACATAACTTAGTGGAGCAATAGTTAAATTATTAATATTAATACCATGTGATAAAACTTAGTCTAATGTATGTTTAAAACGATGTGTTTCACCAACCACACTTTGAGTAACACCCATGAAATCGAGGATAGAGTCAAAGGCTAAATAAAATGAGTCTAGTGGGTTTTTAAAGTGAACATTAAAGTCACCAACAATTAAGGCCTTATCTGATGAGATTACTATGTTAGAAAGAAATTCACCAAATTCTTTAATAAATTCTGTATATGGACCTGGAGGGCGGTATACGGTAATAAGTTGATTGGATTTATTGGATTTATTTTTTAATAAAGATGAAATGCTTTTGTTAAATACAAGAGCTTTGAAGTATTTTGACTCATTTATTTGACTCACTTATTATTAAGTGTTACATTTATGTTCTCTTTATAGATCGTAGCCACTCCACCTCCTCGTCCACCAGGACGTTGTTCATGAGCATAAGTATAACCAGGTGGAGAGGCATCATTTAATGCTAAGTATATATAGCTATATATATATACTATATAGCAAAAACTCAGCGATAAAGAATTAGATATATTTCAAAAATCTACTTTTAGGGTCCCTGGATACTCCCACGCACAAAGCTCTGGCACTAGGTGCCATTAAAGTTTAGAGCATAGAGCTTTTGTGTGTAGGTATTTTATCCAGGAGTCCCCAACAGGGCTAACGTGCACCAACTGCAGCTTCCTTATGCAAAGGACATAATCAACGTGTGCAAGCGTCAGGTATGCCGAATACATGCGGCTTCTGCAAAACATTTCAGTGAAAATTATTACTAAGTTCTGCAAAATGAAGGTGAAATGTGAATACTTCAAATAAATAAAGGCATGGTGGAACGATAATGCATAATCAATGCATAAGCATGTTGTCACACACGCATCTGCCACCTGTGCTTTGACGGCACGCTACAAAACATTTAGAGAGAAAGAAACATTCAGTGAAAACAATATAAAAATGGATTTTATGGTATCTTATATATGAAATTGTACTTTTGAATCTAACATTGTCCTCCTTTTTACATTTGCCACAGGTACACTTTTTGCAGATGTCACATTGCTTCGTGCAACGATTTCTGTTGCAGTTTCACCTGACACTGTGTGGTCTTTTCATGTGCAGGCGTGGAGTGGGAACATGTGTTCATGTCCTTTTCTGTCATATGATGCTGTTGCAGTTCCTGCACAAGGCCATAAATTAAGTATTTTCTTGACTCAACATATTACAACAATTTGGCATGCTCATCAGGTCCTATTTTCTCTTGAAATGTGAGTTTTAGTTTGAGGAAAACTTTTGGTATCCATCATCTTCCAAACTGTCCCATCCTTTGCTTTTACGCTTGGTGTGTTGTTCTTGGTACCAAAAGTTTCTTTTGACTTCCTCCTGCCTCCGTGCGGCAGTACCCCCCAGCAGGGCAACCAATCACCACAATGCCATTCCCATCGACCTCTCCCAGGTACCCACTGAGTACCATGACCTGGGGGAGTTCTTCAATAAGGATAAAGCCTGCCAGCTTCCTCCCCACAGATCGTACGACTGTGCGATCGACCTCCTACCTTCCATCCAGAAGGCTGTACTCCTTATCTCGTCCTGAGAGGGAGGCAATCGAAAACTATGTCACAGAGTGCCTTGCCACAGGTTTAATTCGAACCTCGACATCCCGTGGGGGCCGGTTTCTTTTTTTTTCTCTAAGAAGGACGGCTCGTTACGAACCTGCATAGACTACAGGGGGCTGAACAACATCACAGTTCCCTACAAATACCCTCTGCCACTGACATCTACCATATTTGAGTCTTTGCAGGGCGCAACTGTGTTCACCAAGCTGGACCTGCGCAACGCCTACCACCTGGTCTGCATCCTGCAAGGGGATGAATGGAAGACTTCAACCTAATAACTAGACCGCTTCGTCACAGTTTATCTTGATGACATCCTCATCTTCCAAGAACCTCGAGGAACACCACTACCATGTCCATCTGGTCGTCAACCGACTCCTACAGAACCGGCTCTTTGTGAAGGCGGAAAAGTGCCGGTTCCACCAGGATTCCGTGTCCTTCCTGGGGTTCATTGTGTCCCCTGGGGCAATCCAACCTGACCCTGCGAAGATCCAGGCCATCACAGAGTGGCCTTCCCCCACATCCAGGACGGAGCTACAGAGGTTCCTGGGGTTTGCGAATCTCTACAGGCGCTTCGTCAGGGGTTACAGCAACATCACCGCACCCCTGACCGCTCTCACCTCCACCAAGGAGCGTTTTCGCTGGACCCCAGAAGCCTAAAAGGCCATGGATCTCCTAAAAGCCCTGTTCACAGCTGCTCCCATCCTCGTACAGCCTGACCCCACCAAACAGTTTTTGTAGAGGTTGACGCCTCGGGCGCAGGAGTTGGGGCGGTACTCTCTCAAAAGTAAAAGGAGGGCTGCCTTCACCCCATTTTTTTCCAGGAAACTCTCACCTGCCGAAAGGAACTGCGACGTGGGTACAACGTGCGCACACAACAAGGCTTCCCATCAGTCAACCTCTGGTCTGCTCCTGCCGCACTCCATGCCTGGGCATCCCTGGTCTCACATCTTTTTGGATTTCAGATTTTTATCTTTTGGCAAGGTCTGGAAAAACACCACCATAGCCCTCCGCCAAGCTCAAACCACAGCCACCCTTTGCGCTAACCGTCGCCGCAGCCAGGCAGCTGGTCTGGCTCTCAACCAGGAACATTCCCCTCAAAACGGAGTCCAGAAAACTGTCCCCCCGGTTCATCGGTCCATTCCCAATCACCAAGATCATCAACCTGGCAGCCATCCGCCTCCAGTTACCACGCCATATGCGCATCCACCCCACTTTCCATACCTCACAGATCAAGCCATTCATCTACTCCCCTCTCAACCCTACCCCCCATTACGCACCAGCCCCCCGCCTCATTGACGGCCAGCCGGCTTTTACAGTCCTCGACTCCCGCTGCCAGAACAGAGGTGTGCAGTTCCTGGTAGACTAGAAGGGGTACAGTCCAGAGGAGCGCTCCTGGGTCCCCCGTGCATCCATCCTAGACTCCTCTCTCATCAAGGACTTCCACAGGAGGTTCTCCGATAAGCCTTTTAGGGCGACAGGAGGCACCCGTTGAGGGGGGGGGGGGTTGATGATGGGGTTTTCATGACATGGTGTGTGTGTGTCTGGTCTCCACGCCCCTGTAATTCTGTGCACCTGGGTTCCCTAATCACCACTCCCTATATAAGCACCTCACTCCCATTCCTCCCCGCCAGATAGTCTTGTGCCCACAATTCACTAAGCCTCGACTGGTCCAGCTCAGGCCTTGCCTCGCTTTGCCTTGCCTTGCCCCTGCCTCGACTTGTCACGTCTGCCCTGGTTATCCTTTGTGTGTGTGTGTGTGTCTGTGTGTGTGTGCCCGCTCTCGCCTTGTTTTGTGTACAGCACTTCAGTCGTGATCAAATGGAAAATGGTGTTAGACAATCATTATGGGTTTATGAAACTGAAGGGGTACGGTCCAGAGGAGCGCTCCTGGGTCCCCCGTGCATCCATCCTAGACTCCTCTCTCATCAAGGACTTCCACAGGAGGTTCTCCGATAAGCCTTTTAGGGCGACAGGAGGCACCCGTTGAGGGGGGGGGGGTGATGATGGGGTTTTCGTGACATGGTGTGTGTGTGTCTGGTCTCCACGCCCCTGTAATTCTGTGCACCTGGGTTCCCTAATCACCACTCCCTATATAAGCACCTCACTCCCATTCCTCCCCGCCAGATAGTCTTGTGCCCACAATTCACTAAGCCTCGACTCGTCCAGCTCAGGCCTTGCCTCGCTTTGCCTTGCCTTGCCCCTGCCTCGACTTGTCACGTCTGCCCTGGTTATCCTTTGTGTGTGTGTGTGTGTCTGTGTGGGTGTGCCCGCTCTCGCCTTGTTTTGTGTGCAGCACTTCAGTCGTGATCAAGTCACCTCCCGCCAGTGCCTGTGAATTGGGACGCGGCTGGTGTGCGCTGCGCAGATTCCGCTCCATGTCTCTCGATAACAATAACGAACTGTACAATAAACCTGGTTTTTGCATCTCCACCTCTGCTTCAGACTGCGTGTAGCGGATCCTACTACGTATTGGCCCAGCGGCCGTAACAGATCCATGTTTTTGGACTGTGGGAGGAAACCGGAGGAAACCCACAGGGAAAACGTGGAAACTCCACCCAGATTGGGATTCAAACTGGGAATCCCTAGCGTTGAGAACGTGCTAACTACTATGCCACTGTACCACCCTCAGCAGAACACAGTTTCTTTAAAAAGTAGCAACAGTTATGTGTTTAAATTTACTTTAGTATAATACATTTCGCTTTACTTTTATGATTCATTGATTTAATATATTGGTTGCTTAAATTACAAACTGGTTTTATTAACCACTGGCTAGTAACAACAAAAAGTACACAAAAGGGTCTCATGGGGGGGGTTCTCTATGCCCATCCCAAGAAGATGCTGGGCAAATACACCCAGGACAGACTGGGCACACTTACACACACTACTCACACTAGACACACACAAACACACTCTATATGGGGTAATTTAGATCATTTAATTTATCTTGAATCCATGTTTTTGGACCATGGGAGGAAACCAGAGAACCCCAAGCAAACCAACACAGACACGGGGAGAACATGGAAATTTAACACAGATTGGGATTCAAACCTGGATCCCCAGCGCTGATATGTGATAACCACTAAACCACCATGCCCACTTGTGACTCATAGTTGATAAGTGAAAATGACTGATTTAGCCTTTATAGGACACAGGTTTACAAAATGGAAAATGGTGTTAGACAATCATTATGGGTTTATGAAACTTGCATTATGTCAGATAATTTAATTTATTTTAATTTTTTATGTCATAACTGTCTTCCAGGGCGCACGGTGGCTTAGTGGTTAGCACGTTCACCTCTCAGCACTAGGGATTCCTGGTTCGAATCCCCATCTGGGTGGAGTTCTCCAAATTGCCCCATGTAGAGTGTGTTCGTGTACGTGTCTGTGTGTGTGTGTGTGTCCTGGGTGTATCTGCCCAGCGTCCGAAACGTTCTCCCCTGGATGGGCATGGGGAACCCCCCCCCGCGACCCTAATATAGAATAAAGCAGAAGATAATGAATGAATGAATGAACTTTGTCTTTCAACATTGCTTTGTTCACTGTAATTTTGTAAACATTACATAGTGCATAGCTGTGCCTTAGAATTTCAAATGAGTTTGATGCAATCTAAGTTATCCATACCTGTTAAGTAATTGTTTCTAATTGTACTGTAATGAACATAAATATATATGATGCTTAGTGAATTTTGCAGTTTTATACATGTTTGAGGTTGGCACATCACTTCTGGAAAATGTTTAAAAATTTTCAGTTTTTAATTTGAAAATAAATAAAATTTATCTTTGACATCATAGACTTCAAAGTTTATGGAATTGCCATCAAAAATTGTTCTTCTAAGGTCATTGCTGATGTCTTTCCTCATTGGTATCGCCGTAACAAACAGCCAGATGCCCCAGACCAGTGAAATGTCAAAACTTTTGCTTTTTATAGAATACCACACTAACAAATTAATCAAAGATATGTCAGTCGAAAGAATAGAATTTGAAAAAGAAGAGTCAAATAGAATATAAAGGATTTATTGTTATTATTCACAAGTACAATGAGTTTAAAAAAACTACTCTTTACCAGTGCAACATGTACATAAAAATTATTAATAAAATTTTTATTTTAAAAGTTCAGGAGCATTATACACATACATTTATAGAAGTTGAATAAAAATGTAAAGGTGTTATATACAGGAACAGGTATTCACAGTGATATTAGGAATACTGAAATTGCCCATTTATAAACAATAGTATTGATAATATTACATATTGCTCTGCATTAAACAATATTATCAATAATGTTAAATAATATTACCTAACTTCTTTTACTCCTGGAATTCATATGCTATAGATAGTGTGGACTGATTTCACACACTGCTGTTAGGTGACGTGGTGGGACAGGACTTCACCTCACCTCACCTTCACCTCACAAATAATTTTAAACCTTGTTTTCAAATGTACAATTAAAATAAAGGATTTTGTTTGCCCCATGTTTGTGCACCTGTGATTTTACTTCTCAGGATAAGAGGTGATACTAAGGGGTCGACATTATGTCATAATCGATGGGTCTAGCAGGTCTGTTTTGTTTTAGCTTGAGACTGGCTTCTAATGTGAACCAGTAATATGGAGGGAAGGAGGAAGAGATGGAAAGGGAGGAACAAGGAGCAAACAGCCTTATAGGTTGTTCTGAACTGGATGCAGTCTCTATGGTAACAAGGATTGCTCTCGCAATCAAATCCAGGCATGTGTTTGTCCCAGCCCACTCTCCACGTGATCTTTTCTTTCTACAGTTCACTGTTTAAACCTTGAACTGTGCACTGTGATTTAGCTTAAACTGTATGCCCAGCTACAGGCCTCATGTTTTAAAATTTTTAAATGCAAGACATTTTCAGCTTGTTATGAAAGCTGGTCAGGGTTTTAACATGCCTTTACTAGCCACTTTACCTTCATAGGGTTTGTTTTAGGCATGTTGTGTTTTTGTGATAGGTCACTCTTAACAATCTTGTCTTATCCTAATCTTTTTCCTATCCCTCGTTTTTTTTTCTTTTCAAGCCATTGGAACATACCCTACTAAGACTTGTTATGCATGCTAATAAGCTAGTCTTTTTGTTGAAGGCCTGCTGTAAACAAAAGACTCTTTCACAATGCGCCTCACATGATTGCAAACTATAGTTTCTCTCAGCTTTTATCACACAAGGGGAACCATTGATTTCTTACAACGGCTTTCATAATAACAGCTGTTTTAAATCTACAATGTGAGCACTAAGGCTTAATCTGTTGTCGAAGACCATGTGATTCAACCATCTTTTTATTAGAATTTATCAATATAGCCTTCATTAAACAAATACCTTTCATGTTTTCTTTGCCATTTTACGGTATCTCTGCATATTGCTTTGGCTTTCCACACCCCTCTTCTTTATCTCAGGGCCAGTGTGCACCCACCCTCTCCACTCTCCCTCCCACTTTCCAGCCCCTCTCTCTTTCTCCCCCCCACTCCCCTTCTTCCATCCAGCACACTTTCTTCTATTCACACCCGTTGCTTTCTTTGCTTCTCTGCCTATAAACCCATTCTTGTCTTGCAGCTTTTGCTATTTCTTTTTGCCTTCTCAAATGCTTCCTGTGATGTGGATATATAAGGATGGACATATCTCTTTTCAGAAGCCTGTGCTGATGCAGCCCTGAGCTCATTTTACCCTCTCTCCTCAACGACAGTCTTTCTGCAAAAGCTCACGTGAGTACTGCACTAGGGATATCTAGCTATTTTTCATTCTTTCCAATTGTCAGCAATATCTGCAGACCCTTCTCTGTATAATCAATTGATTTTTATGCATTATTATCTTTTGTTAGGATAAAATTAATTTACTGCCATGTTGGCTTCTATACCCTCAAGCAGCACTGCTTCACTAATTCATGTGAAAAACAGAGCTCTTACATAGTACTCTCATCCTTTTATGTTCTTGTACATGTAGTATGGCTAGAAGTGTAGGGTGCAGTATTTTTAAAATGTTGTATGTGTGTCAGTGCATGTGCTTTAAAGCAAGTGCTGTCATGCTGCCATGTCATCTGTCTGAGTCTGAAAAGCTTTACTGCAGAGTTAGTGCCATATAGTATCCACTTTCCATAAACACTAGTACTGATCTAAACACCACATGAATAATTAAATGATTAAATATTTGATTTGGTTCTCTGTCATACTGTATATATTTTTGTCATTGCATATGACATTTGCAAATGCAGTTCAGCAGGGTTTGATAAATAAATTTTAATATGTTTTTATACAAAATATACTTCAGAGACAGAATCAAATTTGAAACCAATATTTTAATGAGTTCACGTAGATTTTTGGCTATTTGTTTGGATCACAATTTTAAAGAATTCATTACTGGTAGTCTTATAAGACATTGAAGATTGCATGAGTTAAAACAACCAGGCAGTGTGGATTAAATTAGAGAAAAACTGGGTAAGATCATCTATGCCAGAAGAGCTACACTAAATGTAGTGCTGAAAAGGCAAGATCCTATCTTCATACCGATTTTAATATTAGTACTATGATAATGGTGGCCATAACATGACATGGCATTCTTTGTCCCAATGTTCTGTACAGCAAAGAAGCATTATACACATGCTGTAAACTCAAAAATCAGTGTTGAGTAAACCTATGCTGTAAGTATTTTGTCTACCAAGGTTAAAATAGAAATGTGCTAATTTTCATGAATTTATAAATATTTTATAGATTTTCAGAAGACAAAGAACAAACTGTATAATTGATATCAAATTCCAGTTGGCAGGAGAAGGAATTTAATGCCATTATTGTACTGACAAATTTTGAAAATAAAATTTTCAAAGCATATCTGAATTTTTTTTTCCTAATGTAAATACAGTTCCCTTAAAAGATAAATGTGTCAACACAGTTTGTGGTTTATTAATAATAATAATAATAATAATAATAATAATAATAATAATAATAATACTATATTCGGTTCCAATAACTCTGCATTAACAAGTTAATGATATACTCATGGTGAGTTTGCAGATTCATTCATTCATTATCTCCCGCTTTATCCTCTATTAGGGTCACGGTGGGGTTCCCCATGCCCATCCAGGGGAGAACATCTCAGGCACTGGGCAGACAGACCCAGGACAGGGTGCCAATCCATCACTGGGCACACACTTACTCACACACACACACACACAAACACACTCTATATGGGGCAATATTGAGAATTCAATTGACTTGATCCATGTTTTTGGACTGTGGGAGGAAACCGGAGAACCCGGAGGAAACCCACGCAGACACGGGGAGAACATGGAAACTCCACCCAGATGGGGATTCGAACCGGGAATCCCTAGCGCTGAGAGGCGAACGTGCTAAACCACTAAGCCACCATGCCGCCCTAGTTTGCAGATTAAACTACTCAAATAAAAAATAGGTAATTTCACCATCACTTTCAAAGGGCAGGGGTGAAGGACTGAATTATACTGTTCAAAAATACATTGCAACCAGAATTAAGGATGCTGTAAAAAGGTGCAAACCACTCATCACCATTATGAATTAGAAAGCTAGATTGGAGTTCCCCATGATCATCCACGGGAGAACGATTCGGGCGCCAATCTATGGCTGGGCAAACACTCACTCACACAAACACACACATAAACACATTCTATATGGGGTAATTTTGATAATACAATTGACCTTAATCCATGTTTTTGGACTGTGGGAGGAAACCGGAGAACCCAGAGGAAACCCACGCGGACATGGGAAGAACATGGAAACTCCACCCAGATTGGGATTCGAACCAGGAATCCCTAGCGCTGAGAGGCAAATGTGCTAACCACTAAGCCACCATGCCTCCCTACATAGAAGTTAAAAAATATATATAATAAGTAATTATATATATATAAATATATATATGCTATATAATAGCAATTATATAAATGATATGAATAGCACAGTTTGATAACACTACTTAAGTTTTATTTGCTTGAACGTTTTTGGTGATTTTGATAAACCTCCTTTAATAAGTTTAAAACCTCCTCCATTTTTCTTATCTGTATCATGCAAAAATACATACATGAGGTTTCATTGAACTGATGTATGTATAATGCATTTAAATCTTTTAAATATCATTAGTCTAACTGAGCTAAAGTTTTTTTTTTTATTTTTTTTTTTTTTATTGTGCTGTTAACTACAGTTAAAACTACAGTTTGAGTGTATCTCAAATTAGTCTCCAGCAATAGCCAGCCAGCTGTAATGGATTCCAGATGCAGTCCTTTTCCTTCGTGGCAATACCTTGGTGAAACATGTTCATCATTTCTTATACAAATATTAGCAGGGAGGGAATTTAAGCATGAAATCAGGAAAGGGATTTTTGAACATATATGTTCATTCATTCATTATCTTCCGCTTTATCCTATATTAGGGTTGCGGAGGGGGGGTTCCCCATGCCCATCCAGGGGAGAGCGTTTCGGGCGCTGGGAAGACACACCCAGGACAGGTCGCCAATCTATCGATGGGCACACACTCACACAGACATGCACACATACACACACTATAAGGGGCAATTTGGAGAACTCAATTGACTTGATCCATGTTTTTGGACTGTGGGAGGAAACCGGAGAACCCGGAAAAAACCCACAAGGACATGGGAAGAACATGGAAACTCCACCCAGATGGGGATTCAAACTGGGAATCCCTAGTGCTGAGAGGCAAACCTGCTAACTACTAAGTCACCGTGCCGCCTATTATATGTTATCAAATTATAATATTGAAGGTAGTTGTGAATCAGTTTGATGAACCACTAAATAATTGCCAAGAAAGTTTTCAAGATCCCACCAGCAGCTATTTCAACTAATTCATGATATGTTGTATTTTTGGGTGGATTTTAAAATGTCATCCTTAAACTTTGAATAAGTTAATTGTGATCATTCTTGGGAATATTTGTTTCACACAATGGAATCTGATCTTTTCTTATTCATTGCTTGTGAAGTGAAGTGGAGGCAAAAATCTGTAATTTAACTTCTGAATTATTGGACACTGTTTTTAGTGTAATGAAATTATTAATGTAATGTAATTATTCTTATTTATTATTTATATCCCATTCACAAATTAAACAGCAATAATTGGTATATCTAAGGTGCAGTCAAAGCAGAAGTGCCACTCTTGTATTTGCTGTAGTTGAAGTGTTTCATCAACAGTTCTTGTACGTGCAGCAAGATAACTGACTGAAGGATGGACAATGCCATTGTGTAGTAACAACCTCGATTCTTAACAACCCTAAATCATTAAAGAGAATCCATTTTAAGGACCCATGACCAATTACAATTTTCTAATTTTCACCTCAAAAATAATTTCACAATAACAGTGAGTGTAGCCCAATGATCAGCAATCACATCACATTTCTAACTATTTGCTATTAGTGATTGCATGCAATAATAAAGTTATTATTATTATTATTCATTCATTCATTATCTCCCGCTTATCCTCTATTAGGGTCGCGGTGGGGTTCCCCATGCCCATCCAGGGGAGAACATCTCGGGCGCCGGGCAGATAGACCCAGGACAGGGTGCCAATCCTTCGCTGGGCACACACTCACTCACACAGACACACTCTATAGGGGGCAATTTTTTTGAGAATTCAATTAACTTGATCCATGTTTTTGGACTGTGGGAGGAAACCGGAGAACCCGGAGGAAACCCACGCAGACACGGGGAGAACATGGAAACTCCACCCAGATGGGGATTCGAACCGGGAATCCCTAGCGCTGAGAGACGAATGTGCTAACCATTAAGCCACCGTGCCGCCTATTATTATTATTATTATTATTAATATTATATTTTTTTTATTATTATAAAAAAAAATTATTGTTGATGTGTTCATACATTTTCCTTAAGAACACTTATTTAAAGTCCTGTGTTTTTTCAAGTGTTTTGAAAACAAAACCTAGAATTTCTCAATAAAGAATTGTGAAATGAATACAATCATCTTGATTTATATTGTCAAATAGAAAATACTAGTGGCTATCAGCTGGTATGCCATGTGCAAAGTGACTCATCATGCCCAAAGTTAAAAATGACAGGCAGTGTACATGTATTATCTTTTTCATTAGAATAAAATACATTTTTGGAGTAGTAGACCTCAGTTTTTGTGCAGGTTTTGTATGTTTACAACTAAAAAGCAGTGTTTCTTTTAATATTCATGGTGGTGTAGTGACCTCCAGCATCACAATTATTTATAGCAACAAGATTATTTCTAGTTCATCTATCCTACACTATACAGTTTCCGTAGGGGATAGTCCCTGAATAGAGACTAGGGAGCAAATGAAATGGAAAAGCATGACTATGTATATATGCTACATGGTGTTAAAACTAGATTAAGTACATTAGCTAACAAATTTGCAAAAAACTAAGATAAAGCTTTGGCATTAAACGCTTGCGTGTGCAAGTAAAAGGTTTTGCCAACATTCACAGTTTTTGCTGTCTTAACTGATTAACATGTGATGCTAAACAGTAATGAGGCATGACCTGAAAGTTCGTAAACCTTTCAGAATTATTAAAAATTATTCTTCATCTGACTTTACCAGAACACGTTTGTTGAAGTGTATAATGGAATAAATAAATGAGATTTGCGAGAACCTCAGAAGAGGAACAGTTTTTTAATTCTCTTATATCAAATTATTATTATATTAATTATTATATAGGTTGGTGTGGTAGCTCAGTGGTTATGGTGTTATGCTATCAATCAGAAGGTTGTTGTGGGTTCAAATCCCAGGTCTACAGAAGTTACCAATGTGTGTCCTTGAGTAAGACTCTTATTAATTCAATTAATATATATAGCCGTTTTTTTGTCTTGCATGCAAATAGAGACATTACATTTTTTTCACAAATAGCTTAATTAGCTTGATTTAATGAATAAATATTTTGATTTTAGTGTTTTTTTATTGTTTATTTTTACTTCAGAGACACATTCAATCCTCTGTATGCCCTGTACATATTTCAGTATTAAAAATAAAGCAGACCTTGTCTTGTTGCATTGTGAACCTTTTGAGGTTTATATGTAGTGGCTTATTATAGCATTTTGTCAGCAGTGCCATAACACAATCTCAGTACAAACAAAGTCAGACATAAACTTAGATATTACTTTAAATCATTCTGATTCAGAGACATAATTAACACAGACAAATTCAGACACACACTCAATACTTGATTATTCATAAATAAACTCAGCATTGTTTTAAACTACTGGCTACAATTAGATAGACACATAACCTGTCTTAAATATGCCTAAGCAGTTTAGCAAATAAAGGAAATATATAATCTGAATAGCACCGATAGGGGAAAAAGGCACAGACACAGTTTTCTGTGATCAGAAATTGTTGTATGAACAAATTAATGCTGATTTAGCTGGTCAAATCCAGTATTTGTTATGGCAATAGATCTAGAAATAGACCTAAAATCTGCAGCAAGCAGCTAAGCAAGCTTAAAAAACTAACAACATAAATGTCAATAAAAATTGTATATTTAAATCTATTTTAACGATACTGTGAATTTAATACAGAGGCTATTTAACACCGATAATGCCTACCACGGCAGCACGGTGGCTTAGTGGTTAGCACGTTTGCCTCTCAGCGCTAGGGATTCCCGGTTCGAATCCCCATCTGGGTGGAGTTTCCATGTTCTCCCCGTGTCTGTGTGGGTTTTCTCCGGGTTCTCTGGTTTCCTCCCACAGTTCAAAAACATGGAACAAGTTAATTGAATTCTCCAAATTGCCCCCTATAGAGTGTGTCTGTGTGAGTGAGTGTGTGCCCAGCGATGGATTGGCGCCCTGTCCTGGGTCTATCTGCCCAGCGCCCGAGACGTTCTCCCCTGGATGGGCATGGGGAACCCCACCGCGACCCTAATAGAGGATAAGCGGGAGATAATGAATGAATGAATGCCTACCGCGTGAATTTAACCAAACATGATCTTCACCAAAAAAGGAATAATGTTCTGTCTTCTGTGTTGCAAAAACCAACCAATCATATTCACAAAATATATCCCAGTCTTTTGCCCAAGCCCAATTAGATGCCACAAATCATCTTAATGTATGCTCTTAAAACCAAAGCTCTTGCTCAAAGATTTTTACAAAGATACTGGAATTGTTATGTGGGGGTGTTAGGTGATAAGATACAGAAAAGTAAGTTTAAAAGCATTCACTGAAAAGCCTGTTCCCATGGGCCTTGAACCATCAACCTAATATGCTAGTCAACCATTGAAACCACAGCGTGTTTTTGCTAAACCAAAAATAGAAAAAAAAATCCTTTTTTTATAAACTTGAAATAAATACAAACATGTCCTCATCCACTGGCAACTTTGCATTCACTTTTAGTGACATGTTGTGCAACAATACAGTACCCACAACCATAGCCCAGCATTTTGTGGGGTGAAGTTGCAGGCCACCTGCAAATTGTTTAAACAACTGCTGCCTTGACAATCTTTTGGCCCTCTTCACGACACCTCGACTTTGGCTGTGAACACTGTTAAATGTTTTGGTTTCTGGATTGGAGTAAGCAGGTATGGGTGCAAAGGGTAGCCACTGTCCCCCAATAGCCACCACCTTCTACCACCTGGCAAAGTGCAGAGAGTGCCCAGATGAAGGCGTCATGGGTGCTTCCTGGGCACTTAGCCATAATGTCTGTAAATGCCCATAAGAACAATATGGTAGGGAAGGTCATTTGGTCATGAAGATGTAACAGCTGTTACTGCAGGTTAGTTCAAGTAATTTATTCATATAGCACTTTTTACAACAGTTTATCATCACTAAGCAGCTTTACATTGTTTTTGCTTTACATACATCTGCCAGGTGTCCATATTTAAAAATTTTAAAAACTAAATAGGTTCAGCTCAGTGAGGCAGGACTGTAGCACCACTAGACCAACAGATATCCAGGATCTGTCCAGTAGTCATCATAGCCAGTGTGCTATGACTGTTATGGATGAAGAGCTGAAGACATCTCAAAGAAGCAGATGATGCCTCAAAGAAAACAGATAAGAAATAGTTAGCGCTAATAAAGCACAGTAATTATGCATTAGACAAAGTGTAATTTTTGACACAGTGCAGCATGTTACTCCAGCATTACCAATTAGCATAGCATAACTAAAAGGGGCAAATACTGCAGACTTTGATTAGTCAAGAGGGTTCCCTGCAATAGCATCATTTCAGCGCCACACTCTCTAGTAATGATGAGCAGTGTAAAGAGAAATTCCAGCACAGACTATCCCAGATCTCCAACCCAACACCGTCAAACCTGAGAGCTACACCTTTATCTACAAGGAATTAATTAAATGTAAAAGAAAATAAATGTGTTTTTAATATACTTTTAAAGCTTAACTTTCCCTCAGCAATACAATTTATTTTCCTTTTAGAAAAAAACATCAGGTTGGGTTAAAATATTTTATTTTTTGTTGTTAACAAGGCTGTTGAGCCTTGTTGGCCAGGAAACACCTGTTTTAAACTCCCCAGACTACAACGAGGTGTTGGATTTTGGGAGACATGTAGGCCTTAGTAAAATAGTAGGATGGATAAGAGGTATTACTCAGGATCAATTAAAGGAAAACAAAATGAATATCCATGTGCACAACTGTTGAACCAGTGAGGCCAATTGTGTCTCCGGTAGGCCATTGCTGCCTCTTGGTGCTGCTTTTTTTGTTCCCTTAGTACCTCACTTCCTCCCTCATACCCCTCAGAACAGATATTTTTTATGCTTCAGATGAGGAGTTCTTTACTGCACTGGCAGCGGATAGTTCTGCCTCCATGGGTCTGGGTGCGTGAATGCCACTGTGGTGAGGCAGCAGTATAAGCCCTTACACTGAGGGAATTCTGAAGGCCCAGGGGACAACACAGTGTTAGGGGCCCAATGCCCATGTGGATAATTGTCTGATATTGAGGGGCCCTCTGGGGGAGGGATGGATGGCAAGGCATCGTGAGAATCATGCCACTGGGGAACAGATGTCTATGAGGTATGTACTCCACAGACATCTAGCACTGTCTAGCACTTCTAGGCCTAGAATGGCCACAACCCTCACCTCTATAAAGAGGTGGTTGACTTCAGCTTCTTCCACCGATCACTCTTTAGAGATACAGCTAAGTGCATGTACCTGCTCTACATTAATTATTACTGCAAGACCAATCCACAGGTAAAGGATTAAGGACAGCATGAAACTAGATTTTGATTTACACTTACCGATTCTTTACGTGTAGGATGTGTTTTCAAACCTGTAATATGACGTCATCTTGACAATCTGTATTAAAACATATATCATATGAAACAATCAGTACATGATAACAGGACAGACCGAACACATCTGCAAACTATGTGTTTCAGACAACTGTGGTTTAAACCTACATGGTTGAACTCCTGTGGTACTAACAAATTATGACAGTTTTGTAGTACTATCTTACTTCAAATGTTAATTAGTTCATATAAAGATCAGGTTTGATAATTATACAGTGTAGTTGGTTTTCCTCATAACTACTGACTTTGAGTGATGTTCTCATTTGTAAATCGCTTTAGATAAAAGCGTCTGCTAAATGACTAAATGTAAATATAGTTTGACGATGCATTCTACCATGTTAGTTCAAAGCTAACCTGTGTGGTTGTATATAAAACGCACCCTAGATGTTACACAAGTAACATTACTTGCAATTACTTGCAAGGCGAGAAGAAGAAGAGAACTTACCCCGACGACACCGTCGGCCTCTGTCACAATGCGCAGGCTTCTCAGGAAAGTGGTTATGGTAATCAGTAATCAGTTGAGGGTTAAATATATCTAAACTAGCAACCAAGCTACACTTTTCAGGGCCAAGCTGAACCCACTTGTCCACTGGAGAATTGGATGGTTCAGGATCCCATAGGGCAAATTGAGGTTGGTAACCCAGGACACATTGAAAAGGGGACATTCTAGTGGGGGAAAGTCTTAAAGGTTTGAATGAAATGTGCCATATCCAAAGTCTTGTTAAAAGCAAATATACAAAGAATTTTTCCAAGCTCTTGATTACCTTTCTCACAAAGTCCATTGCTCTCTGGATGGTAACCTAATGTTAGGCTAACAAAGGTGCCCAACTTTTTAAAAAATGCACCCAATACTACAGAAGTGAATTGGGGCCCCTGTCAGAAAGAATGTCCTCAGGAATACCAAAAATACGAAAAAGGTGAGAGAAGAGAAGATCTGCCATCTGGAGAGCCGAGGGAAGTGCTGCCAAAGGAATAAATCATACCGCCCGAGAGAAACAGTCACTTAGAGTAACCACCGTAGTAAAATCCTAGGAAGATCCATGACAAAATCCATGGCCACATGGGAGCAAGGACGAGAGGAACAGGTAGAGGTATAAGTTTCCCAGCAGGTTAAATCTTAGGGGACTTGAAGGTAGCACATATGTGACAAGAACTAATCGTCAGAAATCTCCCACCAATATTTGCGTCGAAGAAGTTGTATGGTACGATCAACCCCGGGATGTCTGGTACATAAGGAAGTGTGAACCCAAGTGACCAAACGAGTGCAGAAGGGTACTGGAAAAAAACAAAAGACCAGGAGGCCAGTTATGAGGAGCCTGAACCCCCTGCTTAACTCTTTCAATTTCATGGTCAAACTCTCAATGAATGGGATTAATAAAACTAGCAGGAAGGATGGGCAATTCATCCGATTGCTCCCTTCCAGAGTCAGGATGTAACCGCGAAAGAGCGTCAGACTGCAGGTTACGATGACCAGGACGGTAACAGATGGTAAAATTAAAACTGTTAAAAAAAACTACCATCTGCACTGACGAGCGTTAAGACGTTTGGCCCCCTTAACATACTTAAGATTTTTGTGGTCAGTGATAACCACAAAGTGATGGTTAGGCGTCATAAGCCAATGACGCTACTCCTCAAGGGAAATCTTGATGGCCAAAAATTCTCTATCACAATGATGTAGGAGACAATTTACGTGACAGGAAGGGTACCAGACGATTACAAGTAGAACCTCTAGCCCCCTGGGAAAGAACCATTCCTATACCATTACACAATGCATCCACTTTGACAAAGAACTGCGAATCAGGGGCCGCATGTCCCAAAAATGGGGCATTAGTATACCTGTAGGCTACCTTTAAGGTAGTTAAAAGAACAATCTGCCTTAGAATTCCAGACCAATTGTAAAAGTAAGTTAGTTAGGGGCAAGGCCAACAAACTAAAATAACAAATTAATTTTCTATAAAAATTAGCAAAACCCAAAAAACGCTGCAATTTTTTAATGGAACTGGGTACTGGCCAATACAGGATTAACTTTCTTAGGGTCCATCTGTAGACCCTTGGCAAATATTAAGAAGCCCCATAATGATACACTAAGCGAGATGAAACTTAAACTTATCAGCCTGTACAAATAACTGGTTAACTAAAAGACGGTCAAGCACCGTGGCCACATGCTGCCTAGGAGTATGAAGTTCAGGACAAAAAATAAGTAGGTCATCTATATAAACAAGAACAAATGAATTAATAAATTCCCACACCACCTCATTAATAAAGGCCTGAAATATGCCTGGGGAATTAGTCAGACCAAAAGGCATAACCAGATACTTGTACTGACCTGATGAGTTGAAAAAAGAAGTCTTCCACTCGTCCCCCTCCCAAATGCACACCATATTGTAGGCACTACATAATCCAACTTAGTAAAAATAGTGCCCCCCTTTAACCACTAGAGAGCAGAGGACACTAAGAGAAGGGGATAAGCATTCCTATGGGTAGACTGGTTAAGTGCCCGGTAGTCAATACACAGTCTCAAAGAGGCTTATAAATAAATTGAATCCTAATAAATTGAATCCTCCTTGCTCTGCGACTGGGTGTCCGATCTTTTTCCTTATTTTTTTCTGCTCAGAGCATGAGAATTCTTGAGGAATTACGAGATATAATCCCACATGGCTTGATTCTCCATAACTGTGACAGGGTAGGGACTTACACGTGGTAATTTTACTCCCTCAATGAGATCAATGGTGCAAACCGATGCACAGTGGGGTGGTACAGTACACATATCCGAAGAACCAAATACCTGACTCCACTCAGTATACTCAAAAGGAATACCCTCGAGCACAATGGGAATAAAATGGTCTCGAGCATCAGGATGGATAAGAGGATATTGTAGGCAGTGAGTACAGTCCCACAGTACAAGCACAACCATTCACAAATGCGCCTACCATGTTCACTGGTCAACAGCTGAATGGACTCCTCTTGCATAGGAGTCACACCATCAGGAACAGAAAAGCATGGGGTGATGAAGGTGAGAGGGTGGGATGACACCCGAATATCCTTAGACTGCCAGAGTTGAACCAAATGTATGGTGGTGGTGATAATTTCACTGAGAGACATGGCCTCATCCCGGTTTAAAAGTTCCGCAGCAATCTCCCGTCACAATCCAGAGCGATAAGGGACAATAAGAGCGGCCTCGTTCCATCCTGAATGCGCGGCTAAAGTCTGGAACTCAAGCGGATAATCAGCAACACCTCGCCCACTGTGTGCGCCTGACACGGGTGGAAGAACATGCTCTTGAAGCGCACCTCAGCTGTTCACGTGCTCCAAAGAGCCGGGCCCCAGTCACCAGCACCACCGCGGAGACAAGAAATGATGAATCATATCTGCTCAGCTATAGCCGGTGGACGATTGCTGAAATACATGGAGAACTAGAGTAGGAACTGTTTGTAAACCTCAGGGTCCCCGTCGTAACAATCCAGTTCCACCACAGGCAGTGGTGATGATGTAGGGAGCATCCGCGAAAGCATCTGCACTACCAGTGGAATCCAAAGTAATCTCATTTCACAAAAGGTGAAAAAGAAGAGCACCAAATAAAAATACATCCGTAAGATGGGAGGGCCATGAGGCAGGCATTACCACACAATAAAAGAAGAGTGAAAGATATAAGATCCCTTGGGGATCTAAGAGCCACAGTTCGATTCCACAGCCAACCTGGCAAAATCAGGATGGCTGTGTGTTTCAAGTGTAACCTTGGCTACAAAAAAATTACTCCACATGGGCCTAAAAATACCCATGTAGTTCGAGCCAAAATCACACAACACCTATTATAGGTTCGGGACAGTATATCAATAGGCACCTTGAAATCCTGATGAATGCAGTTGCTCGGTCAATTTATTTTTTTTTAATAATAATGAAAGTGCGCGCAGAAACACAATCTCATCCCCCTTCCCTATCTTCCTGAGAGAAGTGGGCGTGTGCGCGTGAGCGCGCGTGTGCGTGGGCTGCAAGTGTGGTGTGTGTGTGTGTGTGAGACAAAAAATTGTCCAGATCAAATTGTCTTTACCCTTGTGGAGCATGGGAGAGTTAGTGTAAGCGAGATAAGTCTGGAGTAACGTGTAATGGAGAGACGCGGCGGTCTCTACCGTAAAATCCCTTTCGCTTACCAATACAGCACAGAAAGTTGGTTGTGCAGGGAACTTCATCCAGCGAAATACAATCCTCCTGAAGATAGACCGGTACCGAAACACAGTCCAAAAAAACTATCGTGCATCGCTGAACAATTTAAAAAAAACGCTCCTCAGATCCGGAAAACAGTCCCAAACGCTCCGACTATGCTGCCTTTCCCTTGACTTCCGGGTGGCTTTCACGATGATCCAATGAGTATAATCCCGTGATGTCACCATGAGAATTTTACATAGGTTAGATAGATAAGATACATAGGGTTCCTTTCTTGGAGACTGCTAAATTATTACCCTCATTCCGAACGGAGCATGAACAGCCTTTTATACTTTCATTCACAAATATCAACATTAATGACATTTTTTTGATCGTCACAGATCCCCCATAATATGGTTTGAGGTCAACTACATAAATGTTATCCACCCTTTCATTTTCTGTACCCCATCTCACTCGGTAGTTATTGGGACCTAACCTAACCGCTTTTCAACCTTCGCTGGACCTTTCCATCTAGGCGCAAGTTTGGCTGAGAATTTACTAGCTGCCTTAGACAAAGGATGCGTTCTTATCCAAACTAGCTCACCAACCTCAAACTGTACACATCTGCGTCGGGCATTATAATATCTAGCTTGCTTGGACTTTGTTACACCCAAATGTCTCTCAACTTCCTTAAGCAATTGTGTGTTGTTATGTAGGGTGTTATAACCGGTGGTATGTGGCCTCGCTAACACAGCCGGCATGACACCAGTGGACTCATGTATTGCAGTATTAATGGCTAGATGGAACTCAGGTAGCCACCGGTCCCAATCTTGATGGCGCGCCCCCACAAACGAGGCGATCATGGCTTTCAAGGTCCGGTTTACTCTTTCTGTCAGATTTGTTTGTGGATGGTATGCCGTGGTCAGCTTTTGAGTTACCCCCCAGGCTTAGGTAGATAGGTGTGCCATCAGGTCACTGGTCCACCGCGATCCTCTATCCGACACAATCGGAGCGGGCACTCCCAGGCAACTTCCAGGATTTTCCGGAGTGTCTTCATTCTCCCGAGGTAACCCCCAAGTGGACTGCTGTGGAAATAATTTAGAAATTGGCCAACCATTTGTTCCGGAACTACCAGCTGGTGGTTATACCCCCCAAATCTAGAGGATACCCCTCGGTAGAGGACGCCTTGTTGGACCAGATATTCCACTCATCCCATCTTGGTACTTGAACAGATTTCTCTCACCTGTTAACACACTGAGCTGTTCTTCTGGGCTGCTTCGATATCAGGGAGAATACAGGGCAAGTCGCACCAATATGCCGCCGCTAGACAGAGGCTTCCCGCCGTTGTTGTTGAGGCTCTTGACAGGGCATCAGGCACCATGTTACAGCAACCCTTCCTGTAATGCATTTGAAAATTAAACGTCTGTAATCTCAAGGACCACCTGGTTAGCCTGGATAGAGTTTTTGGGGAGTTAAAAGCCCATGTTAGGGCGTTGTGGTCGGTGAAGATGTCAAATACTATACCCTCTAGGTAATGCCTCCATTTTTCTACCGCCCATACTACGGACATCCTTTTCTGTGGTTCGGGTTCGGCTCCCCTGAGTGCTCTGGGGGCATAGGCGATAACTTTCTCCTCCCCATCGATCTCCTGGGTGAGAACCGCCCCCAGCCCCACATCGCTAGCATCGGTTTGTACTTGAAACGTGGCCTCGAGATGGGGTTGAGCCAGAACAGGGGGAGCTTGGAGGGCCTCTTTTAGTTTCATAAAGGCATCCTGACAATCGAGTGACCACTCCCATTGAACTCCTTTCTTCTTTAGTCGATTCAGAGGTGCGGAAGTGTCTGCTAGCCTAGAAATAAATTTGTGGTACCACCCCACCAATCCCAAGAATCTTTGTAGGCTCTTGATGTCAGTTGGAGCTGGGTACTGGCGGATGGCTGTAATTTTCTCTGGGTCAACTTCCACTCCCCGACCAGACTCTATGTGTCCCAAAAAGGTGAGTTGGGTTTGGAGTAATCAGCATTTCTTGTTGTTCAGGGTAATCTGGACATGATGTAACTTCTCGAAAACTGCGTCCAAATGTTGCAGATGTTCTTCTGGCGTTTGAGAGAATATTATGATATCGTCTACATAGACGAAACAGACCTTGCCTCTCAGATCTCCCAACACTCTCTTCATGAGCCACTGGAAAGTGGTTCCTGCATTCCGCAGACAAAATGGCATCACCTTAAAATGGTACAACCCGATAGGGGTAATCACCGCTGTTTTCATTTTACTTTCGTCGTCCATGGCCACTTGCCAATACCCACTCTGTAGGTCCAAGGTGCTGAAAACCGTCACCCCTTGCATGGACCCCAATATTTCATGTACTAATGCCACTGGATAGGCATCATGCAGCCTCTTGGAGTTCAGGCTCCGATAGTCGACACAAAAGCGGTAAGTGCCATCTGGCTTGGGGACTAACACCACTGGCACCACCCAGGGGGAGGCAGATGGTTCGATTATACCATCTCTCAACATCTTCGGGACCTGCTCTTTAATTATGTCCTGCTTCTGGACAGAGACCCGATAGGCCCTCCTGCGCCCTGGGGCTTCGTCTGTAGTGATAATTCTGTGGGTTATCGCCCTCGTCGTCCCCAACTTAGTCGTCCACACTGTGAACCACCTCTTCAGCAGTGATTGCACGTATTCCAGTTGTAGGGCAATTCCATCATCTTCCAGCTCATCCTTTATGGTGGCCATATAGAAGTTTACCCTGCCTTCTTTGTTGACCCACTGCAGAGTGATTTTGGCTCTGGTAAGGAATTGGTGACTTCGGCCATTAGGCATGGTATAGCAGCCTAGATGGGGCTGAAGAGACATTTTGCAGACGACCAGGAAATCTAATCCCAGCAATACCAGCATATAGAGGCGGTAGGACATACGCATACGCGGTCTCAGGACATACGCATCAATCTTATATGCCTCTTCATGTAGTTTGATCACCAGAGGGAGTTTCCCAACAGCTTTGCACTCCTGTCCGTTTGCCATCATAAAATATTGATTGTCACAGGGCAGTAAGGTTTCATGCAGCCCTGCAATTCCATTCCACAAACTTTTTTGGATCATTGTGTAGGTGCTCCCTGTGTCCACTACAGCTTCTCCCCTTGCCCCCCAGATCTGAATGGGAACAATGAGCAGGGAAGGTCCTCCTTCAACTGTAGCTAGAGACCTGTTTTTTATATTCTTCTCCCCGGTTCTCTTTGGCTGTTTCTTGGCTTGATTTGGCGGAAGATTACTGGTTTGCACCCGGTTCCAATACCCTTTAGAGGAGGCCCAATCCTTTTCAATCATAGAGCCAGTTTTCACCAGTTGGTCTACGGTGGACACTGTTCCCCTCAGGCCACTTGATAAACGCGCGTTGCAGGCATTGAGAATTCGCCGCACCATTTCTTCCTCGGCCATTTCAGGTTGCCACTTCAAGCACAGGGCACTATAATCATTTGCAAAGTCCCTGAGACGCTGATCAGGCCCTTTGACCATCGCATGCAGTTGCTCCTCTATCTCAGCAGAATAATCTTCTGATAGAAAAGCCTCTAAAAATGCTGCCTTAAACATAGTCCAATTTTTTATCTTACTTTTGGCGGCCAACCACCAACTTGGCGCAAAACCATGCAATACTGCATTAAGTGTGCCCAATAGCTCTTGGTCCCGGAGGGGCCGTAGGAATAAAAGGTTCTCACACTGCTCAATAAAATTGGTGACGTCTGAGGAGTTGGTGGATTTCCCAAATCTGGGAAAATCAAGGCGGATTGGAGGGGTAGATGTAGCATCTGAAACTATGGGCATGTGAACGCTGGGGGAGAACCTTGTCGCTGGGGTAGATGTCAAAGGACCCCAGGACTTGCGTATGCTTCGGTGGATGGTTTTGTTTCAGCTGATCCTCCCATATCTGGTCACGTCTTTGGAGGAAATTAACTATGAAACGGTCCAGGTGACTAAACCTTTCATCTATACACTTCCTTATGTCGTCTGTGCGTTTGCTGATTGATTCTCTCAATCCTTCCTCCCTACTTAGTGATGCATCCACAATGTCTTTTAAACGGGCTTCCATGGCATCCATCCTCTCTGTGATCTTCACAATTTGTTTCCCCCATGCTTCCAGCCTAGTGTTCTCTTCCTCATTGACCTCTTCTTCCTGATGGTGTACTTCAGGTGGATTATGATCATTTAAATACAGCTGTTCCAGTAAACTGGACACCTCAGACACGTCACGTCAAAGTCTTCCATCTCAGATTCACTGTGGGCAATGTGGATTCCAACTGCCCTAAATACCACCCACAACGAGCTGTTCTAAATGAATGGGATTAAGAAATATACATATATAAAATATATAAAAGTTACTCTCACTACTCTCAAATCACTCCTTTCAACAAAGAGATAAGATCATGCTTTAGATTCAGAAAACAAAAGGACAAACACAACAACAAAAAAAAAAAATTAATAAACAATTAGTTTCCTTGCTGAGCAAAACTTAGATTATACACTGTTCCTGTATCGGCCACCACTATGTAACCTTGGCTACAAAAAAACTACTCCACATAGGCCTAAAAATACCCATGTAGTTCAAGCCAAAATCACACAAAACCTATTATAGGTTCGGGACAGTGATGAATACAGTGATGAATACAGTTGCTCAGACAATTAATTTTTTTTGTGATAATGAAAGTGCGCGAAGAAACACAATCTCATTCCCCTTCCCTATCTTCATGAGAGAAGTGGGCGTGTGCGAGTGAGTGCGCGTGTGCGTGAGCGGCAAGTGTGGTGTGTGTGTGTGTGTGTGTGAGACAAAAAATTGTCCAGATCAAATTGTCCCACAGTCTTTATCACAGTCTTTACCCTTGTGGAGCATGGGAGAGTTAGTAGAAGCGAGATTAGGAGTAACGTGTAATGGAGAGACGCGGCGGTCTCTACCGTAAAACCCCTTTTGCTTACCGATACAGCACAGAAAGTTGGTTGCGCACAGGGAACTTCATCAGCGAAATACAATCCTCCTGAAGATAGACCGGTACCGAAACACAGTCCGAAAAAACTAGCGTGCATCGCTGAACAATCTCAAAAAAACGCTCCTCAGGTCAGGAAAACTGTCCCAAACGCTCCGACCATGCTGCCTTTCCCTTGATTTCCGGTGGCTTTCACGATGATCCAATGAGTATTATGAATGATCCCGTGATGTCACCATGAGAATTTTTATAAGATACATAGGGTTCCTTTCTTGGAGACTGCTAAATTATTACCCTCATTCCGAACAGAGCATGGAAACAGCCTTTTATACTTTCATTCACAAATATCAACATTAATGACATTTTTTATTTTTTACTGTGATCGTCACACAAGGACAGAGAATAAAGTTTATAAATTAGTTTCCTAGGGCAGATACAAGGTTCCTAGACAAATCACGATTGAGGCAAAACACAAATTCAGTAAAGTAGGGACTAATGCCAAAGCCACAGTTCCATAAACATTTTACCGAGGAAGCAGAGACTAAGGCTGCACAACTCCCAAGTGAGCCAGGTGGAACATAAATTGGGGTCATTTAGCAGACGCTTTTATCCAAAGCGACTTACAAGGTAAGCACAGGGTTAATCACAGCATCCCTGGAGCAATGAGGGATAAGGGTCTTACTCAAGGACCCACACTGGTAACTTCAGTGGACCTGGGATTTGAACCCCCAACCTTCAGATTGATAGCCCAACACCATAACCACTGAGCTAACCCGCCCCTGGCGGAACATCCACCAGACTTCAAAGCTTCCAGTCTCATAAGAATGCCTCCCATGGGAGCCACTGCTGCACAGACAAATAAAGCAACCCAAACAGAAATCCAAACAGTGCCAGTGATAGCTTCACTGTCCTTCACCCTATTAGCGGTGTTTATTAAGTCACTAAGATGCCCTGAGTGTTGCCATAGGTACTCTGGGCGAGCATTGTGCTTACAATAATTCTAGAGGGGCACTGAGCCCTGCTTGAAGGACTGCATGCTCTCTTGGTGCTAGAAAAATACTAGAGTCACTCTGAAGGAAGAATCCCTAAGAGGCTCTAGCAATTCACAAGGGCCATCAGCCCAAAAAGCCCTAGAGTTTATTAGGGTGTAAACCAGGAAAATGTGATTGTTCAGTTGTTTTTCCCCTTAAGAGTCAATTTTTCCTTAAACCAGAAAGATTCATAACCACACCATCAGGATCCTCTGACCCGAATATATGGACTGTGTTTGGTTTTGTGTTTGATTTGGTTTTGAGTTTCACTTTAGTTTAAGTTTATTTAAGTTAATTATTTAGTCATGTGACCTTATCTTGTTTGTTATTTAAGCCAGCCCCACTCTTTCTTCTATGAGAGAGCTTTAACGACGTTACAGGTTCGTTTGTGCTGTATGCTTTGGTTGAGTTAATGGTTATATTAAAATGCTTGTTTATGGAACATGCTGCCTGTTTAGTGTGGTTATCGCTTTACTTACCCGGACCTTGGAGCTAAGGTGACAGAATCTCTCTCCACATGTATCTGCCACTAGTTTCAGGCAGCAAGTATGGTATTGCTTTGTTTGCCGGTTCTGTTTTTGATATTTGCCGGCGTAGCTATTAGTTTATCCTTGCAGTGTTTGCTCTAGCTCCTGCTGGTTAGCTTTTGCGGCTACCTGTTTTTCCTCTTCGCGTTCACAGCTCTCATTGGCTATTATTTAGTGTAGGCTTCATGTGCATCGCCCCCGCATTTGGCATTTTCGGTGGGTTTATTTTTTTTTATTTATTTTTTTTTTTCTCGGGGTTTGTGGCTCTCGTAGCGCTCGGTTTTGTGTGCCTGTCCGGACTTTGTTTTGGGCTTTAGGTGTTTTTCTTTCCCCCTAGTTTCGCACTCTATATCAGCTTCCCGCTTCCAGTGTTTTCGGTACTTCGCTTACTTTCGCCCTTTTTGCTATTTTTTTGTAGTGGTTTTTGTTGTTTAGTACGTTTTGTTTCTGTGCTCTGATTAGCATTAACATTGTTTGTTGTTGGATTTGGCTCCTCCCCTTGTTGTTTTCCTGTTTTTCTACTGGTTAGGATTGGTTATTGGGATTTATCCTTTGTATAGCGGTTCGGAGGGTTCAATCTAGTGATGATAACATCTTTTGGCATTATGGCATTGAGTCACTATGTGCTGAGGAGAATATTGATTGCCCCATTGATTGACTCTGATGAGGATATTAGTGACTCATCGTTCTCTGATCATATCCTCCCTGCCTTTACACATAGGAACTCCACTGAGCTTTGCTCGGATGACCATTTGGGTTCAGTTAAGCCCCCAAGCACACCTAGGAGTAAGCGTCGTTCCAGGCGTAAGGGTATGGTCAAGGGTCAACCCCCTCTTACTACCATGGGAGAAGGGGTTGTATACAAAGCTATAGAGGGGGTACCGGTTTCTAAGAACTGTGAGGGGTCCTCTAATCCCATGGGGTCTACTTTTTCGGAGCTGCCCAGCCTTCCCTGTTTTTGTGGTCTTCTGCCGTTGCTTTTCCACTCCATCACTCTTTTTTTCCTGATTTCCCAGTTGACATTCCAAGTGCCCCCTGTGAGTCAGACTGCGTTCAGAGTGCCCCCTGTGAGTCAGACTGCGTTCAGAGCGCCCCCTGTGAGTCAGACTGCGTTCAGAGCGCCCCCTGTGAGTCAGACTGCGTTTGGAGCGCCCCCTGTGAGTCAGACTGCGTTCGGAGCACCCCTGTGAGTCAGAATGCGTTCGGAGCACCCCCTGTAAGTCAGACTGCGTTCGGAGCGCCTCTAGTTATATGGCTTGCTCTCAAGGTTCCTCCTGCGCACCCCCTGGTCTGCGCAGTCATGTCGCCAGCGCCTCGGTCAGCGCACCCAGCAGTGCCGCAAGCGCACCTAGTTGTGCCGTTGGTGACCCGGTCAGCCCCAGCAGTGTCACCAGCACCTCAGTCAGTGCACCCAGCAGTGCTATTAGTGCACCCGGCAGTGCTATTAGCGCACCCAGCAGTCGTGCCCCCAGCGACCCGGTCAGCGCACCCAGTCGTGCCGCCAGCGACCTGGTCAGCGCACCCAGTCGTGCCACCAGCGACCCGGTCGGCGCACCCAGTCATTTCGTCAACGCACCCGGCAGTGTCGCCAGCGCCTCGGTCAGGGGGGAACACCAAAGAAGGCACCCACAACTACTTGTTGAAGGGCCGGGTCTCCAGCCATCCGGGAGAGGCATCCAATAGCCGTCCCGACAACACAAAAGCACCAGCTCCTCAGTATCATCAGTCTCCTTCTGTAGTTGACTCTAGACCTTCGGCACCTTTGGACGTTCTTTCGGTTCCTCTCGCCCGTGCTCGTTCGGTTCCTCTCACCCGTGCTCATCCAGTTCCACTCTCAAGCGGCCGCCCGGCCTCCACATCGCTCTGAAGCAGCCGCCCGGCCTTCACATCGCTGTTGAGCGGCCGCCCGGCCTCCACATTGCTTTCAAGTGGCCGCCCGGCTTCCACACCGCTCTCAAGCGGCCACCCGGCCTCCACATCGCTTTCAAGCCGCCGCCCGGCCTCCACATGGCTCTCAAGCCGCCGCCCAGCCTCCACATCGCTCTCAAGCTGCCACCCTGCCCCTTACATAGACTACTTGAACAATTTTGGCCTTTGGGTGTTGGTCTTCCTCCACCTGCCTATGTTTACTCCGCATTGGACATTTGCCCCGCAAGGTCCTGGACCTCCTTTTCTTTTTGGCTGCTCCCCTTCTTTTGTGCACCCCTTGGAGGGGGGTACTGTCAGGATCCTCGGACCGGATTATCTGGACTGTGTTTGGTTTTGTGTTTGATTTGGTTTTGAGTTTCACTTTAGTTCAGTTTTTTCTTGTTTCGATTTGTTTTCCTTCATTTTATGGCTGTGCCTCATTTAAGATAATTACCCTTTAGTCATGTGACCTTATCTTGTTTGTTATTTAAGCCAGCCCCACTTTTTCCCACTCTCAACAACTATATCCCCCAAATAAAAGAAACGAGATATATATATATATATATAAGACTGGATATATATGACAACCAACATGTTTGCTATAATTAACATTATGAAAAATAAACAGGAATAATCCAACATACAAACAGAACAAAACTTACAGGGTAACATAAAGCCACCACAAAGTTATATTATTCATTCATTCATTCATTATCTCCCGCTTCATCCTCTATTAGGGTCGCGGTGGGGTTCCCCATGCCCATCCAGGGGAGAACATCTCGGGCGCTGGGCAGATAGACCCAGGACAGGGCGCCAATCCAACCCTGGGCACACACTCACTCACACACTTCATCCATGTCTTTGGACTGTGGGAGGAAACCGGAGAACCCGGAGGAAACCCACGCAGACACGGGGAGAACATGGAAACTCTACCCAGATGAGGATTCGAACCGGGAATCCCTAGCGCTGAGAGGCGAACGTGCTAACCACTAAGCCACCGTGCCGCCCACCAAAGTAATATTATAAATAATATATTAATGCAATATATTAATGCAATTATTTTGCTTTAAATGATGTAATTGCTAAAAAAAAATGGCATACCTTCAGCACATTAGGGTGCTTAGGCTCTGCGCTTCCTATACGCAGCTGTTCATCCCGAGGTAAGCGAATGTGACAGAACGACGTGCCTGTAAATTTGGGGAGTCCAGAGCCTAGGTAAATGCTTTTTTTTATTTTTCTTTGCGGGGGCCGTAGACCCTTGTACTCGCGGCACCCTCAGTCATGTCCATGAGTATTGTCAGCATGCGGTGCCCACCGTGTGTCGGAGCAGCAAAGACCCACCAATAACTCGTGGAGCACTGAGCTTGCCACTGGACTGCACGTCGCCGAACTCGCCACTGAGCTGCACATCGCTGAGCCCACCACTGGGCTGCACTGCACAGAGGAGCTGCATATCATCGAGCCTGCCACTGGGCTGCACGTTGCCGAGCCCACCACTGAGATGTCGCAGAGCCCGCCACACTGCCGGAGGACGTCCGTCACTTCTCATCCGTATGAGGCATCCGCCAAGTCGCAAAGCCAGGGGACGACAGCCTCACTTCTTCCACAGGGGACATCCGCCTCATCACGCTGCCAGAGGACGTCCGCCTAGCCTTGTCCACAGAGGGCGTCCACCGCGTCTCGTCCGCAGGGGGCGCCCGCCTCGCCACACAGCCAGACGACGTCCGCCTTGCCACACAGCCAGAGGGCATCCGCCATTGCATGAACGCAGGGGCAGTGGTACTGTTCCTTTTGTTTTTAGGTTAAGTAGTTTGTCATTCTGTTCCATTTAAGTCGATAAACCTATGTTGTTCATTGGTTTGTTTTTGTGCATGTGGTTGGGTGTTTGTTATTTAGTTCCTGAAGAGAAGAACACAAGTCAGTAGTTAAGGAGAAACCAGCTACAATGTAGTATAATCAAACCTGATCATTATCCGATCTGGTGTCTAGATTATTAAAATGAAAATTAGCACCACAGTGAGATTTAAAAACCAAGCAACATTCATCACTAGAGTGCAGTGAATGAGTGTGTATTTTGGAGGGAAAGTAAGAGGGGGCAGATTGTCCTGTAAGCCAGAGTCAGTACCTTGTACTAAATGCGAGCAGCTACAGGGAGCCAATGGACAGAGTTGTGGAGTGACATGAGTTCACACATGTCATGATAATTAACATATGATGTTAATTGTAATTCACTTTGGATAAAAGCATCTGCTAAATGTCAAATGTAAATGATGATGATGATGATGATGATGATGATGATGAAATGACATTGTGGCCCCAAGAAGGGTTTCCTTTAAAATCTCTAATGTACTTCCAATAGTCCAAAGACATTTAGCTTAAGCAAGATTCAGGAAGAAATAACAAATAATAAAAAATTGTGATCTTTTGTGTTTTTGTATTTTTCCTGTTGTCACTAAGGTACAACAATGTCTGCTTTTTTTCTAATCCTGGTCTAAGCCATAGACTAGACTTAATAGTTTGATAGTTTATATATGACTCTTGTATGTTTATTAAAAGCTGTAGCGTTAAGATTTGACCTGAGTGTGACTTTTGCATCGTTTCTTGAACACTGTTTTGCCATAGTAATAAGTAGGGTGAATTTATGAACAAGTAGGTTTTGTCCAAACATATATGATTTAACGCCCAACTTAAAATTATATATTTAGATTATATGCAGTTTTCATGGGAAGACAAGTTTTGTGTTGTGAAGGGAAATTTTCCATGACAGTGGACCCTTGATACTTAATGGTTTCATATTTCATTTAATATTCAAATATTCTGTGAAGACTTTACAGTGAATAGTTGTACTCAATTCTTCTTTTAAATACAGTGAGGTCAACACCTCCATTTTTATTTACAGAATTTTTTGCATGTATTTAAGTGCATCTCTTTCAGATACTTTGGCTTGGAAAGGCATCTTCCTCACTACTTGTTATTTATTATATGTTCATTACTTACACATAGTAACTTTATAAAATATGGTTAAGACCTTAATTTTGAGAAAGGTCTAAAATTATTAACAGTGGAAAGATTATCAAGATTATGCAGAAACATAAACAGATATGTTTTTACACAGACAGTAACAATACATAAATACATACCATATTTGTAAAAGGCAGAAACGTTTCAAATGCTTAAACTAAAACAAACAGTGCTGGAAAGGACATGTACCCATTTAAACCTAATCCTTGTTTTTTCTGATAATTATATAGGGCCAAGCCTAGAAGGATTATGCGTTCCCGTGATAATAAAGCAACCATAGCATAGAGTTTTTAAGGTTAACTCTAAATAATAGGGACTGTGTTTCAAAAAGAGCAATGATGATCTCACAGTTTGGATAGTGATTGATGTTTAATGACATTCTTTTTGAGCATGTACATTTTTCGTTACACCAATAAATGATAACGTGCAAAAAGGGAAAGTTTTTATTTGACAACATTGCACTGTAAAACTAACCCCCAATATAATCTCCATTAGGTTCTCAAAACTTAGGTAACATCTGAATACATATTATGTTTATCACCCGTGCATGAAATAGCATTTAAAAAAAACTTTATCAGAACTACTTATTCATATCAGATAAGATTAGAATTGAAAGTAAGAATTTTATATGAGATGACCATTTTCTTCATCTAGTTAGGTTACATATATTAATATTAATGCCTTATTTATAATGAATTAGGCAGTATTGAATCCTTGCAGTATTCTGACACAATAAAAGACAAATTAATTTGCCAAACTATTACCTACCCACATGCTAGTTTAATGTGGGACTATCAAAAATTGTTTGTCACAGTATTTTCATGTCATGGCGACCTCTATGATTTCATCTACGAAATAACAGATTTCCCAGACATTGATTATATATAGCAAACATGACGAAACAGTCTGCCCATAGTCAGTTTTGGCCAAACTGTGTGCTTCTTCTATACACTCCTGCCCCACCCAGTCCGTCAGCAGGCATTGTTAGTCTCTGAGGCAATCCACACTTTCCGCAGGCTCCTCCTGGCTAGCCAATAAGGAAAGAGTTTATGGGAAGAACAGATGATGTGTGCGTATGTATGAGGTGTGGGCCAATAGAAGCAGCATGTGGGTGTGACCTAATATTCAGGCTCGCGTCAAAGCTATACTTCAGTCAGCAAGAAATGGCTGGAGAATGCATGTGTGCACTCAGGCATGGACCGGTGAGGGGGAAGGAGAGATAGACGGGCGTGGAGGGGGGACAGGAGGAATGATCAGGCGTACAAGAGGAAGGGCTTGGAGATGAGATCAGGGGGCGTAAAAGACGCAGGATCCTATTTTGTTTTTTAGCCACTGAGCCTCGAAAGAACACAGGAAACAGACATGAAATCAGTTTGAGAGCTTGGCCAGCCTTCTAAAGTGTAAGTTTCTGCCTCTCAGAGAGTGTGTGTGTGAATATGGATGTGTGAGTGTATGTGTGCTCAGTGCAGGGCTGTGACTAAGAAGAATGCTATTGTTGGCTCTTTTGAAGTGAACAGCTGCTTCAGCTTAAACCTGACTGTATACTGCCAATGTAGATACTAAATAAATAAAAACATCCTGTATAGCCAGATTGTTTCTTTAAAATGTGAAACTGTATGAAATTTTACTCATACTTGTTGCAATAAAAATTCGACAGTGTTTTCAGTCCATGTGATTCCATCTTTCTAAATAACCATAAGGAGCAGGCACTGTTGTAATACAATTCATTCAAACATGCACTATTAATCTATTTATTTGCATCACTTAAATAAATTAGTTATATTTGATAAACCATGATACTCCTCAGAGTATAGTTCTGTCATAAACAATATTAATACTAACAGCATTCATTTATTCACTCATTATCTTCTGCTTAATGGGGGGGGGGGGGGGGCTGGGCAATTGCATATATACTGACATATGCAATTGCTGAAGCATTTCTGTCTGTTTAGATACCAAATTGGCAAGAGCAGATATGTCACATATGAAGTGTATACATTTTGACTTGTCGTGCTAGCTGCCTCTATTTTGCAATCTGCCTCTAAATGACAGAAAAACAATACTGTCTGATCTGCAGTAGTTGAACTATATTCAGTTATTAAAAGTTTTATGGATAATCAAATTGGTCCTCATTGTGATTGAGATTGTATCATTGTGGCAGTCAAAAAATAAAATTCTCTCTATTATAAACCCAAATTTCATCAATAGTTAAATTAATAAGTTCAAGTGACAATAAAAGTGACAATAAAAGTGCTCAGAGGTCATCACTGTAGCAGCCTGGTCAGGTTAAATATAAGGGGCTTGGATCATCTTAAAGGAAAACTAAAGTAGTTAAAAAAGTTAAGATATTGTATCATACATAAGGTTAGATACTTTTTATAAAGTGTAACTTCTCCTGTTTAATGTTATAAGGCACTGATGTGTGTAGCCATAATATTAGAGATCAGAACATCAGTACAACTATATATAAAATTTACCTTCTAAGGTCATCCCAGAAAATTAAGTTTATTTGAAGACACATTAGAAGGACCCCAATAAAAACTTTATGTGAACAAGGGACGTAATTTTGATGCTAAAAGCATTTTCTCACCAAATAATATGGCAGCATATGTTAGGTTTATAAAATTGCATTCGCATAAACCAAATGTTCTGAAATACTATTATTTTTGAAGCCAGAAATTTGGAAAAACAAATTATATTACCAAAGCACAACCATGCCCACCTTTAAACATAGTTATAGTAGGTGAGAAATATAAATCCTGTGCTATATTCACAAGAACTGGGACTTGTGAAGTGATTAAAACAATGAGTAATTCCACTTTAGAACTAGACTGCTAGAATATTAAGACAAGTGTAGCTATCTCTAAGCAACCACGCCTAAATTGTCCTCTTAAAAAAAGGTAACAGTAATAAACTAGAAAGAAAATGTTTGTGAACTTAATTGTTTGTGGTAGTATTTTAGGTAAATTTAAGCATGTAATCCTAATATTTAGAAAGCTGAAATAAAAATTTTAATTCAATACGATTAAAAAAAATATTGTTAGAGTTTGGTCAAAGTGTGATATGTGTGTTTTGTGTGTGTAGTGTAAGGTGGAGTGTATAACTTTTGTATTGGTTTCATACATCTGTTACTCTTGCATTGCTGTATACAAATGTGTTCACCCTAAGTGGTTTCGTAAAGTTGAAGTTTATTTATATAGTATTATTCCCCCCCCCCTCCCCAGGGCATAATCAAGTGAGATTGGCAAAGAAAAAATATCTGGGGGATTGCTAATTTTTTTAAGAAAGAAATCATGTAAGGAAAAAGTCTCATATTTAGTGTAGGGTGCTAATATACACTCGATCATATAAACAATCTGTAAATTTTTATAAATATAGATACACTGAGTAAGTTCAGTTAATGGTCTTTGCAGAAACATTTTGACAGCCCTTCAAAGTCACTAGTCTAATGAAAAAAACATTCTGTGCGACAGATTCGGGTGTGTGGTGTCAAAAAAGATGTTTTAATGAAAAAAAAGAACAGTAAGTTGATTTTCATAAACCAACTAAAAATATATATGTTTTCATATTATCACCTAAAACAGTTAGAGTTGATACAAAGTTTAAAAGACATAAAGTGAGTAAAATATAAAAATGCAATAATTCTTTATTACACTAAGACTCAGAGACAACTTAGACATTCCTGGATTTGACATGGAGTATATAGTATAAAAGTATATTATATAAAATGTTTTAAATTAACTAGAGAAGTCAAAATTTTGAATAATTATAAAAAGTTATTTGTAGATCATGAAAAAATTCATGCAAAAAGAGTTTAGACAGGTATAAACATGTCTCTTGTGCTTAATGTAGAAACCTGTAAGTATCCATGACATCTTGCTCAGCGTGGTATCTCATAAATCCCAAATATCAGCTGGAGTGTTTGACCCCTTCTATGTCCTCTCTAGCTAGACCCTGGTCTAATTATAGTTTCTCTATATCATTCCATCAAAACAAACTAATAGAAAAGAAGAGGGAGTAATATCAGCTGTAGTATTCGAGGACCTTCAGTGTTCCTGAGACAACTTGGTCTTGCTTTTGCAGTATCTATGCATCTATTTCTGTCTAAATTTGCAACTGTATGTTAAGAAGAACGGATGGAAGCCCAGTTGCTGCCTGTCAAAGCACACTAGACAAACAGTCTGGGATAGATAGGCACAGGAATTTAAACCCTGTTTGTTCTAACTGTAACAGATGTGCTGACAGGGGTTCAAGTATTTATGTAAGAGAAAGATTTAAGGCTATAAATAGTAAACCTGTTACATAACCCACTAAGAAAGTTTTTAATTCAGCAAAGAACATTACAATTTAATGATAGTGTCATTAGAAGTATTTTTTTTAAGAAACTTCAGTTTTAGCACTTTAGATATTAAAAGGGCAATATTATGGCATCATTCTGTTAAGTAAAAGTAGCTCGATATATATTGATCTGCATTGTACATCACTGAAATAAAGTATACTTGCAATCACACTAATGACCAATGCACTTAAATAGTTCAGAGACTTGTTGTAATTCTTTAATTGTACAAAAAATAATTTTAAGTGCACTGGTATGACATCTGGACCAGCAGATTTTTCTCTTCTAATTCTTTTTAAACCTAAACTAACTTCCTCCATGCTAATCTGAAGCAATATCCGGTTCACTACTTCTACAACCCCCAACCTTTTCTCTCTTTTATTTTTTCATTAATTAAGTCCTCAAAATACTATTTACACCATTTTACTACATTTTCCTTATTTCCTGGTAATTTCAGTGGACCTGGGATTTGTACCCACAACCTTCAGATTCATAGGCCAACACCCCAACCACTGAGCTACCAGCATGTAATACCTGCATTAGTTTTGTAGAGTGTGTGTCCTTAATTAACCTGTTTTTCTAAAAACATTCTCCTCCTCTTCTTTGGCCCAACATTAGCCCAATTTCCACTAGTAATTTCATATAATTTTGCTGGTTAATCTTATTATAAGATTTTATAAGAGAAACCAAATTTTAGCAAGTCAGGGTAAATTCTGGTGTATGAAATTCAAGGGTCAAAAACACATCTAAATGTGTGTCACTATCTAACCCTTTGACAGTTTAAGAAACCAGTGTGCTATTATGCCATTATGTATAGCCACATGTGCTCTGTAGTATATTTGGAAAAAGATTCTATGAACAACCTACCTTCATATAATCTTTTCATTAGGACAATGAAAGGCTTTGTTCTTCATAAGTTTTGTAGAGTGAGTGTCCTTAACCTACCTGCCTACATTACAGTTCTGTATCTTACTTGAACTGTGTAGGGCATCATCAATCCATCTATTATCTTCCGCTTTATCGTGTACTATGGTCGCGGCGGGGTGTGCCCCCATACCCGTCCAGGGGGGAAAGTTTCGGGTCCTGGGTAGATACACCCAGGACAAGGCGCCAATCTATCGCTGGGCGCACACACTCACACACACACACACACTCTATATGGGGTAAATTAGAGAATTCAATTGACATTGATCCAGGTTTTTGGACTGTGGGAGGAAACCGGAGAACCCGGAGGAAACGCAGGTGGACACGGGGAGAACATGGAGACTCCACCCAGATTGGGATTCGAACAGGGAATCCCTAGTGCTGAGAGGCGAACATGCTAACCACTAAGCCACCGTGCCGCTATAGGGCATCATGAAGAAGAAAACCAAAAGTATTTTAATACTAAAAATAGATTAAAATTCAACTCAATATAATAATCAGTTTTTAACATGGGGGGGGGGGGGGGGGGGGGGGGGGGGGGGGGGGGGGGGGGGGGGGGGGGGGGGGGGGGGGGGGGGGGGGGGGGGGGGGGGGGGGGGGGGGGGGGGGGGGTTTTTGGACTGTGGGAGGAAACCGGAGAACCCGGAGGAAACCCACGCAGACACGGGGAGAACATGGAAACTCCACCCAGATGGGGATTCGAACCGGGAATCCCTAGCTAACCACTAAGCCACCGTGCCGCCAGTTTTTAACATGATATACAATATATGACCTAATGGTAAAATTGTCTCTCTCCCTATTTTTGAGTGTGTTACAGGCATCAATTTCTGAATGATTGAATGAAGTGTTCAAAATTAATTCATTCATTCATTCGTTCATTCATTCATTCATTACCTTCTGCTTAATTCTCTACTTGGGTTGTAGGGGGAGTTTCCCATGCCCATCCAGGGGAAAAAGTTTCGGGCCCTGGGCAGATACACCCAGGACAGGACACCAATCTATCATTGGACACACTCACTCACACAGACACACAAGCAAACACACACCATATGGGGCAATTTAGAGCATTTAATTCACCTTGAAACCATGTCTTTAGATTGTGGAGAACCTGGAGGAACACAACACGTGGACACTGGGAGAACATGAAAAATCTAACCACTAAGCTATCTGTGATCAGAATTTGTTACAAAACCAATGTAGATATGTTTACCCATAAATTACTCATTGCAAGTTTTTTGAAAACCAAACAAAGAAGTTCAGCTTACCACAACACAGCTTTTTAAGGACTACATTTTCAGCCTTTTCTGTCTAGTGGCTTGATAACATATCAGAAGCAATTTTGACAAAATAAAGCTTGGTAATTATAGCGAGACCCTGTTCAAATACCGGGTTTATAGATAATTAATAGACTATTTACTTTACTTTTTTTATAGATTTTATTATATTTGTACTTTATATTTTTTTCTTACTTTCTTACAGTGTCTGTGTGGGTTATAAATTGTAAATAATTAATTAACTTACTTCTTTTCCAAAGTTTGGCACATAGCCGTGGTGAATCATGTAAATCATGAATCACAATGAACCATTATTAAGTTTAGATCTTTTGTTGTTGCTCTTTTTGTAATCAATCTTAATGACATCACATATTACCAATGAAAAGGCTTATTGTAAAACAAACACGTTTGTCCCAAAAAAGTAAAAAAAGTTTTTATTAAAGTAAAAATAATTAAGTTCTAAAACATCAACTCTTGTTGTCATATTTGATATGGTCATTAACAAATTACAGTTTTTATTGCATTTTCATAAAAACCTTTCTGAATGTTTTTTAACATTTAGTTTTACGTTTAATTAATTGTAGTATGAATCTGAAATATTTCATGTGTTGTCTGGGTAATTTTTTTTTTTTTAATAGACACCTATTCCCACATTTCAGACCTAAAACACATTTCAAAACACAGTAAAACATTGACCACTTTGAAATTTTGCTATGGTTTTTCACCACACTTAAATAGAAATGTTGGCACCAAGTGATTTTTGTGTTTCAACTGTTACTTTGGCCAATATTTTTGCAAAACTTGACATGCAGCAGTACAGGGTCATTGTTATCACATTTCTCATTTCAAACTTTTTCAAACGTAATTAGGGATACGGCAGAACTGCTGACAAATCAGCCAAGTAGTCCCCCTTCTTCCACAGCCATGCCTTTCGAATTTGTGCAGCATGTGGTTTTGTTTTGTTTTTTGTCGCATAGACCTTGTAAACCCTGTAAAATATATTTTTAAGGAAGCACATGTTGCTCCAAAAGCTTAGTTTCCTGCATTCATGCTGCCATCATATAAGTGTAAATTACCTTTGCCAAGACACAACCTAATGCCATGACATTTCCTTATCAATCTATTTAATAATATAATGTACTGAAGAAAGCGAAATATGCCAATTCATTCTAATAATTTTTCAAAATACCTCAGGCATTTATTAATATCCTGGAAATTATCTGGCCATCTTTGATCATCATGCCCATCCAGGGAAGAACATATCGGGTGCTAAGCAGATACATCGGGCAATTTAGCACATTCAGTTTATCTTAAATCCATGTTTTTGGCCATCTAGCTTGTGCTGTGCATGCTATTTTCTTATAAGGTTGGGTCCAGATATTCCAGCAATTTTCTCAAGTTTCAAAAGATTGCTTTAAAATGACTGAGCCATGGTGTTGTTCTAGACATAGCCCTCAATATTTGTACTATTTCTCAATCTTTTCATATGCAATTTACATAAAATTATATGTACCTTAGTTACAGTGCCTTGCAAAAGTATTTGGCCCCCTTGAACTTTTCAAACTTTTGCCACATTTCAGGATTCAAACATAAAGATATGAAATTGTAATTTTTTGGAAAGAATCAACAACAAGTGGGACACAATCGTGAAGTGGAACGAAATTTATTGGATATTTTATACTTTTTTTAGAAATAAAAAACTGAAAAGCGGGGCGTGCAATATTATTCGGGCCCTCCACTTTCAGTGCAGCAAACTCACTGCAGAAGTTCAGTAAGGATCTCTGAATGATGTGATGTTGACCTAAATGACTGATGATGATAAATAGAATCCACCTGTGTGTAATCAAGTCTCTGTATAAATGTACCTGCTCTGTTATAGTCTCAGAGTTCTGTTTAAAGCACAGAGAACATCATGAACACCAAGAAACACACCAGGCAGGTCAGATATACTGTTTGGAAAGATTTAAAGCCAGATTTGGAAACAAAAAGATTCCCTATGCTTTAAACATCTAAGAGGAGGATTGTAATGGAAGGAGTTTCAGACCACTGCAAATCTATCAACATCCGGCTGTCCCTCTAAACTTTCAGCTCAAACAAGAAGACTGATCAGATATGCAGCCAAGAGGCCACAGCTGAGGTGGGAGACTCTGTTCATAGGACAACAATCAGTCGTACACTGCACAAATTTGGCCTTTATGGAAGAGTGGCAAGAAGAAAGACATTTCTCAAGTAAATCCATAAAAAGTCTTGTTTAAAGTTTGCCACAAGCAACCTGGGAAACATACGAAACATGTGGACGAAGGTGCATTTGTCAGATGAAACCAAAAGGTGGTGTGGCAGCATCATGGTTTGGGCCTGCTTTTCTTCAGTAGGGACAGGAAAGATGGATAAAATTGATGGGAAGATGGCTGAAAAAGTTGGAGTCTGGAAAAGACCAGATACTGAGACCTGAATCTCTAAAACTGATAGAGACATACCCCAAGCTGTAATCGCAGCAGAAAGTATTAACGCGAGGTGGTCGAATAATATTACATGCCTCACTTTTCAGTTTTTGATTTCTGAAAAAAAGTTTAAAATATCAAATAAATTTTGTTCCACTTCACGATTGTGTCCCACTTGTTGATTCTTCCCAAAAAATTACAATTTCATATCTTTATGTTTGAAGTCTGAAATGTGGCAAAGGTTTGAAAAATTCAAGGGGGGCAAATACTTTTGCAAGGCACTGTATATACGTGATTTAAAACTTCTTTTTGAAAACAGGTTCGGTTGGGACCTGGCCCCTGGTCCTCTCTGTGAATGTCTATTACCATGGCTAAGCATGAAACCGGCAGCACGAGTCCAGTGGTAAGGCAAATTGACAAGCAGTTTCTAGTCTGCAGCATTTGCCTGGATCACTATCACAACCCCAAAGTCCTGCCCTGCCTGCACACCTTTTGTGAAAGGTACTGCAACTTATTTTATTTCTCTCTTTTTGACTTGCATCTTTCCTTCACTCACCCAAATACTGGCTATAAATCAACATAAGTTTTGTGTGTTATACTTCACTCCAGTGCATCAGCATATTGTTTAGAAATGAATCTACATTTTGTCATGTTATTATAAAAAAAACAACATTGAAATTTCAATGGAATTATGTTACTAAAAATAATATTTAATGTAATGGTTTCTAATTCTACAAGAATCAGCTGCATTTTCTGCAGTAACTTTTCTAATGTAATTTTACACCAACACGAAATTTAAATCCATGTATGTATGTATAGAGGAGATCAAAATTGAAGAGCAACACAAATTTTCCTAAATGTCACTGTGTAGTCCTTTGTAAATTTACCCCCACATGAGTAAAATAGTAGTATTTTAAAATCATTTTATAAATTGTATATATTCTAAAGCACAGCATAAATATCTTAAATGAAAAATAAGAGAACACTTATTTTTTTCAGTTTTAGTGAAATATTTTGCCTACTCTGCATACACACAAAGGAATGTATCCTCCATATTTAACCCATCCGTGCAGTGGAACACACACGTGTGACAAGAGACCACATGTGCCCAGATTGGTGGACAGTCTTTAATGTGGCGCCCAGGAAGCAATTGGTGCCTTGCCCAAAGGTACTTCGGCCAAGGTACTTGATAGGATTGGAAATCGAACTGGGGGCCTTCAGGTCACAAAGCTGATTCCTTAACCACAAGCCCATGACTGCCCCATACTTGTTATCGGTGTTAATATGGCACCTGGTGCTGATTTCCTTAACATTCTGACAAATCCTACTTAACTGGCAGACTAACTCTTCAGTTTTCTCTGACATTGCAAAAATGGCAAGCCATTCCAAAAAGACAGAAACCCTCTGGAAGCAGGTTGTTTAAATGTAGGCCAAAGGGTTGACCTTATCAGTCACAGCAAGAGAAGTTGGTTGTTCCAGGTCTGTGATTTTTTTACAGCATCAAAAGCTCATTCAAGTCCGCCAAAAAGGCGGGTCACCCACGAAAGACAAATAATGCAGGGAATCTCTATGGGTCAGCATTTCAGTTTAGCACTGAACAGGGTAAGGAACTGTCATCATAGAGTATCTTGACATTTAAGGACATTTGGATTGAAAGCCCACTATGCAGTGACCAAACCTCTTATTAGCAGATAGAATCAAAAGGACAGACTAATTTTTGCTGAGGAGCGCGTTGTGTGGACAGAGTTCATTTTAGTGATAAAAGCAAGTTTAATTTTTTAGGTCTAATGGGAAGCATAATGTTCACTAACAAACTAGGGAAAAAACTGAACCCAAAGTGTGTAAAGAAATCAGTAAAAATTTTCAGCAAAATCAGAGTGATTGCAAGAGTGTATAAGAACCTTCAAAAACACGGTTCCTTCCTTGTGTTCATCACTTATTCAGCCAGCAATTTTAATTCAAGACAAAGCACCTTGTCACACAGCAAAACAGGTAAAGCATTTCCTTGAATCTGAAAACATTAAAACAATAAAATGACTAGCCCAGAATCCTGATCTAAACCTAATAGAACACTTCCTTAAAATCCTCGGTGACAAAGTTATGGCCAAGAAAATGACAACAGTCATAAAACTTCGCAAGAAGCTGGAAGAAGGGTGGACCAAAAGGTCAGCAGACTAGTGATGTCCTGGGCCGCAGATGTGCTGTCTGCACAAGTGATTAAAAGCAATGCCCTGTACAATTAATATTGATTGGTGACTGTTGTAATCTTCAGAAAATTTACTTGTAATGTTTCTCTGGGCTACAGTCATTGTTCTCTAATTATGACCATTACAAAATAAAGGTTTTATGTTGAAATACATTGGTTGTTTTGTAAAACAATATTTTAGTGGCATGGTGTACAAAATCACTAAATGGTTAAAAAAAAAACTTTAAATGTTGATCAATATAGATTTCCTTTCTTGGAGATTGTTTCTGAGAAAAAAATCATACAAGTGATTTACATTGTTTTTGATCTGATCTTCTGTGTGTGTGTGTGTATGTGTGTTTATATGTGGGTGTGTATACAGTATTTGCATGTATAGAAAATATGTGGCAAAAGTGTTGTCACCGCTGAAATAAAAAAAAAAGTATTTATACAGATGTTTATTTCCTTTGTGTGTATAGGAACAACACACACAACATTAATATTGTTTACATACACAATATTGCTCTTGTTGTCAAGTGACTTTTTTCTACAATTCAATTTCTCCCAGGTGCCTACAGAACTATATCCCACCACAGTCACTGACACTCTCATGTCCAGTGTGTCGCCAAACGTCCATCCTGCCTGAAAAAGGTGTATCTGCTCTACAGAATAACTTTTTTATTACTAATTTAATGGAGGTACTCCAAAGAAATCCAGAGTGTTCCCGACCAGAAGCCTGCAATGTGTTGGAGTCAGTGAGTGCAGCAGCTGCTGGAAAACCTCTCTCTTGTCCAAATCATGAAGGCAAGGTAGGCACTTAAAATTTTATAACACTTTTTATAACACAAAATTTTTTTTTTTAAGATTTGTGCATGTATGCATTTTGCGCTTGTGCACTCCTATCAAATTTATATATGCAGCTGTGTTTTTGGTTAAGTTAAAAAAAGTTTGTTTTAACTAAAAGAACGCTTGAATTGTATTGTAATATCTGTAGTTAGAGGTTTAGCCTGATTAGGTGATGTTGCAGGGGAAGCAGAAGAAGGGGCAGGTGAAGGTGTTTCCTCCATGAAGTCAATTCAAATCAGATGCACCAAGTTAAGTTAAGTGTAATTATTAAAAAGTGTGAATACTACCAAGCAGAGGGTGGCATGGTAGCGTAGTGGTTAGCATGTCCGCCTTTTTGTGCTGGGTCTGGGAGTTTAATGTCCTTTGTGTGTCTGTGTGAGCATTCTCCAGCTTCCTCCCACAGAAAAAAATGTTTCAGTGTGAATTTGCTGCTATAAATTGATCCTATATAGTGTCTGTGTGAGTGAATGTGTCCAGCAATGGATTGAGGCCCTGTCTTGGGAGTTTTTGCTTAGCACCCAAAATGTTCTACCCTGGATGGGCATGGGGACCCCCCCCATGACCCCCAGTAGAGGTACAGGATATAATATGATTAAATGATAGACTAACAGTAAGAACCATATATTTTGAATATGGAAAACTTTCATTCATTTTGAACACAAAAAAATATTAATTCATTCATTATCTTGCACTTAATCCTCTACTAGGGTTGCGTGGAGGGGGGCCATGTGACCTGAAGGTCCCTGGTTCGATTCCCGGTCCCACCAATACCATGGCAAGGCACCTGACCAATTGCTCCTCGGGCACCATATTCAGGGCTGTAGTGGGCAGGCACATGTTCTTAATACACCAGTGTGTGTATATGTGTGTGTGTTTTACTGCACGGATGGGTCAAATGTGGAGGACAAATTCCTCTGTGTGTACGCACAGTAGACAAAATACAAAAATCACTTTAATTGTAGAACTAGAAAGTCCATCTTTGCGGTGTGTGGAACTAATATAATGTGTGTTCAAGTTTTTACTTGCATGTGTGTGTATGTATGTATGTATGTATGTATGTGTTTCTCAAAGGTCTAAAGTAGTTACATTTTCAAAAATCAGATTCCCATTATTATGAAAAACATCAGTACAATTGTTTAATCCTCTTATTTTTTCAGCCTGGGCGCCGGACAGTAATATTTGACTCAGGCATTGACTCAGAAAACGAGGTCTTTTATCCATGGAGTTGATTGGCTGAATAAAACAGGCCTTGTTGTTTCATATTCCAGTTTTGCAGTATCATATCAAAGTTCTTTGTTGCCCTCTGCAGGTGATGGAGTTTTACTGCGAGTCATGTGAAACAGCCATGTGCTTGGACTGCACAGAGGGGGAACACAGGGAACATGTCACTGTCCCATTGAGAGATGTTCTGGAACAGCATAAGGAAGCACTAAAGAATCAATTGGATGCCATTCGCAACAGGTATGCGTAGTTACTGTAATAAAATCAGTTACATATTGTGACAGTTCAACCAAGACTAAGAAAAACTGTCTTGAAATGTTAAAAATATTGTTTTGTAATTATTATTATTATTATTATTATTTTAAGATAACAGAGTTAAATGGATTGACAAAACCTTAAATTTACATTTAGCCATATAGCTGACACTTTTATCAAAAATTACTTACAAATAAGTGAAGTTGTAATATTTTGTAATGGCTCTAAAAAATAATTAATATTTATTTTTACTTGACTTACATGGAATTATGTAGAGTTTAGTAAGCAGACAGCTTTGGGAAAAAACTGTTCTTTGATCTACCAATCCTGGCTCCTTAAGTGCCTACCAGTGGGCAAGAAGGTAAACCGATTGTGAGCAGTGTGGTAGGAGTTTTTAAGACTGCTGTGAGCTCTATGAATGTAGCACTTCTTCTGAATGTCCTTAAGTGATATAACTGCAGTTCCGGTGATATTTTGGGCCATTTTCACCATCCGTTATAGTGCCTTGGGCTCTGCAAAAGTGCAGTTTCCATTCCAGACTGTGATACAGCTGGACAGGATGCTGTCAGTCACACAGCGTTAGATGTTTACCAATATGGCAGTGGATGGGTGTTGTCTACTCAGAGTCTTTAGGAAAATGAGGTGCTGTTTAGCCTTCTTTACCAGGCTTATGATATTGATGGTCCAGGACAGATTCTTTGAGATGTATGTTTACAAGAACTTGAGGCTGATGGCACGTTCAACAGTCATCCCCCTTATGCATGTCACCTTTCTCCTTCCTGAAGTCCATAATGAGTTCTTTTGTTTTTTGGTGTTGAGGAGCAGGTGGTCAGTACACCACATGGTCAAATGAGCATAATTTCTATCTTTAAGTTATCTCACCTATGTTACTGACGAAGCCAATCACTAAACATCACTAAACTAGACTCATTAACAGTCATGAACAGTCCTGCAGTCATAAGCGAGGGACTAGAGAAATGGACTCAGCACACCGCAATATGGCACACCTGTGTTGATTGAAATTCAAATATTATTCTGCTGAAATTGCTAGTTCAAGCCCTAGTTGCTAGTTGCTTGTTCAAGCCCTAGTTGCTTGTTCAAGCCCTAGTTGCTTGTTCAAGCCCTAGTCCTATCCCGGCTTGATTATTGTAATGCGCTACTTGCCGGTATCCCAGCTACCACAATCCTCTGCAGCCCGACTTGTGTTTAACCAGCCCAAGCGAACTCATGTCACTCCATTACTCACTTCCCTCCATTGGCTTCCTGTAGCTGCTCGCATTCATTACAAGTCACTGACTCTGGCATACAGAACCATTTATGGTTCTTCCCCCTCTTACCTTCACTCTATCTTTTTAAAATACACTCCGACTCGTTCACTTCACTCCAGTGATGATTGTCGCCTGGCGATTCCACCTCACCGAGGAGCTAATTCTCACTCCGTGGCGTTCACCACTGCAAAATGGTGGAACGTTCTTCCCAACCCTGTCCGTAAGGCAGAATCACTAAACAGTTTAAAGAAACTACTAAAGACGCATCTCTTTAACAAATACCTGTTGTAGAGAAAAAAAAAAAAAAAGGGTGAGGGGCCGCAGCATCGAATAACAATCAGGTTTGATAAATTTACAGTATAGTTGGTTTTCTCCATGGCTTCTGACTTGTGGTGTTCTCATTTGTAAGTCAATTTGGATAAAAGCGTCTGCTAAATGACTAAATGTAAATGTAAATGAAATTTGTTTACATCCAGTATTGTATCCATATTGTAAAGAATTGGTAAAGAACTGTAAAAAGCGTATACGAATATATATATATATATATATATGTACGATGTAATCATATAGGCAAATGCATCAAAGCAAATTGTGTGTTTATGCCAATATCTATATAGTGAGACGTAGCAAAATTATGAACCTGTAATGTCTGACAATAAATATATATATATATATATATATATATATATATATATATATATATATATAGTATTTTTCAATCATAAATAACCATCATAAATAACCTGCTCCTCAACACCAACAAAACAAAAGAACTCATTGTAGACTTCAAGGAGGATAAAGGTGGCATACACGACACCATCTACATCTGTAGGATGGCTATTGAACATACTCTACATATCAGAGGATCTGTCCTGGAATATCAACACCTCAAGCCTCTGAGGATACAGCACCTGTCCAAAGCTATACTAGTGAACTTCTATGCTGCCATTGCAAGCATCCTGTCCAGCTGCACTATTGTAGGCTATTGCACTGCAATATTGCAGACCAAAATGCACAACTAGTGATGAAAACTTCACAGAAGATCACAGTCTTCTTAGAGCTCTTAGCATTCTTAGACTCCTAAGACCCTGCTCACAGTCTGTTTACCTTCTTGCCCAGGTGCTTCAGAAGCCTGGACCAGGACTAGCAGCTCAAGGAACAGCTTTTTTTTTACACACACACACACAAACACACACACACATTCTGCACTAGTCACTATGCTCTTCTCTTTAGATGCAAAATTTCTAATGCTTAATCTAAGCTAAATCACTGCATGTTTTAAATAACAAAATGCTGTGTTTCTCTTTGGGAATGACAAGAACGGACAGGATTATGAATGGTGTAGGTAAGACATTTTGGAGACAAGGTTAGAGAGGTGAGATTGAGATGGTTTGACAATATGTAGAGTAGAGAATATGTAGAGAATATGTAGAGTAGTATGTAGAATATGTAGAGAATATGTAGAGTAGATGGTTTAAGAATATGTAGAACAGCTTTATGAAGCAGAAGATGACCAATACTTGTTTACCTAAATAACATTTGAGGAAAAAATGTCATAAACTAAGTTAATATCAATGTAAGTAATGACAACAGCATAACATTATGATAATCTTATGAGTTGACTTGCTTCCCAGACAATTTAACAATGCATTAATAAACAAAAGTATTTGTTTATACTCATTAAACTTTATTAATATAATTGAAAATTTCAAATGCATTTGTTATTATAAAAAATATATTATAAATATCTCGATTGTACAAAGTATGTCAAATTGTCATTTACAGAAAGTAATTAATTTCATTAATGTGATCTTGTTTTTAAGATATAAATTATTAAAATTAATTATAGTATAATAGTAATTTCATTTCTTACTGATACTGACCATTTATCTACGACTTTCTGACAAGTTTACATGAATTTCATAATCTTCGAATTACATTGCGCTTTCCTCAGGCTGCCTCAGCTGACAGCAGCTCTTGAGCTTGTGAATGAGATTTCCAGGCAGCTAATGGAGCGTAAGAATGAAGCGGTGAATGAGATCAGCTGCACATTTGAAGAGCTGGAGCGAGTGCTTCACCAACGTAAGGCTGCTCTCATTGCTGATCTTGACAATATCTGCAGTTCGAAGCAAAAGGCAAGCCACTGACATATACATCAACACATTCAAAATTAATGGCAATTTAGCTTGTTAATCCAGTTCACCTGACTAAATGTATTTAAACTGATTTCAGATACAGGCGAATGTTTGAACCTTAGAAAGGACCCTAAAATATTGGAATTGAACATAGAACCTACTTGCAATGAGACAACAGTGCTACTTACTTTGGACATTAACTGTCTTACATAGCACATACATTGTATATATGACCAAAATAAAGGATTTTAAGTGAGTTTAAGTGAGTGAGGTATGTTGGAACACTTTTCCAGGTTCGAATCCCAATCTGGGTGGAGTTTCCATGTTCTCCCTGTGTCCGCATGGATTTCCTCCAGCTCCCACAAAAATTAGAGATCCAAATCCCCCCCCCCACCCTTCCCCAAGCCTAATGGAAAATATTTCTGTCACAATAGACCATCTTCAAAATTTCATTACCAACCAGATTTTCCAGAATTCTTGAAGCTTAAAGACTAGAAAAATTATAATCATTATATTTATCTATATTATGGTATAGTAAAGTAAACATTGTTTTAGCAATGATTTAAAGCAAATTAATTATTTATTTAACCATTTGCTGCTCTTTACTCCTTTAACTGTAAGTGAAATTATATATATATATATATATATATATATATATATATATATATATATATATATATATATATATATATATATATATTTTTTTTTTTTTTTTTTTTGCTAAGCTACACTGAACAAAACAAAACTATACTCAATGCAATATTATGAATATAATATAATATAATGAATAAAGACATGTGTCTGTTGTAACCACCCTGTATTGTATATGTAACGTATAGGTTGTCTCCTTGCCCTTGTTTCTGGTAACAGGTCCTGCAGTCCCAGCTGTCATCTTTGCAGCAGGCTAAAGAGCACATTGAGAGCAGCTGCAGCTTTACAGAGCAGGCTCTTAGTCATGGTGGTGCTGCTGAGGTGCTGCTTGTACAGAAGCAGATGGGAGAGCGGGCAGGTGCACTGGCACGCCATGCCTTCCCAGAGCGGCCACATGAAAATGGACACCTGCAGTGCCGCTTGGAAACAGAGGGGCTGCGACGATCCATCCAAAACCTGGGTGTCTTGATCACTACGAGTGCAGTTGGCCACACCAGTGTGGCCACTGGTGAGGGACTGAGACATGCCGTCATTGGCCAGCACAGTACCGTTACCGTAACCACCAAAGACAAAGATGGAGAACTTGTGCGGACTGGGAATGCACTTCTAAAGGCACAGATCACTGCAACAGATGGCGGTCGAACAGCTGATGTGGAGGTGGTGGACAATAAAAATGGAACTTATGACGTAGGCTACACGCTAAGGAGCGAGGGAGAGTTTTCCTTTGCTTTAATTCTTTACGGCCAACCTGTGAGAGGAAGTCCATTTAGACTGCGTGCTGTAAAGCCCAGTGATGTACCTCAGTCTCCAGAAGATGTGAAAAGAAGGGTTAAATCTCCCAGCGGAAGTGGAGGTCATATCAGACAGAAAGCTGTACGCAGGCCCTCCAGCATGTACAGCACCACCAAGAAAAAGGAGAATCCTATTGAAGATGAGCTTATCTACAGAGTAGGTGAGCCTGCTAAGAACCACAGGAAAAAGTACTGTGAATTTCTCCTAATGTGTTACTGGACTAACCAGATGATTTAAAAAATCGTTTAAATTGTGGGCCTTGCTTCTATAATCTATGAAAGCTTAAGTTTTTTAATGGAAATATATAATTTAATCAACTTTATCATGATATTCAATTTTTTACATACATATACATACATATATTACAGACTATTTCCAAAAATTTGAATATCATGATAAAGCAAATTTGGGAAAATTTAGGCTTTTCAAAAATATTTTATTTTTTAAATATTGCTTAAAATTGATATTGTTACTGATGACTTTTTTATGCTAAGGTATTTTCTTGTATTTTTATGTCTTGTGCATGCAAACAATCAGATTACAAATAAGGACTCATAATAAGAAAAATCTCTTTCTTGCTTACCAAATAATATTAAACATTATAATACAAAATATGTTAAATGAGTTATGCTATAAAAAAATATACATAAGATGTCTAAAGAAGAAATGCATACTTGCATGTACACCAATTGTGTTTGGCCAATTTTATTTTGCCCAGGAGTGTATGTTCCTGTTTCTAAAATAATACAATAGATCAAGCCAAAAGATATTCTAAACAATATTTATTATTATATAGTATTATAGGCTTATACTACTGGGAAAAAAAATGTTTGAGCTAAAAGTTCCAACTTGATTTAGAAATTGGTGCACAAATATACTGCACACACTCATGGTGGGTGGCACAAGCAAATAAATGTACAACCTATTCAATGTCCTGCACTTACAAAATCAAGAATATTCACAAGTAATGAAGAAGTCCAATTCTTCATTAACAAATCTATGGGTCTTTGAATGCTGGAACTTTTTAGTCACTAATAGACTACAGGCGGCACGGTGGCTTAGTGGTTAGCACGTTCGCCTCTCAGCGCTAGGGATTCCCGGTTCGAATCCCCATCTGGGTGGAGTTTCCATGTTCTCCCCGTGTCTGCGTGGGTTTCCTCCGGGTACTCCGGTTTCCTCCCACGGTCCAAAAACATGGATCAAGTTAATTGAATTCTCAAAATTGCCCCATTTAGAGTGTGTCTGTGTGAGTGTGTGCCCAGCGATGGATTGGCGCCCTGTCCTGGGTCTATCTGCCCAGCGCCCGAGACGTTCTCCCCTGGATGGGCATGGGGAACCCCACCGCGACCCTAATAGAGGATAAAGCGGGAGATAATGAATGAATGAATAATAGACTACATGCATATCCTCTTGTGAATTACAGGCACAAGAGGCAGAGAGAAAGGTGAGTTTACTAATCTTCAGGGCATCTCCACTTCAGGCAATGGAAGAGTGATTGTGGCAGACAGCAACAATCAGTGTATACAGGTTGGTTTGCATAATTTTGGTTAAAACAAAACATATTAATTAATTTATTTATGTTTTAATTATTGTCTGTGAATATATGTGTTTTGTTATGTTAAATTTTGTAAAATTTACACCCTACTAAACAAGTTTTTTACTTTTGTTTGGTTAGGTATTTACAAATGATGGACAGTTTAAGTTAAGGTTTGGAGTGCGAGGTCGTTCACCAGGACAGCTTCAGCGACCAACAGGCGTGACTGTGGACTTGAATGGAGACATTATAGTTGCTGATTATGATAATCGCTGGATAAGCATCTTTTCCTCCGAGGGCAAGTTTAAGGTAAGAAAATGCAGAAAATGCAGATGAGATTTTTATGTTGCTGTATTAAGTTCAAGTTATTTATTTATGTAGCGCTTTTTACAACAGTACATTGTCACAAAGCAGCTTCACAGAATGACAAGCCTTTAAACCCCCAAAGAGCAAGCCAAAGCGACGGTGGCAAGAAAAAACGCCATGTTATGTTGTTATTTAAGGAACAAACCCTGGGTGGACCAAGACTCAGTGGGAGACTCATCCTCCTTGAGCAGCCAGGCAGCAACAACAGTGTAGGACAGCCATGTACAGATATTTGACAAATGTAAAAACTCTAACAACTGGAAAACTATATGTAAGTCCATTAAGGGGGTCCTGCAGGACCGTCAGTCCAATTAATATTCAGCGATTCGTCCAATTAATTAATAGTCGACAGAGCCATGGATGAAGATCTGACTACACCTCCAGGAAGCTGGTCACACCTCAAAAGAAACAGACAAGGAAGGCAGTTAGAGCTAATAAGCACAAGAGTAGTACAACTAAAAGAGGCAGATACTGCAGACTCTACATAGTTGAGATGGCTCCCCGGAACAGCATCATTTCAGCGCCACACCCCCCATTAATGATGAGGTGGGTGAAGAGGTGAAACGCCAGCATACACTGATCGCAGATTACCCCCCCAACACAGCCAAGCCTGAGATCTACATCTTTATCTACAGGGGATTAATTAAACGCATTTTTAAAGATTAATAGTGATTCAGAATCACGAACAGTAACTGGAAGGCTATTCCAAAGTTGAGGAGCCTTGTGGGAGAATGCTCTTCCACCAGCAGTAATTTTTTTTATTCTAGCAGCTAAGAGTAACGCCTTGAGATCGGAGCTCACGTGTTGGCTTATACAACTGAATCAGTTCACTCAGATACTGTGGAGCCTGATTATGTAGAATTTTATGTTATCAATAAAATTTTGTGCTCAATACGAAACTTAACTGGTAGCCAGTGCAAGTTTGATAACACAGGACTGATATGATCAAACTTTCTGGTTAAAACTCTAGCAGCAGCATTTTGCACAAGTTGTAATTTCTGTAATGATTTAGTAGAACATCCTGTCAGAAGTGAATTACAATAATCTAACCTTGAGGTAATAAAAGCATGAATTAGTTTTTCTGCATCTTGGAGGGAGATGTTAATTAATTAAACTATAAATAGTAAAACTATATAGTTAACTAAAAAGAGTTAAAAAAAATAGTATAAAAACTATTAATAGTTTTGTTTCCAACACAGTTTATGAGAGAGTAATGTAGGGTATAATCCTATATACATATGGATTTATAAGCCTCCAAAATAGACAGGACCTTCATAAAACAAAATGTAAATAAACAGCCTTTAAAAGAATAATGAGAGAGGAAATATTTGCGTAAAAACATTTTGATATTTTGTAAATAATAACCTCCATAAAATATCAAATATATGAGAGTGGGCTTAGAAAATAGCTATTCTTTTCAAAGTTTGGGCTTTTTTACAGACATATTGTTTGCATTAACCTTTGCTTCAGGGCTGTAAGAAAAAAACAATGTTTAATTGTAATTCTTTTTGGGCCTATAATGATTGTTAAATGCAAAAGATTATACCATTGTTAATTCTTTCTTTAAAAAAATCACATCATTGTATAACCAGTTACTGAAGTTTTACATGTCATATAGAAGTTTTCTGCATTATCTTTTATCTGTCTACATGTAGAATAAAATTGGTGCGGGGAGGCTGATGGGTCCAAAAGGTGTGGCGGTGGATCGTAATGGGCATATCATTGCGGTTGACAACAAGGCCTGCTGTGTCTTCATCTTCCAGTCTAATGGAAAACTGGTGACTAAATTTGGGGCTAGAGGTTCTCTGGACAGGCAGTTTGCAGGTAATGGACTTTTTCGATTGCTTTTATTTTTTAGTTTATCTAAATATCAACACGGATATTTTCACAGACAAGCCGCAGACAAGTTCCATTACTGCACCTATTTTCCTGGCTCTGTGTTTAATTTACAAATCAGCATTCGTCTGCAGCTTTGCCTCAACAGAGGGTTGTCAAGCTATACAGATAAACAGATTAAATTTAGTCTTGGATTGTAGAAACACAAAACACATCTTTGTGTTGTAAAGTACACAATCTTTGAACACAGTAAAAAATTTGACTATATAAGGTCTTAAAAAGTGATTAATATAACCTCAGGTAGTAAACCAAATATTAAAAACAAACAAAATCAAAATGTCCCACGTACATTAGGCAAACCCTATAAATGAATAGTTCATAAAACCATTTTAAGCAGCAGTAACTTAAAGTAATAATTTTATGTATCGACTTTATTAGTATTTTAAATAATTCTTAAACAATTTTGCTTCAGTAGGCATTCAATTACTGTATGTACAGTTCTATTGTGGCCATGCAAAATTTTTATTAGGTTCTGGTTTGGTCTGGACTGACTGGACTATTTTAATCAAGATTTCTGTTTGTCATTTTCTTGTAGGTTAACTGGGGTGTTTTGGATGGTTGTCATGTTGCATCACATAGTTTTGACCAAACCTAAGCCGGTGGATAGCTGGCCTCACATTTGGCCTAAAATACTATAGATTTAAGTATATAATGGAGTTCATTATTGACTCCGTGGCTTAAATTTGTCCAGGTCAAGTTGGTACAAAACTAGCCCAAATTATCAGCCCTTCACCACCATGCTTGACAGTTGATATATTCTGGCGTTATTGTGTTTGTTTTTTTACCAAGCATGTCGACTTTGGTCAATTCTGTCCAAAGTACATAGTTAAGGGGTACAACTTGTTGTGTCGCCATATTTCAAATACTTTTCCAAACAAGTCATATTTGTTTCGTCATTTTGTTTTTGTTTTCAAACATTTTGTGTTATAAAGGAACGTCATGGTGGTAAAAAATTAGGACATGCCAGACCCAAACACATTAGACAAATAAGTTTATTTTAAACAAATATAATAAAAGTAGGGTTACTATGTGGTGTAGAGGTTAACCTGTCTGCCTCTCAGTGCTGGGGATCTAGATTTGATTCTCGATCTTTTTGGCATTTCCATGTTCTCCCCTTGTCTGCGTGGGTTGTATCCAGGATCTCCTGACCACCACAAACCATATGTCAGGTGGCTTGCTACTCTCACTACTCTACGCACAGAGCACCACCTATGAAGCAAAAGCTGCAATTCTCATACCTGGAGAAAATGTTACAGATAGCCCTTGGCATTTGTCAACGGGTCCGGCAAGACTTACTGCACTCTGCTGCTAGATGGAAAGCAGAGTGGCAGTATAATGTGAGTGGCAGAATTACATGCAGTGCTCTCCATCCTGTCCCTATGTAAAAATAGCGCACCTGAAAAAACACACCCAGAGTAGGACATGGAAATGGTAGCCATACACTGTAAGATACATTTGAAAGGGGCTGGCTTTAGATGCATCCACAGGTTTAGTAAATCACTGATCAGAGTCTAATAACCACTACAGAACACACCACTAAGTGACTTGTGTGGCTAGAGTTGATTTTTTTTATGACTATAGACATTTTTTTGTTTCCCATTCAAACAAATCAAATACAAGTGAGTTTTCCCATGCCACTGCAGCTATCTTTTGGGGGTTTAAGGTTTGGAAAATTGTAAAGTTGCTTTGGGACATTGTGCTGAACAAATTAATTAAATTGAAATTATTACATTACTTTTTATTTAAACCAAAAAAAACACTGTTTTATTTTCATAAAGACATCAGACCAAGAAGACTAAAACAAGTCAGAAGCTTTTTGCAGATCACATAGAGCATAAGTATTCCATAAAGATTATTGTGGCACTTGTAAATAGACAATCTGATGAAGCAACTTGTTTATTGTAAAACAATATGGGTAAATCATCCACTATCGTTGCTATAGAAATATTGACTACAAAATGTTGGTCCCTGGACATTTTAGTTCGCTGGATAATTAGTTGAGCAGTAACAATGAAGTTTTACAAAATTTTACCCTCCCTGCTTGATCCACTTACATTAGTGTAACTACCAAGTCAGTCATTGTCATTGCAGTGCAAAAACAATTTCCCACCCAACCACCACCACTGCTGTGTGGTGTTTCTGGGGGGTTTTATCACCATTAACAGTAAAATAAACAAAGTTTGCAAAATAACAGATGGAGTACAGTGTGTAACTGTAAAAGTAAAAAGTTGAGCTACAGTACCGGTCAAAAGTTTGGAATGTTTTTGCTCCACTTATTGTCCATGTTATCAGTTCCATTTACTGTGAATATGGACTTTGTAGTTCTTCAATTACAGACTGTAGTCCATCTGTTTGTGGACTACAGTACATACTGAGCTAGTCCTCTTTACTCTATTCTCTAACGGTCGGGACCCCATAGTACCACCACAGAGTTGGTACGTTATCATTCTAGCAGTGTTACTGACATATTTAAATAAAAATACAGCAGCACTGCTGCACTAAAACCCTCTTACTGCATCAGCAGAACTAATAATACACCACCAAATTATATCTGTTCTGTGATGATCCTGACCAACAGAGAACAGAGACCCAACAGGAGAGTATAATATATAATATAGTGTGTAATTGCAAAACTAAATATTCCATCTATATAATAAGTGGAGAAAATATACAATGAAGTAGAAGACCTGTATGTTAAGTGAAACTAAAAAAGGCCAATAAGTGTAAAAACGAAGTGTACCTAGTAAAGTTACCAGTAAGTATATAAATCTAGATTATTGTTTGTGTGGATGTACACTTGTTGTTTTTAGAGTTGTATACATTTTGTGATCACTGTTTTTTTCCTATTTAAAAGAAATTTATGAACAATGTTTGTTCATGCCTTTGAAAAGCATTTACTTCTATTAGCTATTAAAAAGCTATTACTTCAAAATATAAAATTACTGTTTCCATTAATTTAAAAAAATAAATAAAACTATTTTTATCAATAGCCAGATTTACCAAGGCTTCAGTTCCAAGTTGTAAAGGAATACTCAAATTCCTATTTCCTGCCCTTCTTTCCATTACAGGTTAATATACTTCTACCTGCATTGTAACTGCATTCATTGTTTGCTATATCCTGTTTACTTTATTATATAGTAGAATATGTTACTCACACCACAATTGCCTGTCTGTTGTTCTGCCCTAGCTATCAGTCATCCTTTACCTGATATATCTACAAAATGGGACCACCACTGTCTATATGATTTGGGTGATGTTTCATTCTAAGCATAGCAATAACCTTTACAATCTTGACATGCATGTAAGATTTTGCACCTAAGAGTGCTTTAAGGCAACCATATTAAAAAATATTGTAGCTATCCAAACCATTGCCATCTGAATCAAGGGGGCTGTTTGAGATTGGTTGATGAATTGTACTTCGCTACAGCCAAGTATAATTGTCTAAAGCTGAAATGTACCGATGTGAAAGTGTTATGCTTGTTTTGGCATTTGAAATATATATGTCAAGCATTATGCTTTTTTGTTGCCATCGGTAGAGTACAGATAAATTTATGCCTAATTATTTTTAGGGTTATTATCAGGTTTTTATTTCATAATTTGCTTAACTTTTTTTTTTTCATCTTAAATGTGGCTGTGCATGACGCCCCCTTCCATCGTTATTCCACAATACATGTTCAATGTATTCTTTGTTCTTCGTCTTTTTACCACTGTGTACAGTGCCTCCTGACCCTTTGTGTTTTTGTCCCTTACTCCTTTTAGAAAAAAGTGGTTCAAACTTTGCACAGGAGCAAAAGCTTAGTAAATCTGGCTCTGGGTTCAGTAAGTATGGAGTGCAGTGCGAATGTCATATTGTGACTAAGATTAGTATCCAATAACCGTAATCTGATAATGATAAATAAAGCTATGTTAATTATGTTCCGAGGGGACAGTATAGCCTCTTGTGTCTATTTTAGAATAAACTTGTTTATATGTTTTGTACAGTTAGGAACCTTTAGTATTGCTGAAACAGAACCTGAGTGATCATGGTTGCACTGATTTATTCAATGATAGAATCTTTATAAAGTGGATTGAAAAACATTGCAAAAAGAATTTGAGCGCGATTCTTATTACCTATTCATAGCATTATAATCACAACCAATATTAACTGTCACCTGAGATCAATCCTAATGCCATAATTATATTTCATGCTTTTCAGGTCCACACTTTGTAGCAGTAAACAACAAGAATGAAATTATTGTAACTGATTTTCATAACCACTCTGTTAAGGTAAGCCTAAATATATATCACTGTTTTCACAAAGCTTGCATACAAGTCTGCATCACTTTTTTAATAGAAAATGTTTTTGATAAGAGTGCAAATGTTTTATTGTATAAAGACTTTCTGGTGGCGATTCAATTTTGGCATTTTATTTAGGTGTTCAATGCAGATGGTGAGTTTCTCTTTAAATTTGGCTCACATGGAGAAGGAAATGGGCAGTTTAATGCACCTACTGGAGTAGCTGTAGATGGAAATGGGAACATCATTGTTGCAGATTGGGGAAACAGCAGAATACAGGTAATGACCAGGTTTTACACATACAATCTTAGTGCTTAGAACATTTGCCTCTCAGTACTAGGGATTCCCGGTTCGAGTCCCAATCCCAATCCCCCCACAGTCCAAAAACAAAGAGATAGATTGGCGCCCTGTCCTAGGTATATCTGCCCAGCGCCCAAAATGTTCTCCGCTGGATGGGCATGGAGAACCCCCCTCACAACCCCAGTACATTGATGCGGTGAGGGTGTTTAAGTGTTTTTATTTAAATACTTCAGTAACACTGCTGGAATTATAATAATGCACTAACCATAAAGTACCTGCTCTGTGATAAAACTATTGGGGTCCTGACCATTAAAGAATCTAAACCCCAACAAGTCGCAAAAACATAATGTGCAATACACCTGCTCAAGCTAAGCAAACCCCAGGCACTCTACTCCCCTGCCCACTTCCTACTCTGGATCCAAGCAGCCCACCGACATGGTGCTATTCAATTCATATCAGCCTGGCAGTTTTCTAATTGGATTGTAAAGTGAAATTTCAATTGTAAAATAGCATTGTTGATTCCCCATAATGATTATTACTAGCCATTTCTGATCAAACGAACAATGCATAAATACCATGTATAAAGATTTGTATTTGTATCATTCTCACTTTGAACTCGCTTTAACATTTTCCTGAGGAGTCAGTATTGACTGGCAGCCACACATTTAAAACTACACTGGTACCTTTCAGTTCAGTACCTCAGGTTTGGTCTGCACTGCAACCACAGGATCTAAGTGAGAGTGAAATGTCTGATTCAGCTTCCCCATGCCATCCAACAACTGCCATCATCTCAAGCACCCAAAGCTGTGCAAACCAATTCAACTTCACTCCATTTGACACATCCCTATCTGTACTATCAGCATGCGAATAACAGCAGCGTCCCAAACAAGTTACCCCTCCACACCAGTGTGGGTGAGAGAGGTAAGCATTAACATGTCTGTTACTAAATTTACCCCTTTGTGTCTGATGGTGACAATCATCACTTACCGGTGCTTCTCACAATGGAACACACACCCTTGACCTAGGCATCTGTGCACCCCAGACTTTACTGAGGGAACCCACTTGGAGTGTGGAATCAAGGCATGTAGTGTGGATTTAAATGTGCATTAGTGTCTTACAATATTCCTCAATTATGGTAAACATCTATTTAGGTTTAAAGTAGATAATTTGTATTTTACTGGGGATGGCACGGTGGCTTATTGGTTAGGACATTCGCCTCTCAGCGCTAGGGATTCCCTGTTCAAATTCCAATCTGGATGGAGTTTCCATGTTCTCCTTGTGTCCACTTGATTTCCTCTGGGTACTCCAGTTTCCTCCCACAGTCCAAAAACATGGATTAAGGTTAAATGAATTCTCCAAATTGCCCCATGTAGAGTGTATTTGTGTGCGTGTCTGTGTGTGTGAGTGTTTGCCCAGCGAAGGATTGGCACCCTGTCCTGGTTGTATCTGCCCAGCGCCCGAAACGTTATACCCTGGATGGGCATGGGGAACCCCCCCGCGACCCTAATATAGGATAAAACGGTAGATAATGAATGAATAATGACCCCATATATAGTGTGTTTGTGTGTGTGTCTTTGTGAGTGTTTGTCCAGCGATGGATTGGCACCCTGTCCTGGGTGTATCTGCCCAGCGCCCAGCGGCTTTGAAATTGCATTTGACAAACACAACAATGTGTTTGTTACTTAAAAAATTTTTTAGGTTGATGTTGGAACTGAAATCGGCATTGCTCAGGGGAACGTCTTGGGCGCTGGGCAGATACACCCAGGACAGGGCGCCAATCTATCGCTGGGCACACACTCACATAGACACGCACACATACACACTCAATATGGGGCAATTTGGAGAACTCAATTGACTTGACCCATGTTTTTGGACTGTGGGAGGAAACCAGAGAACCCGGAGGAAACCCACACGGACACGGGGACAACATGGAAACTCCACCAAGATTGGGATTCGAACCGGGAATCCCTAGCATTGAGAGGCGAACGTGCTAACCCCTAAGCCACCGTGTCACCCTGAATATAAATTCTTTCAATATTTTTCTACCTGCACATGCCATCCAACTGGCAAAACACATAGGATGCAGCACTATTGTCCTCCCAAGAGGCAAAGGTGCCCGTCAGCATTAAGAAGGGTGGGAATCCTTAACAGTTTCTATCTTCCGCCATGCTGAACAATGACGCCCCAACTTTGACCACTTGTTTCCTCTTTGCTAGGAAAAGCCAAAAGTGTCGACCAGAGGTGTGCATCCCCAATGAAGAATGTGCCTACAGCACATTGGTGTTTTGGTTGCCCCACATACTGTTTCACTGTTCATTGGTTACATCACCAAAATTTCACATGCCTGGACACAATATAAATCAAATCAAATCAAATTAAAATTTGTCAAATTAAATTTGTCAAACACATAGTAATATGCAGTACAGTCTGCAGTGAAACATGTTAAGCCAAAATAGAAATAGGATAAATAGAATGAAGTAAGTAAAATATATGACAATAAAAATGAAGCAGGGACATGAACTGAACTATAGCTGAGATGAATAAAGTAAAAATGTTATAAGTACAATTGTGCAAATTTGAAGAGCATAAAAATGTAGTAATTAAAGTGCACAATGTGCGTTAGAATGTGTAACTAAAAATAGTGCAAAATTACCAAGTACAAGAAGTCCTATTTTTGCTTTATAACAATTAAAGTTGAGCAATAAGCTGATAAAAACTTGTCATACTGAAATTGATATACGGGTTGGGATTGAGGCCATATTAATGTAGAAACATTACCTCTGTATATTTGGCCACAATGAATGCCATTTGTTATCCTTCCTTCGTAAAAATTTTTCTTCTTTACTTAAAGGTGTTTGACGGCTCTGGATCCTTCCTGTCTTACATCAACACAAGTGCAGATCCATTGTATGGACCACAGGGTTTGGCACTCACCTCTGAAGGTCATGTGGTTGTAGCTGACTCGGGAAATCACTGCTTTAAAGTATACCGCTACTTGCAGTAGTGCTGTGATTTTGCTTTTACTCCTCTGCACCTCCCTATTTTGCACGTTCAGTTCAGCTCAAACTCTTAACCAAACCACAGACAAGAGGAAAGCATGAGAGCACTTTTCTTTTACATTCTGCTGATGCAGTATTCCAAAAATCTTAAAGACCATATGATTGTGTAGAGCGAATGGAGGAGAATGGAATTCATAAGCACACATTTTACAATACTAAAACCGAGATGGAATTTCAGTGCACTTTCCATGAAGCCTGCATTGTTTAAACCTGTTATTAATTGATAAATTTATATGTAATTCTACTGTTTACATATAGCTCTATGATCATTTATTAATAACTTAATTGTAGTGTTTGTGATTAGGTAAATTTAAATGCAAACCTTATAAACTGTGCTAATTAGCCCCGGAACATACTGTGGTGTAATGAATACAGTGTGCAGTGATTTCTAAAGTAATTTCTAAAAAAAATGTAAACCTTTTCTATGTAAAATTAGCCTACTGGAGCTTAATAGTCGAATTAATTTATTAAGATTCAGACATACAAATGCAGGCTTCATAGAAACATTTTCCAATTTATTGTTTTGACCTTATTGCTATTTCATGTATTTAGTAAGACTAGAATAAAACAACTTAACCAGCCTTTTTACCTTCAGTCACTCACAAAAGTCATCCTGTCCATTTGTTTACTACAGACAGTTCAGATTTTTTATGGATGTGTCATTGTATTTATGAGCAGTGACATGTACTTGTAATTATTAATGTGTTTATGTATATAAAAGAATATATGTGTATTCTGTAAATTATTCTATGTCTCCTTACCAACATATAACACCGTTTACCACTTACCAGGCAAATTTCATATTTACAGAGCTCTACTGGATTAAGTAATGTCAAACTCTCTGTTTTTGTTGGCTTTTTAGGACTAAAATGAAGCCAAAATTACATTTTTTGCTGTTTTAAGTGACATGTCCAGTCAGAAACAAATACAACACTAAAGTGTTTAGAATAATAGTGATGCTCAAGCTCTGTCTTAAGCCTTTATCAATAAGTGATAAGAAAGTTTAAAGATGCTGTCATGTATTGACTACAGGCCATTTGTTACACAATCATTAAAACTCTGTAACACAGATATGGAGTGGCATGGAAGCTTTACTATTTTTATACACTGTTTATCCACTGTATCCACATTGTTAGAAAGAAAAATGGAATTTATTAGATAATTATATTGCTACTATGAAATTATTATCTTTAGCTTGGCCAACAGTGTACAAATAAATTGTGTATTTTAAAAATGTGACCAATACACCTAGATAGACTAGTCAGTAACATTGTAATATTATAACCCACTGCCATGCCACAGAAACAGTTTACAAGTGTAGTATAGTGTTACAATTTAAAATTTAAATAGACCTGAGCTTATATTACAATATTAGATTACACAAAATATTATTGATTTTAAGAGGGGGGAAACATAGTATGAATTAAAATAATAAATGGTAGAAGCAAATAACTGAGTGAATAAAATGGGCATTTAAAAACACCAAAACAATTTAAAGTCATATTAATACTTTGACAAAAAAGGTTATTTAGGCAGACCTCTGTCATCCCAGAATACATTTTAGAACATTTAGAACATTTTAGAAGGTTTTCATTCAATTTGAGATGCTGCATATACAGTGCATAGATATACGTTGTTTTTCATTCATTCATTCATTCATTCATTCATTATCTTCCGCTTATCCTCTATTAGGGTCGCGGTGGGGTTCCCCATGCCCATCCGGGGGAGAACGTCTCGGGCGCTGGGCAACGTTGTTTTTTGTTTTTTAAAATAATAAAAACATAAATTATGATTACTTGTGTATAATTACTTATGTTCATTTCCATTACAAATTGTAAACGTAAGCATTTTAAGTGAAATGGATTTATTTTGGAATTTTTAAGTGTGGCTTTAAGACTAAATACTGTACATCCTTTACTGTATGAAGTCATTTCCATTTATTGCAGGTATATCTTTGTGATATTAATGTGGTACAGTTTATTTCATTTTTTGTATTTTCCAGAAGCCTTGTTCTCTGTTTTGGGTATTTAAAATGACCAGCATGATCCAAATTGACCAAAGCTTTTAAAAATGTCTTTTCTTTTTTTGGTAATATTCCATTTGATTTTGATCAGACATCAAGAGTATATTTTAGTTATGTCATGGTTCTTATTTATTTGCAACTTTGCCATCAAAGTCCTGCTATAAACTCAAGGGTTGTAATTTTTTTTTCCCGTAGTATAACAACCATTGTTTGCTCTTTACATTTACATTTATAGATACTAAACCATGACATGGCTTTTCCCACTTGTTCCCTACCTGGAAAATGGGCTTGTGTAAAATGTTTGCACTATTAGTCAATTATTTATTACTTTAAATTTTCACATTTAAATTAATATTTTACAGTTAAAGGTAACATAGGCAAAACTATATCACATATCAGTTATTTTCTGTTTAAATAACCCAGTTAGACTGTACCAGTTAAAGATGTTAAAAAAACATTCATTTACTCTAGTGAGAATAGTGTTGCATGTCAATAAGGATTTTGGACTTACAACTACTTCAATTAAATTATTAAACATTGATTTTGTTGTGCCAAAAATGGCATCATAAACAGATGTCTAAAAATATATTGTACAGTTAGTTCTCATGAATCCCAACATCTCATTTCAGAGCTTCATTATAAGGAATGCTACATGCAATGTTCCAGCACACCAAACTGGCTTATTATGTGTTTATTACCAGGTAGTGACGTGAATCAGATGTGTTAGATTGATTAATAGGACATTATGAAACATAACAGTGCAGATCCTCGGTTTAATTGCGCAGGTTCTCTGTTCTCTCTGCAGTATTTTTGTGTTCTCATGACTTCGTGGCTGTATATAACTAAAATAAATTGCTTCTAAATTGCCCCTAGGTGTGGATGACTTTGTGTTTGTGACCTATTTACAGTGTATATTGCGCCAGCTTCCCCATGACCCTAGCTTGGACATATTTTCCACTTTTTTAAATGAAAAGAACATGGTTGTTTGAAATTTTTTTAAGACGCCATATTATGACTATTTTCAACACAAATTGCATTATAAGACTGGTTAATTTAGCTCATGATATACATTCAGTAATAGCATGTTCTGTATAGCACAAGAAAATCAGCAGTGTATTACTTAACTGATCTGCTATAACAGTATGTAAAATTGTAAATATAGTTATTTCAAACAACCACTTGTATTTGTTTGACTCACATTATTCACACAGGTTAAAAGCGGGTGGCATGGTGGCTTAGTGGTTAGCACGTTCGCCTCCCGGTTTTCCTCCCACAGTCCAAAAACACGGATCAAGGTCAATTAAATTCTCCAAATTGCACCATACCGAGTGTGTTTGTGTGTGTGTGTGTCTGTGTGAGTGAGTGTGTGTGCCCAACGATAGATTGGCGCCACGTTCTCTCCTGTATGGGCATGGGGAACCCATGAATGGATGGATGGGTTAAAAGCCTACCATGTCCATATGATTTTAAATAAATAGTTGGAACAGCAAGTGACAAAAATAAATAAGTCAATATAATGTCTGGTTTCCTGAAAATCATATGGGTGGTATTAACATTTTACAATGCAATTCTTACATTTACATCACATGGAGTTATTTAGCAGATGCATTTATCCAAAATGACTCCCAAAAGAGGGCAGCACGGTGGCTTGGTGGTTAGCACATTCGCCTATCAGGGCTAGGGATGATTTATTGCAAAAACATCCTTAACCTTGACCTTAAATATTCATATGCACACAATTTTTATATATATATATATATAATTTTTTACCCCAGAATATTAAGCTAATGGATGGCACAGTGGCTTAGTGGTTAGCATGTTCGTCTTTTAACGCTAGGGTTTCCCGGTTCAAATCCCCATTAGGGTGGAGTCTCCATGTTCTCCCTGTGTCCACGTGGGTTTCCTCCGGGTTTTCCGGTTTCCTCCCACAGTCCAAAAACATGGATCAAGTCAATTGAGTTCTCCAAATTGCCCCATATAGAGTGTGTCTGTGAGTGTGTACCCAGCGATAGATTGGCTCCCTGTCCAGGGTGTATCTGCCCAGCGCCCAAAACGTTCTCTCCTGGATGGGCATGGGGACCCGGCGACCCTAATATAGGATAAAGCGGAAGATAATGGATGCATGGATGGACTCCCAAAAGAGAGAACACCACAAGTTAGTAGTTAAGGAAAAAGTAGCTACACTGTATAATCAAACCTGATCAATATTTAATATATTATTTTTTTTATAGCAAGTGCTTGTGGAAGAGATTTGTTTTGAGATGTTTCCTAAAAATGCTAAGTGACTCATCCTTACGGTAGACTTTGTTGGGTAGATCGTGAGAATTAGCACCACAGTGAGGTTGAGTGCAGTAAGTCGGAGTGTATTTTGGAAATGTAGCGTGAAGGTAAGTCAGGGCAGATCCAGAGATTGTCTAGTAGGCCAGAACACAGATCAGATTGCAAAGAACATGCAGTTTTAATGACCTGATCAGATCTTTATCACGTCACTACTCAATCGAGATGTACATTGAGGGGTAAAATGTCTGAGTGTCCTAATACACCAACAGCTTAGAACTGAATGAACCAAATTCATTTTCTCAACTAAAGCAAAATATTAAGAAATGTCACAGCGACAGCACTTTCATTGTTTTGATGAAGCATTTAAAGCCAGTGATGTGTAACTTAAAAAATTAATATATGTCCAACTGCTCCTCATGGATCACCACCTTATCATGGTGAAGGGGTTTGCTTGTCCGGCGCAAAAGCCCCTGGTAGGGACTCCCAAGGCATAATGGTGTTAGGTGATGAATCAGACAAATAGGAATGCATGTACCCTGAACAAAATAAGGTTATTGGAGCCCCACCCTGGAGCCAGGCCTGGGTATGGGGTTCGTCAGTGAGTGTCTGTTGGTCGGGCACTTTCCCTTGGTGCCCGACCAGATCCAGCCCGAAGGAGCTACATGGGTCCCCCTTCAAATGAACTCACCACCTATGGAAGGGACAGTAATAAGGGTTCGATGCATTGTGGATCAGGCGGTGGCCGGAGGCGAGGACCTGGGCATTGCAATACTTGGCTGCTGAAATTGGCTTTAGGAATTTTGAATGTTACTTCACTGGTGGGGAAGGAGCCTGAGCTGGTGCGGAGGGTTGAGAGATACCAGCTAGATATATTAGGGCTTACCTCAACGCACAGCTCGGGCTCTGGAACCAATCTCCTTGAGATAGAGGCTTGACTCTGTTCTTTTCTGAAGTTGCTCATGGTGAGAGGCGTCCGGCAGGTGTGGGCTTTCTCGTGGCCCCCCAGCTTGACGCGTGTATGTTCGGGTTTTCGCCGGTGGATGAGAGGGTAGCTTCCCTATGCCTACGGGTTAGGGAACGGGATTTGACTGTTGTCTGCGCTTATGAATGGCAGTTCAGAGTACCCAGCCCTCGTAGAGTTTGTGGGTTTACTGGAAACTGCTTCTCCTGCAGACTTTGCTGGTCATGGGGGCAATGACAGTGAGACCTGGAGAGGTGTGATTGGGAGCAATAGCCTCTCCGATCTAAACCCAAGCGGTGTTCAGTTGTTGCACTTCTGTGCAAATCATGGTCTGTCCATCACAAACACAATGTTTGAGCACAGGGGTGTCCATAAGTGCACATGGCGCCAGAAACCCTAGGCCACAGTTCAATTATCGAATTTAGAGTTGTATCTTGGACACTCGGGTGAAGAGAGAAGCTGAGCTGTCAACTAATCACCACCTGGTGGTGAGTTGAATCAGGTGGTGAGGGAAGATGCCGGTCAGACCAGGCCGACCCAAACGTATAGTTTGAGTGAAGGTTTGCTGGGAATGTCTGGCAGAAGAACCCATCCGACGGATGTTCAACTCTCACCTCCATCAGAGCTTCAACTACATTCCGGGGAGGTAGGGGACAATTAGTCTGAATGAGCCATGTTCTGTTTCTCTATTGTTGAGGTGGCAGACAGGAGCTGTGGTCACAAGGTAGTTGGTGCCTGTCATGATGGTAACCCCCGACCACGGTGGTGGTCACCCCATGTGAGTGATGCTGTCAAGTTTTGTGCCATTTTGTTTCAGATAAAACAAGTTCAAATTCAAGTTATTTATTTATATAGCGCTTTTTACATTGTCACAAAGCAGCTTTACAGAATGAAAAGCCTTTAAACCCCCAACGAGCAAGCCGAAGCGACAGTGGCAATAAAAAACTCCCTTTTATGTTGTTATTCAAGGAAGAAACCTTGGGAGGACCAAGACTCAGTGGGGGACTCATCCTCCTTGAGCGGCCAGGCAGCAACAACAATGTAGGACAGCCATGTAGAGACATTTAACAAATGTAAAAACTAAAAACTAGAAAACTATATGTGAGTCCATTAAGGGGGCATCCTGCAGGACCGCCAGTCCAATTAATATTCAGGTTCCATCCAGTGTTCGTCGGCAGAGCCATGGATGAAGATCTCCAGGAAGCCGGTCACACCTCAAAAGAAACAGACAAGGAAGTCAGTTAGAGCTAATAATAAAGCACGGCATTTAATTAATAAGTAATTTATTGACACAGTGCAGTATGTGACTCCGGCATCACTGACTAGAGCAGCATAACTAAAAGAGGCAGATACTGCAGGCTCTACATAGATGAGATGGCGCCCCGGAACAGCAGCATTTCAGCGCCACAACCCCCCATTAATGATGAGGTGGGTGAAGCTGTGAAACATCAGCATACACTGATCACAGATTACCCCCCCAACACAGCCAAGACTGAGATCTACATCTTTATCTACAGCGGATTAATTAAACGCAAGATAGAATAAATGTCTCTTTGATTTATTCTTAAGGAATAATAGTGATTCAGAATCACAAACAGTAACTGGAAGGCTATTCCAAACATGAGGAGCCTTGTGGGAGAACGCTCTTCCACCAGCAGTAATTTTATTTATTCTAGGAGCTAAGAGTAGACCAGCACCTTGAGATCGGAGCTCACGTGTTGGCTTGTACGATTAAATCAGCTCACTCAGATACCGTGGAGCCTGATTATGTAGAATTTTATGTTATCAATAAAATTTTGTACTCAATACGAAACTTAACTGGTAGCCAGTGCAAGTTTGATAACACAGGACTGATATGATCAAACTTTCTGGTTTTAGTTAAAACTCTAGCAGCAGCATTTTGCACAAGTTGTAATTTCTGTAATGATTTAGTAGAACATCCTGTCAGAAGTGAATTACAATAATCTAACCTTGAGGTAATAAAAGCATGAATTAGTTTTTCTGCATCTTGGAGGGAGAGGATATTTCGTAGCTTTGAAATGTTACGAAGGTGAAAAAATGCAATTTTGGTAATATTGCTAATGTGCTCTGTAAAGGAGAGATCTGAATCAATAATGACACCGAGATTATTTACAGATGAACTGGGTCTAATTAAAGAGTTATCAAGGTTTAACATAGTGTTAGAAGCTTTGTTAATTTTGTCCTTGGGTCCAACTTTCAGAAACTCTGTTTTATCAGAATTAAGCAGAAGGAAGTTTTTTGACATCCACATTTTAATATCTTGGATGCAGTCCTCGAGCTTACTGACTGAACGACCATCATTAGGGTTAGCTGAAACATATAACTGTTTATCATCTGCATATGAGTGGAAACTGATTCCATGTTTACGAATAATTGATCCCAATGGAAGCATATATAATGCAAATAGGAGTGGACCCAGAACTGACCCTTGTGGGACACCATATTTAACTTTGGCGAGATTAGAACATTGGTTGTTAACACAGATAAATTGATATCGATCTGTCAGGTAGGATCTAAACTGGAGTGCAGATCCTGTAATGCCCACAGTGTTTTCTAATCTATCAACTAAGATGTTATGGTCTATAGTGTCAAAGGCTGCACTAAGATCTAATAATACAAGAAAAGAGATTTGGTTATTATCAGAGGACATTAATGGTCATTACCGATTTTAATTAAGGCTGTCTCAGTGCTATGATGAGACCTAAAACCTGACTGAAAAACTTTATGAACGTTATTAGCTAGAAGAGGGCGATTCAGCTGATTAAACACAATTTTTTCTAGGATTTTAGAGACAAAAGGAAGGTTTGATATTGGTCTATAGTTGGACAGTATTAGAGGATCTAAATTAGGTTTTTTAATTAATGGTTTAATGACTGCACACTTCAGATTTTTGGGGACATAGCCTATTTTAAGTGATGAATTTATAATGTTTATAAAAGGCTCTGTAATATTGGGTAGAAGGTCTTTAAGCAGGTTTGTAGGTATTGGGTCTAACATACAGGATGTTGTCTTTGATTGTGTAATTAGTGAGACAAGCTCTTTTTTAGATATGGGGTTAAAGGTATTTAACTCTTGTACTATATTATTTTCTCCACCACTAGATTTTTCAGACATCATTGAGGGTTGATTACACGATGCATTAGATAATTTAAGTCTTATGTTTTCAATTTTATCACTAAAGAAATTCATGAAATCATTGCTGCTGAACTGTGAGTGAATCTGTGAATTTGATTCAGTAGCACTTCGAGTTAATTTGGCAATGGTGCTAAAGAGGAATCTTTGGTTGTTTTTGTTTTTTTCTATTAGTTCAGAATAATATTTAGTCCTCGCTGCATTGAGTGCATGTTTGTACTCTGCATGTTTGTCATACTGTCCTTCCATGCAGCCCTAAATACCTTTAATTTAGTTTGTCTCCATTTACGCTCTATGGTTCTAGTGGTTTGTTTTAGGGCACGTGTTCGATTATTAAACCATGGAACGAGTCTTTTATCTTTAATCCTTTTTAGTTTAAGTGGAGCAACACTGTCTGAAGTTGCAGAAAACACGTGTTTAAGGTATTCCGCTGTGTTTTCATCGGGTCCTGATGCTGGTTTAATGTTTAATTTGGGTAAATGTTGTAGGAATGACGCAGCAGTAAAGGGAATGATTGTACGCTTTATATCGTATTGCGGTTTAATGACTGGATCAATATCAATTTCTAAATCGTAGGTTATCTAATAGTGATCGGAGATGACCTCACTTAGTGGGACAATAGTTAAATTATTAATCTTAATACCATGTGATAAAAATAAGTCTAATGTATGTTTACAGCGATGTGTTTTACCAACTACATTTTGAGTAATGCCCATGGAATCTAGGATGAAGTCAAAGGCTAATTTAAATGAATCTAGTGGGTTTTCAAAGTGAACATTGAAGTCACCGACTATTAAGGCCTTGTCTGATGATATTACTATGTTAGAGAGAAATTCACCAAATTCTTTAATAAACTCTATATATGGGCCGGGAGGGCGGTATACGGTAATAAGTTTCATTAGATTGGATTTATTCTTCAATGCAGATGAGCTGCTTATGTTGAGTACAAGAGCTTCGAAAGATTTTGACTCATACTTATTATTAAGTGTTACATTTATGTTTTCTTTATAGATCATAGCCACTCCACCTCCTCGTCCACTAAGACGTGGTTTATGAGCATAAGTATAACCAGGTGGAAAGGCATCATTTAATGCTAGGTATTTATTGGCCCTAATCCAGGTCTCTGTGAGACAAAAGACATTTAGGAAGTTATCAGTTATTATTTCTTGAACTAGAGCTGATTTTGATGAAAGTGACCTAATGTTTTTTGAAACATTAAAAATGTTTGTGAAAAGTGACTCTTTTTGTTTTTTGCTCACTGCGATACTTGATAACTGTCTTAATGGTATGGAACCTAGTTATTGTGGGTGACGACTCCTGGCAGTTCGCAGGCAGTTGGTTAGGCCATTCTGTCTGCTGCCTGGTCTTGGCTCTGAATTGTCAATTTTTATTCCTATCTGAAGAAAAAACCCTATTGGCTATGTTATGTGACATGAGCGCAGCACCCTCCCGGAAAGGATGGATGCCGTCCCATTTCAAAAGGCCAGGCCTTTCCTCAAAAGTAGACCAATTATCGATAAAGGTAATGTTTTCTGAGCACCACTTGCACTTGCAACCTACAGCAGGTTATGGTCGCTACGTTGCTGGATGTCTATCCGGTTTCGCCGCCACGCCTAATTGGTAGGGGACCAGAGACAACTACTTCAAAACAAGACAAAATATACACAAATTGGAGTGTGACTGGTGGAGGGTACGTGTGCGCATATTTGTTTGCTGCTCCTATAGCGGTTATTCAGTAGTTTAAAATTGTTTTTGTCTTGTATATTTTTTAATGTACATTGTGCTATTTGATGTTCTTTCCTGCACTATTTTTGAACGAGATTACCTGGACTAGCTTCTGTTAGATTTTTCCTACTCGACTGCAATTTAGCAACAAGATGACTTCACACAGCTGAATGAATCTCCTGTTTCTGGATGGGGAGGAGGTCTCGTGATATTTTACCAAGAGAAATGGATGGTCTCGCCGACGCCGGTCACCAACTTCAAATTATTTGAAGCCACTGCTTGCCAACTACACCTGACCTACACCTACAATCATTTTAAACGTGTATTGCCCTCCTAAACCCAACTGTAAATTTTTAACTGACTGTTCTTCTCTTTTAGCACACATCACAATACTCACACCAAATATTATATTGATCAGGATTTTAATATCCATATAAATAACATTATGTATAACATTATACAAAATAATTCACGTCCTGCCTTAGGAGCTATGACAGCCAACAGCACACAAATATCCCAACACACACTAAAGGGTCATATTTTAGACCTAATTTGCTGTTCTGGAATTTAACCTTCTCACATAACTGCAGATGAGCTACCCATAACTAAACCCGTAATCCTTTCACCCACTCATACCATCTCATCTTTAGGGCTCCCCACTCCCATGGAGATTGCCAGCCGCATACAGAAGTCGAAGGCCTCGCCCTGTCAATTAGACCCCCTCCCTACAGTATTGTTAAATCATGTATCCCGTCCCTAGTTCACCTCATCTCTAATATTATCCACTCTTCACTGATGACTGGAACTGTTCCTCACTCTCTCAAATCTGCTATAAATAACTCCAATACTTAAAAAATCTGGTGTAGACCCAACAAACTTCAGTAACCTACGTCCGATTTCAAATCTTCCATTCATATCATAAAAACAGTAGCAGTGCAACTTCACACCTGCTTAACCACTGATAACTTATACGAACAGTTCCAGTCGGGATACTGCCCCCTCTATAGTACAGAAACAGTACAGCACTTATCAAAGTCACCAATGACCTCCTTATAGCAGCTGATTCTTGGCTAGTTACAAATCTCATCCTCCTTGACCTGAGTGCGACCTTTGACACCACTCTCCTAAACAGATTAACTTTCATTGGTTTGAGTTACACTCCGCTAAACTGGTTTACCTCTTAGGCCACACTCAGGTCATTCAGGTAAAATCATTTACATCATCACCCACATCTGTCACCTTAGGTGTGTCATAGGGCTCTGTCCTGGGCCCCTCCTTTTTATTATCTACTTCCTTCTTCTTGGCAATATCTTCCGCAAATATAACGTTAACTTTCACTGCTATGCGGATGACACCCAGCTTTACCTGTCTAGAAAACTATCCCCTGGCCTCCAGATTTCATCACTTACTGATTGCTTAACAGAAATAGTCATGGTTCACAACAAATTTCCTTAAATTAAACAGTGATAAAAACGAGGTTCTCGTTGGAACAAAGTCATCACTATCCAAAGTTAACAGATTTTCCCTGATCATTGAAAATTGCTCACTTTCTCTCTCCGTCACGTTAAGAGCTTGGGTGGCATCCTCGACAGCAGAGTGCAGAGTCATTTCGATCTCACATCAATAACATAACCAGATCTGCCTATTTTCACCTTTGCAACATAAATCGACTCCGCCCCTCCCTCACCTCACATATTGCTGTTATCCTCATTCATGGTCTTGTCACTTCCAGAATAGACAACTGTAACTCCCTTCTTGCTGGTGTGAGACTGTTCTTTTAACAGTTTCACAACTGCCAGGATTCATTTGAGTAACCCTTATTTATTCTCGAAAATGTATTGGGCATTTACTATAGATTTGTGCATTTCATAGGAATAATGAATATCTCAACTCAATGCAGAAATGAGTACTGTAAACTCCATGGAGGATCCACACACAATAGATACAGTACAGTAACAATCAAAAACACAATGTTCAGGGTGCGATTTCTTTTATTACAGTACGTTGTACATGTAAATTGACACAGTATGTTGTACGTTGACATTGAAATCATTGGGCTGGGTGGGGGAAGAAGGGGGGTTCCCCATGCCCATCCAGGGGAGAACCCAGTTTTGGGCGCTGGGCAGATACATCCAGGACAGGGGGACAATCTATCGCTGGGCACACACTCACACAGACACACTCTATATGGGGCAGTACATTGTACATGTAAATTGACACAGTATGTTGTACGTTGACATTGAAATCATTGGGCTGGGTCGGGCCACAGGACCTCATCAACGTCACAGGCAATATTGTACATAGCCAAACAACGTGGGAAAGATGCCCTGGCATGCAGCACCCAGCCTTGGAATGCCTCCACAGCCACATCACAGGACAGGTCCATAGCCCTGAGAAGGTTCTCTCTGGTGTAAGGTTGGCGGTCATAGACCTTCCACCGCCATGATGAGAAGAACTCTTCTATTGGGTTTAGGAATGGAGAGTAGGGTGGCAGACACATTAATAAATTGCTGGTTGATGTTAAACCACTCTCTGACCTGTATGCTGCGATGGAAACTAACATTGTCCCAGAGGATGACATATATGGGAAGATCAGCCGGCCCAGGCTTCTGCTGGTCGTGGTGATTAGCTGGCCCAGCATTTGGGTGGTCATTGTCATGCAAAACATCTCTGAGCTCTCCGTGGAAGGTGGGGAGACGCTCAGTGTTGTAGGCACCAAGTTCAGCATGCCAGTGGAGAAGCCCTCTAGAACTCATGGCAGTGATGTTTACTCCATGTTGGCTGGGCACATCAACGATAGCTCTCCGTCCTATGATGTTACGGCCTCTCCTCCTCCTTTTTTTGAGGTTGAAGCCAGCCTCATCCACAAATATAAATTCATGGGGTCTGGCCATGGACTCCAACTCGAAGATCCTCTGTGGAAACAAATAGCGTTTTCAGGTGTTCAGACAGACAGTCAATACAGCACATTACAATACGATAGTATAGTATTGCATGTAAAGTACTGTAGGCCACCGTGTACATGGATTGTACTGTACTTACTTGCTCATACTGGTGACGTAGGTGTTTTATTCTGTCAGAGTTGCGCTAAAAGGGCCCCCCACAGGCCTGCTTCATGCGTACTCTCTGGCACTTGAGGACTCTGTCTATAATTGTCAGGCTGACATTGTCAATGTTCTGAAAGTTCAAATTGTCACCAATGATTCTCTCCTGTATCTCCCGTAGTCTCATCACATTGTTCTCCCGAACCAAATCCACAATGAGGACCTCTTGGGCCGGTGTGAATCTGGAAGGCCTCCCACCTGCAAATGGCAATCTTTCAACTCTAGAGAAAAAACAGTCATTTGGTCAGAAATGGTCCATGCAGTACACACTTTTACTGTAACCATGATTGCACTTGTGTGTATATAGGTGCACTCCACTTTAGTACTGTATACTGTAAACATCTTGTGTACAGTAGTGACTAAAAACCAAGTACATACAGTACCTGTTGTGCTCTCTGAAGGCCCAAATAATGGTGGCCACTGAGAATCTGCTGAGGTTAGGTTGGACTCGTTGTCCCGCTTCGGTCATTGTCATGCTGTGGACAATGACTGTTGCTCTCATTTCATCTGTAATGAAAATGCGTAGTCTTGCTCACCCTCCTTCTCCTCTGCCTCCTTGGCCTGCTCCTCTTTGGACTGCTTCTCGCCCTCTTTGGCCCACTCCTCTCCCTCCTCTGACACGAACTCTTCTTCTGCCTTAATCATTCATTTTTGTTTGGAACCTTCAGCAAACTGACTTATATAGGCGTGGTCACTTCATTTGCAACAGGTGTTTTTAATTATGAGTTGTTGTGTTTACTGAATGACACCAGGTATGTTGATTGTATTCAGGTTTTGCTGACTGTGGATGGCATTTTGCATCACATGAGCTTCACAACGAATATTGGAGCAGAGATATATGCAAAATGTGTTTTAGCAAGGCAAAATTTGTTCAGAGTTTTGAGAAAAAGGGGATGGGTTTTGTGAACAGTGTATACAGGTGAATTGTGTTTGTGGTTGTGGCAAATGGGGGGTAGTTTTACTAAATGTGTTTAGATAACTGGTCATTTGGTTTAGAGTACTGGGTTTTATGTTTTGGCAATAGAGGAAAAACTGTATTTACAAATAAGAGTTACATGTGTTTTTTGCCTTCAGAACAAGATTAAGGTAATTAACCAAAAAACGAATTCTTATGAATTGTCAAATATGCAATGAGTAACTTTTATTTAGTCCTAATTATTACTTTTATGATTATTATTATTAATAATTATCATTACCTCTGAAGGAAATGAATATGCTTTAGCTAAATGCATTATTTTTAATTGCAGAATAAAAAATTATTTTAGAAACTATTAAAATGTCATTGATTACAGACATGTAACAGAGGTAAAACAGTAGTAAAATGCTTTTAGAACAAATACAAATTAGATTACATTAAATTACAAAACAAAACAGTGTTTCTCTAAATATATTTAAAGAAACTGCTTGGGGGCGGCACGGTGGCTTAGTGGTTAGCACATTCGCCTCTCAGCGCTAGGGATTCCCGGTTCGAATCCCCATCTGGGTGGAGTTTCCATGTTCTCCCCGTGTCTGCGTGGGTTTCCTCCGGGTTCTCCGGTTTCCTCCCACAGTCCAAAAACATGGATCAAGTTAATTGAATTCTCAAAAATTGCCCCATATAGAGTGTGTGTGTGTGTGAGTGAGTGTGTGCCCAGCGATGGATTGGCGCCCTGTCCAGGGTCTATCTGCCCAGCGCCCGAGACGTTCTCCCCTGGATGGGCATGGGGAACCCCACCGCGACCCTAATAGAGGATAAGCGGGAGATAATGAATGAAAGAATGAATGAAACTGCTTGGTTAAAATATTTTTTTTTATTGGAATGACATTTGATATGGAATACAGATCACAAAAGACAAACTTATCTTAAGTATAAAATGTAAATAAACACAATTACTATGTCTTGTAAAACACCAAAACACACTTTCCCTAAGTTCACATTTTTTTTGTTCAAAGATCATAACAAAAATAATGTGGTCAGTTAACCAACATGTCTGTGTAAATTTTTGTCCATGGATTCAGACATTTATACTGGCTGAAAAGGCCTGATGCCTTACATAGAATGGTAGTATACATATTCAGGTATAACACCTAAAGTAAGTTTGAAGTAAGCGTGATCTCCGAATCCACTGGGCCTAAGGATGATGGCAAATGTGTTTTAAATTCAACAGTAGTTACAATTAAGTTTGGTCATTGATTGTTCTCGGATTTAACATATACAGTGTAGAACTAAAAGTAGATGTGTGGACATAATGTTTAAAAAACTAAAGAGCACTGCTGTGTTAGATCTACTGCATTGTTGACTCCTCCAAATAATACCTGCTCTGTAGAGATATTGTGAGCAGGAGACTAACACAGCATGCAAAACAAGAGATGAATAGTCTGTTACTGGAAAAGTATGAAATGCATCTATATGGCAAATTGTACTAATAAGATGAACAATGAGTGTAGAAACATGTATCTAGAAGTGTCTGGTTCAACAAATTTTGTAATAAAAATAATAAATTAAAACTTAAATGAGTCCATAAAATAAACATAAATCAGATGACATTAGCGCAAATGGTTTGTTTATACATAAAACCTGTGATAGATGTTTATTAGAATGTCATGAAAACTTTCATCCATTCAATCTAAGTTTTTAGCTGATTCAGAGAAAAATGCAGTGGAATGAATATATGTGAACAAAAGACAAACTGCAAGTTCTTTTCTTTTTCCACTTTAAAAAACAGGCCGATCGGCTGCTGCTTTAAAGTTCAGGAAATACAAGCACAAACAGACTTTTGGTCTTATTTCCAGTAGCATTGGTGGCCTATCTCTAACTGAGCCCTCAATTTACAGATGCCAACTGTTCATTTTTTTAAATAATAAACACTTTTTTTTCACAAAATATTGAAAGAGCAGAGATTAGATGATAAGTTTAGTTTTTCCTCTTTATGTTTCTCAATAAAAAGTAACATTTCTGTAGCCCATGTCTCATTTCAGCCAGCTGACTACCTGTACTCAGTAGTAGTGGCAGATCTGTAGGCGGCTGCCTGGGTCATTTTTGCCTGGACTGAAGAAGGGAGAGACAGGTTCGTCAAAGTTCGTTGAAAAGCAGTAGACACGCTTCATGGTAACGGCATCATAAAATGCCACATGACCACGCTCGTAATCAAGGAAGACTCCAACACGTGGTGAACTCCAGTAGTCGGCCACAGGCACACGAGCATCCTCTTCATTTGCATAAAGGCGGTCATGTAGACTAAGGCTCCAGTAGCCAGCTGATGGAGAAAGGCTTACAAAGCCCTTTCGGTTGCTGCGTGCTGTTGTCACACCTAGATACCAGACTCCCTTGTCCCGGACATCAATTTCCCAATAATGCTGGCCACTGGAGTACTGTGCAGTGGCCAGCACACCAAAGAAACGTGTGAAGCGACCTGGCAGGTTGGGCTCGTGTGAACGCACTCGCCCCTCCTCCACCTTTGTGTCAAAATCACTAATGGCCAGTGATGGATGTGCAGTGTCCAAATCCAGTGTCAGATTCTGTGGCACTGAGAAATATAAGCAACTTAGCAAGTTTGGATAAAATCCAAACATACCATGTCTTCATTAATACATATTCTAGTCTGGGACATGCACATTATTAGCATAACATTATTAACCATAGCTAGAGTTTCTTTATACATCACTTGTGGCTGAATATCAACAAGTCTGCTAAATGACTAAATGTAAATGTAAATCTATACAAATAATTTTTTTTAAATAATATATATATATATATATATATATATATATATATATATATATATATATATATATATATATATATATATATATATATACACATATACACACACACACACATTTTTTTTATATTTTCAAAATATTTTTTAAAATTATATTGTTTTGATAAATTCATATATGCTGATTTAAGCCAATTATTTGCTTAATTACAATATGACAATTCTGACAGAAAATTTAATTTATTGTATTTATCCTGTTAATGCTAAAACTCTAGGAATACAGCAAGTATAATAAAGAAATATTTTAACAAGAAACAATTGCAGTATTTTAAAGTAGTTTAGAGCTAATTTTTATGATATATTGCAAAAACATCCCTAACCTTGACCTTAAATATTTATATGAATGAATGAATATATATATAAAATTTTTTACCTCAGAATATTAAGCTAATGTGGATGGCACAGTGGCTTAGTGGTTAGCATTTTCCTCTCAGCGCTAGGGATTCCCAGTTCAAATCCCAATCTGGATTGAGTTTCAATGTTCTCCCTGTCTGCGTGGGTTTCCTCCAGGTTCTCCAGTTTCCTCCCACAGTCCAAGAACATCGATCAATGTCAATTGAATAATCCAAATTGCCCTATATAGAGTCTGTGTGTGTCTGTGTGAGTGAATGTGTGCCCAGTGATAGACTGGCGCCCTATCCTGGGTGTATCTGTCCAGCATCCAAAACATTATCCCCCCACGACCCTACTACAAGATAAAGCAGATAATGGATGGATGGATATTAAGCTAATTGTGGTCTCAACAACAAATATTTGGTTAGAAATTGTATTAAAATTAAATAAAATACATTGTATGGGATATTATTTTCTTATTTCTAAATGTATAAAACTTAAGGTTAATAGTGTCAGTTGTTAAGCAATAGTTTCTTGAAATGCAGTCATGTTTTGGAATATGTGAGGGAACCGTATCAGTATAATACATAAAAAACATATGCTTGTTAATATGCCAAATAACCTTGACCAACATTTTAGTAGAATAGCTCTTAAGCTGACATTAGTGCTTTCCCTGACTGAAGTAAATGAGGGAGTTGAAAACTGAATTCATTTCACATATTTACCCTCAAAGCTTTTGCAATTTACAAAGGAGCTTTGTAATGTATCAAGAAATAATGACCCTTGAGTTATATTTACTCACTAGTATGTAGCACATGCATCATCTTCTTCCACAGTATGAGCTGAAATGGGCCAGTGAACTCAGTAAAGTCAGGGGGACAGTTCACAGCCTGTACAGTCAGGTTCATGTGGCTTGGACTAAATAAAATAAGCACATCAATACAATTCTTATATTATTTCAATCATAATTTTCAAATTACATTAGATTAATTGACATACCTAGAATATGCCTTACTGATGCTCTGAAAGACAACAACAACAGTGGTCAAAATTTTAGAGACACAAAATCATGTTCAAAAACATGACTGACTGTTATACCTCAAAGTTGGCTATATCGCTGAGCTGATTCTGAATGTCAGCAATAGCTTTGTCAACTTTAGATGCCTCATTTTCCACCAGCTTGAGGTTCTCATCTATAAGAGCTATGGTGGCCATTTCTTCAGTCTCCAGCCTATCCAATAGCCTGTCTTTCTCATCCAGGAGAAACTGCACCAAAGCTCCCACATCGTCCTCAATCTTCATTTTTAAAGCTTGCTTCTTTAGCTGTAAAAAGTAGATTATGATGTTAAAGATGATACACACATTTGTTTATCATCTTTATAATTACACATGGTAATTTATTTATTGAGAAAAATGATCCAGGAACATGTATGTGAGTAGAAAAAATATATATATATTTTTAGATTAGCCAATAATTCATTCATTCATTATCTCCCGCTTTGTCCTCTATTAGGGTCGCGGTGGGGTTCCCCATGCCCATCCAGGGGAGAACGTCTCGGGCGCTGGGCAGATAGACCCAGGACAGGGCGCCAATCCATCGCTGGGCACACACTCACTCACACACACACTCTTTATGGGGCAATTTGGAGAACTCAATTGACTTAATCCATGTTTTTGGACTGTGGGAGGAAACCGGAGAACCCGGAGGAAACCCACGTGGACACGGGGAGAACATGGAAACTCCACCCAGATGGGGATTCGAACCAGGAATCCCTAGCGCTGAGAGGCGAACGTGCTAACCACTAAGCCACCGTGCCGCCCTGATTAGCCAATAATTTAAAGTGGAAATTAGTTAAAGGTGTTTTCAATCAATAGAATGGCCATCAGGTGTGGAAAGACACACTGTTTTATTTATTTATTTTTTAATGTACCTATCGAAGTCCTGTTTCCACAATATGTGTTTGTGGAAATGTATCACGGCATGAACAATAATTGTTGATACACATCAGGTTGAAAAAGGTAACAAAACCATCTCTAGATATTTTGCCAATATATTCAGGCCTATTTTTTATACCCCAGGAGTGGTCAGCTAACAGAGACATCAACAACTGCTACTATTACTGTTACTGGCTGCTAAATTTCCTTCGGGATGAATAACGTATTCTTTCTATCTAACAACTCTTAATCGAAAATTCTCAGAAATCTCCCTTGTCTGTGCCATGAGAGACTAACAAATACATTCATTCATTCATTATCTCCCGCTTATCCTCTATTAGGGTCGCGGTGGGGTTCCCCATGCCCATCCAGGGGAGAACGTCTCGGGCGCTGGGCAGATAGACCCAGGACAGGGCGCCAATCCATCGCTGGGCACACACTCACTCACACAGACACACT
>JAFMOD010001784.1:0-33316 GCA_019802435.1 Corydoras maculifer
AAGCAGAAAGTGCTAGCGTTAGCGGCTAAAAACGCTAGCAACTACCCCGTGATTTGGAGAGTAGTGAGGGACAAAAAAGCGGAATAAATGCTATGTTATAGCGATGGGGTAGCTGAACAGTAAAGCGAATGTAAAAAAGTAACTAAAAGTAACTAAATAACTAAATAACACTCAATTTAGTGGTTAAGCTTAAGAGAGCTAGACAACGCACGTACGCATCTACACACTGACTGCGTGGCCATTATAGATATGGGGTTAAAGGTATTTAACTCTTGTACTATTTTATTTTCTCCACCACTAGATTTTTCAGAAATCATTGAGGGTTGATTATTGGTTACGCTACACGATGCATTAGATGATTTAATTCTTATGTTTTCAATTTTATCACCAAAGAAATTCATGAAATCATTGCTGCTGAACTGTGAGTGAATCTGTGAATCTGATTCATTAGCACTTCGAGTTAATTTGGCAATGGTGCTAAAGAGGAATCTTTGGTTGTTTTTGTTGTTTTCTATTAGTTCAGAATAATATTTAGTCTTCGCTGCATTGAGTGCATGTTTGTACTCAGTCATACTGTCCTTCCATGCAACCCTAAATACCTCCAACTTAGTTTGTCTCCATTTACGCTCCATGGTTCTATTCAGATGAGATAATCCCACTTTCTGTGATTTATTCCAGAGAGTTTATTCCAGAGAGTGTGGTAATCCATGTCTCAACTATAGAGATATGGGCGTAAGCCACCAAGTCATAGTGAAGAAAGTGGTGCCAGATCTTCGGTCCTCTTCCGATCTTAAAAGTAAAGTGTATCTGTAGAACATTTACATTACATTTACATTTAGTCATTTAGCAGACAATTTTTATCCAAATAAGAACATTGATTAAGAACACAGATTAAGGAAGTCATCTCACCTGTAGATGTCATCAAGTCTCTGGAATCTGATTTTGTTGAAAGAGCTTCTGAAGCTAATCATATTTCTCAAGAAGATCTCAAATTCTTAACGAAACTTAAAAAGGGCATCATACTTAAGAGTGATGGTCATTATGAAATGCCACTGCCATTTAAGGAAGACAGGCCTCAGCTACCTAATAATAAGGTGTGTGCCATCCACTGCCAAGTCTTGAAAGAAAGCTAAAGAGAAATGAGCAGTACAAGAAAGACCACAAGTCCTTCATGAATGATATTATAATTCATGGAGACACAGAAAAGGTCCCAAAGGAAGACATCCATAAAACTCCAGTGTGGTATAGCCTGCATCATGGAGTATATCATCCAAAGAAGCCCGGAAAAATACACGTCATCTTTGACTGTTCTGCCAAGTTTCAAGGAACCTCTTTGAATGATCATTTTTTGTCCGGTCCAGATCTGACGAATGCCTTGGTGCGAGTTCTGTTTCGCTTCCGAAGAGGTCAGATCGCAATCATGTGTGACATAGAGCGCATGTTTCACCAGTTCCATATGAAGACAGAAGACCAAGATTATCGTCGATTCCTTTGGTGGGAGAATGGAAATCTTGAAGTTCAACCTTTCACGTATCTAATGAAGGTCTATTTGTTTGGTGCAGCCTCATCACCTGGGTGTGCCAGTTATGGACTCAAGCATATTGCCGCGGAAGGACAAGGATGCTTTAGTGACGATACCATCAAGTTCATAAAGCGGAATTTTTACCTTGATGATGGCCTGTCAAGCATGACATCTACAGGTCTAGCACTCCCTGTTGGTGAAAGAAGCCAGAGAGCTTTGTAGTACGGGCAACCTACAACGTCATGAGTTTGGTTCTAATAGGTAGGAAGTCCTCGCCACTATTCCCAAGAAGGAATGTGCTGAAGCTGCTACAACCAAGGATATGGCGTTGGGAGAATCGCAAATAGAAAGAGCTCTTGGGGTGCAGTGGTGCGTGGCTTCTGACGAGTTTCAGTTTAGAGTGGTTATCAAGGAGAAACCACTTAACTGTAGAGGATTGTCTGGAAAGCAAAAAATACTTTATTTAGTGATCTGCGACCTCAGTGGGAACGTTGGCTCCAAGAATTCTTGGCCAATCTCTTCTGGAGTCGGTGGAAGAAAGAGTATCTCCTTTAGACAGTAGTGGATCAAGGATCACATAGATTTAAAAGTCAATGATATTGCGTAACCAGTGAGACGAGTAAAGTTGTGCATCAGTGATTCGAACCTTGATAAGAAGTGAAAGCGTGTCTCCAAACCTGTCCACCTGGAGAGGTCCATTCATAAGACGGTGACACTACTAGAAGCAAAGTGAAGACCATAGTTTCATCTTTGTTTTACAGTTTCCTTTCGAGGAAGAGTTCATGGCCAAGCTAGTATTGTGTAAATTTCTGCTTGGTATAATTTCATTTCATGATTTAAATTTATAGATTTTGGTGGGAGTGTAACTGCCTACTTGAGCAGTTTATATTTTAGTTGTTTTAAAGTTTGTAAAATTTTATTTTTTATTTTCTGTTCCTTTAAGAACATTGACAACATTAATTTCCAAGGTTATACTGTTAATTTTCAAGGTTACCAGGCTACAAAGGTTCCAAAGTTAGAATTAAGGGTAAAAATGTTTATTTAAGCTGAAGAGCGGCAAGACGCGACATAAGCCATACTCTTTGATATTTTATGCAGCGAGTTCTTAAGGTTGGGTGTAAGGTTATGTACAAAGTTAAGGTACAAACTTAAGAATAAACCTAATCAGTTTTGGCAAGAATATTTGTGCTGTCAACTTTAAATCGGAAAGAGCTACAGCTACCATGAGCTCATCTTTACATTGCCCAATAGTCAGCTTCTCTTGATGGAACCTGAGGGAAGTGAAGTGTTTCTGGTATCAAGCATGTCAAATTTGGTAGTATTATGGAAAATAAATAAATGTGTTTAATATACTTTTAAAGATCGATAGTGAATTGCAAACAGTAACTAAAAGGCTATTCCACCAACAGTAATTTTATTTATTCTAGGAGCACCTTGAGATTGTAGAAATAAGGAACAAGAAAGGAATAAGGAATAATTGTGTTTTTGTATTGTTGTGTATTATTAATGATTTGCACGTATGCATGTCATGTATGCATGCATGATCGTCTTGTAAAGGTGATTATTTACAAAGAATGTACACTAGGCAAAAGTAATGTTATTTANGCCATGATCTGGTGAATATGGTGGATCATGGCCCAGTCACAAATATAAAATTTTTAACGACAGCTTTTGTCATTCTAAGGCCATCTTAGGCAACATGTAAATCCATTGTATATTTCTATAGTAAACATTACACCACATACTGCTCTCTATATAACTGGCATAAACCAGCTCTCAGTGAAATATAATCCTTTTTTGTTACCAGTTAGCCCTGCAGCACCCTTTCTTCTCAGATACCTGCTAAGATGTAAAGGTGTGGCTTCACATGTTTTAACTTTTACACTTGCAGTATATTACAGGCACAATCCAGATCGGCAGTCTTTTTTTTTTTGTACTGTTCTTTCTACTGAAATGATTAATTCGAGAGGTTTGATTGTGATCCCTCCAAAGGACAGATCCTTACTTCAAAAATAAAGGTGATCCTTCCACTGAGCCGATCGTTTCATAGAAGGTGCGTGTTGCTGTTTTAAATTTTCTTATTTAAATTATATATGCATTATATGTTAATATTTTGCTTGATTAAGGGGTCATAACAGGATTGAAATTTTATTTTAACTGGTTTAGCTAAAACTATGTAATTCATTGTGTTTTTTTTTTGTGCAAGACTTTATTTTTTATTTGTACTTTTTCTAACATAATGCTAACAGCATAATGTTTTTTTTTTTTTTTTTTTTTTTAAATATGTATAGAAATAAACTTTTTTCCAATGTATATATTATGTGTCAAAACATAAACTGTATTAAGCGTTTACTTTGTAAATAATATTAAAATAAATAGAGTGTAATTGAAAGATTATGATTACTATTTAATTTGAAGAACGGAAACACCAATATCAGTATATATTCCACAGTCTAAAAGGGCATAAAGGCTAAAGCAGTATGCAGATTTAGTATACCAGATTTTGTGGGCTGTTCTCTGATTAGATTGTTCTAATGTCTAAAATACTGGTAAGAATTTAGTGTCCAGAGTTTTGTTCTATACTATACTATTGTAATATTTTTCACAGATGCACATTTTATTATTTAAGTTTAATTTTTTTTATAACTGACACTGAAATGAAATCAATGTTTAAATACCTTGCAGACATATTTACTGAGATTGATTTATTTGTCTAAGCATGCTGACACAAATTCTTGTCTGAATAACTCCTGTGATGGCACATGCAGAAACTGAATAGCCTAAGGCCTTTCAGACTCAGGGTATAATATTTCCAAATCATTTGCTCTAAACATATTTATCTGTCTATTATGTTTTTATATTGTAATGTACATGAATTTGTTTATGTATGTATATTGTTAAAATCTTGTTTAAATTACTTGATACAAAATCAAAATATCTTTTTATTAAAGCAAATAATTTATTAAGGTTCAATTAAAAAAATTACTTAATTGTATTTTATAGCCAAATAAATATCCTGCATTTTAATCAACTCAGCTTTTGTTTCCAAGACTTTTCATTTGCACCTTTAATGCAAATATACTTTATCAGTCTTATCCTTAATACATTTTTTCTATTTAAAATAGGTTGCTATTTTATATCAAATTCATGTATAGAATGTTGATGTTGATGCATTCTTTCTCTACATTTACATTACATTTAGTCATTTAGCAGATGCTTTTATCCAAATCAACTAACAAATGGGAACAAAACAAGTCAGTAGTTATGGAGAAAACCAGCTACGCTGTAGAATTATCATCGTTAGAATTATCCATCCATCCATCCATCCATCCATCCATCCATTATCTTTTGCTTTATCCTATATCAGGGCAGATACACCCAGGAAAGGGCGCCAATCTATCGCTGGGCACACACTCACTCACACAGACACACTCTATATGGGGCAATTTGGAGAACTCTTCACTTGATCCATGTTTTTGGACTGTGGGCGGAAACCCATGCGGACACGGGGAGAACATGGAAACTCCACCCAGATAGGGATTCGAACCGGGAATCCCTAGCACCGAGAGGCGTACGTGCTAATCACTAAGCGACACTCAAACACTGGACACTTTAATAAATAGCCTTGATAAATAGTCTTTTCTGTGTATGCTATGGACGTTATTTACAAAGAATCTTTGAACAAGCATATCAAGCAGCCGTGGTTTAACTACCTTATATACAGTACTGTATATATATACAGTGGAGGAAATAAGTATTTGATACTCCACTGACTTTAAAAGTTTTAATACAAAAAATAAATGAAATATCTCATAATTTTATGCCAGCTTTATTTAATTTTTTCTTTATTTTATGTAATTTGGCAGCATATATTCATTAACTAAGTATGTGCAGAACAAAATAGCCAACTAAAATTATACATAACAAAGAGAAACAGGTAGCAGATAAATAAAAATGGCTGGGAAAAAAATCAAAAGGTTATGTTGAAGTAGTTTATAAAGCACTAGTACATTGTCATAAAGTAGTTTTACAGTGTTATAAGCCTAAAACCCCCAAAAAACAAGCCGAAGCAACAGTGGCTAGAAAAAACCTCCCAGGTATGTTTTTTATTTATTTATTTTTAGGAAGAAACCTTTGGAAGACCATGCACAGACGGTGTAGTGATCAGGTGTCCGTAATTCAATATAAATCAAGGTTCTATCTAGTAAATTGTCATAGCAGCAGTGCTCCGACAGAGCAATGGATGAGGAGCTGATGGCTCCTTAATAGAAACATACAAAAAAAAAGCAGTTTGAGATAATAAAGCATAGTATATAAGTAATAGCCAGAGTTTAATTGACACTCTGGCCTAACTGTCTTAGAGTAGCATAACTAAAAGGGGCAAAAACTGCAGATGTTAGTTTAAAGGACTCCCTGGAATAGCATCATTTCAACACACACCCTCTACTAATGATGAGCACAGCACAGACTATCCACTTCACCAACACCGTCAAATCTGAAATCTACACATTTCTCTATAGGGAATTAAATGCAAAAGTAAATCAATGTGTCTTTAATTTACTTTTAAAGATTGATGGCAGCACAAATTATCACAGTAGCTCCCTCTCTCTCTGTCTATGGAGAGGAGGAATGATCTATTAATTTTCTGTATGTCCTAGATATGCAGTGAAATTGACAATAAAGCATCCTTATATCCTTGTAGAGATTCAGAATCACAAATAGCAACTGGGAGTATATTTTAAAGTTGAGGAGACTTGTAGGAGAATGCTTTTCCACTAGCAGTAATTTTATTTATTATAGGAGTTAAAAGTTAACCAGCACCTTAAGATTGGAGCTTGTGTGTTGGCTTATACAATAGAATGACTTCAGTCAGATTGTGTTATTAATAAAATTTTGTAATTAATATGAAATTATGAATTAAGTGGTAGCCAGTGTACATTTAATGAGCACTTGATATCATTATCTGTTGTAGCTGACTAAAAATAAACTTAAAACAGGATTACACAATTTAAACGTTACTCTTATTTAGTTCAATTTTTCCTTAAAAAGAACAGAAAGCATAATCTTTTTTATGCTTTTAGCTGCTCTCTCTCTGTGTGTGTGTGTGTGTGTGTGTGTGTGTGTGTGTCAAGTTATCTTATTTTATCTCAGTTCCTGCTCAAACTTGAAAAGAGCTTAGTTGTTTTTGAAGAACGCAAGGAAACAACTCAGTTCTCCATTTTGTTGCTGTTTATTAAGGTTTCAAGTTTTTGTTTGGTTCATCAAATAATCAGTAGACAGAAAGTTGATAATGAAGGCTTAAGTTGAATCAGATCAGTTGGAATCAGGTCAAATCATATTAGATCAGATCAGGCCAGATCAAATTCAGATTAGATCAGCTTAGATCAGGTTATTAATCTTTAGAACAGATAATAAAACAGCATTACCTTTAACAGTTTACAGCCATCACACTTATTACTATATCATTATGGTTAGGTAAGCAAACAATATTAAATCTACACAAGATCAGTATAACATTTTCAGTCAAGCAAACAGTTTCTACACAATACAATATAAAGTGCATCATTATTTAATGTCCATCCTCCTACCAGTTGCATCTTCACTGTGAACTGACATGTGTGAACTGACTTGTAATTGTCAAAATCTGTTTGCTAAAAACTTTCTGTGTATGTCTTCATTGCCAAACCTTTCCAATGCAAATCTGGATTTGGATTTGGCCTTGGCATATTTCAAGTTGATGCAACAATGTGTGTGTGTGTGTGTGTGTGTGTGTGTGTGTGTGTGTAAAGGTGCAATATAACATGCAAAAAAAGTTTTTTTTTCTGTTTCGTTTTCAGAGTTTTGTTCTCTTTTATTGCACATTTATGTAATAATGATGTGATGTGATATGATGAGATGAGATGATCCTTTATTTGTCCCACAATGTGGGAAATTCACATTTCTTAGCAGCAGAAGTACAAATATGCAAGTACATACATGCGTTTTTATTTTTTGTCCGAGCATGCTGCCGCAAATTCTTGTCTGACTAAGTATAAAAATAGCTTGAGGCTGTTCAGGCCTTTTAAATTCATCTAACATTTTTCAAGACATTTGCTCTTAACATATTTACATACCTATAAGTTTTTATATTGTAATGTATTGTTTATATATGTATCTAAAGACAATATTCACACATTTTTTCTTTAAAAATGTCTTATTTTTAATGATATCCAGCGGATGAAAAAAGGATAACCATTTTTTTATTTTTATTTTTTTTATTTTTTTTTTTACATAAAAAGGAAATATTGGTAAATAAATAAATAAACATGGAAACTTGGTTAAACATCAAAACTTCTTGATATGATCTGTTGTAGCTGAGTAAAAATGAACTTCAAATCTTTTAAATGTGACTCTTAGCTGGGTCAGTGCAAGCTGTGGAAGTCTGCTTTGAAAAGAACTATTGGAAAGAAATCATGATCTATTTTATGCTTTTAGCTGTGTCTATGTAGCTGTATGCTTTGTCACCCACACCAAAGCCTGTGCGCTCCATAGTGGCGAATCTATATTATTATGAAGACTGCATGGATTTTCTCGGTAAAACCACAGTCTTAGACTATTTTAGTTCAGTCTTCCCTGACTTTACTTCAAAAACAGAGAAAGCATGAGCTGCATTTATCACTGTTCGCAAACTTCTACATGACATTTATTTATTTATTTTATTACAATTTTAATTTTATATTAACCTATGACTATTTACATCCAAGCTGTAAAAGTGGAGGGTCTGACCACGCCATTTCCTTTAAGTAAGCTTTCTATATTTAATGTTCTTTTATTTTTAAAGTATTTTCTTCAATTCTTTCCCTTTTTAAATGGTTGATATTTATTTATCCATCCATCCATCCATCATCTTCCGCTTTATCCTCTATTAGGGTTGCGCAGGGGTTCCCCATGCCCATCCAGGGGAGAATGTCCGGGCGCTGAGCACATACTCACTCACACAGACACACACACATACATCATGGGGAGAAATGGAAACTACACCCAGATTGGGATTTGAACCAGGAATCCCTAGTGCTGAGAGTCGAATGTAGTACCCACTAAGCCCGTTGATATGTCTTTGCCTCCTTGAAGATTCAACTTGGAGATTATTATCGATGACTTTGTTGCTACTTAAAAGCATTAATAGACAAGTTAGCATCTCTCTCTTTATAGAATTTTATAACAAATCTTTATTATCTGGTGCACCAGATGGTTTTGCTTTTGAATGTTATTTTTGCTGGGCAATTTTCTTTCTTTCCAGAAGTTGTGATCTCTTTGATTGCTGAGATGGCATTTGACCATGTGGAATAGACCTACTTATTTTAGAGATTCGGAATTGGGGACAATTTCATAAATTGGATTAGATTAGTATATTTTAATATTTTTTATTAATACAAAACTGCTTACATACACTGGTCTTAATCAGAGGTTCTGGCTTTTATCTCCTTATTGGCTAGACGTCACATATTAATGTTGTGAAAATCAGCAAAAATCCCTTCGGTCTCACAGTGGCTCCAGGACGTTTAAAATCTTTAAGAAAATACATTAAAAGGTAGCACTGCCACATTTCATTTTAAATGGGATCCATTCCTTTTAACCTTTATTTCTCTTCATACAGTGCCAGCTGACTGACCATCCCTTCCTCTCTGTTGTGTGGGTTTGTGGCTGTGTGTGTTGTGAGTGTGTGAGAGAGAGTTTGCTTATTAATAATTTTAGGGGTTATAAAATTAAAATAATTCTTAAGGATGTTTTAATTAAACTGGCAATGTTTATCTTCCTGTATTACAATGCAATTCACTGTTGTAATTATTTTTATCATTTGTAATGTTTATCTTACTCCTCAATAAAATACAGCAGGAATGCACCTGCTGTTCTAAATGCTGCCATCTATTTGCCAGTTGTAAAACAGACAGAATATAGCTGTTACACGCTCTGACTCAGAGCTAAGGGTACATGTTACATGTTATACATATACCATAAAATGGCACTGCCACATGGTGAGAAAGAGTAAGGACTCAAAACAGGATTTGACCAGCTCAGGAACCGGCTTTATAGACTGTAGACTTAATGTACAGTCCCCTTATGAGAGACTGTACTAATGTACAGTCTCTCTCTCTGTTTATACACCAAGGACATGTAGCGCGGCATACGGGCTATTACAAATTACAAGGTAGTCCCTCCTGCATGTCAAAATGATGTGGAATTTTTAAACAATCTTAACATCTTCTTTGGAAGATTTGAAGACCCAAATGAAACCCCTATAGTGAAAGCTGCCCCCCATCAGGTTGAGGAGGTACTCTGCCTTGAAATTACTGAAGTACTGAGTACTTTGAGGAGAGTCAACACACGAAAGGCCCTTGGCCCTGACAACATACCAGGTCAGGTGCTTAAGGAATGTGCAGACCAGTTGATTTACAGTATGTCCCAACAGACATTTTCAACACCTCACTGGTTGCCAAAGTCCCATCATGTTTTAAGTCCATCGTCATCATTCCTGTGCCAAAAAAAAACTAACATCTCATCTCTAAATGACTAGCGACCTGTTACACTAACTCTAATCATGATGAAGTGCTTTGAAAGGCTGGTTAAGAAGCACATTACCTCCGAACTTCCTACCACATTTGACCCCTTCCAGTTTGCTTACCCATCTAGAGGAGAAAAACACTCACTTGCGAATGCTGTTGCTAGAGTTCATTTCTGCATTTAACACCATTATTCCACAACATTTGGTGTACACACTGAAACCCCTGGGCTTCAGCACACCCCTGCGGAACTGGCTGATATACTTCCTCACCAGCCACGCTCCACTTTACATTAACAACAAGGCTGTGAAGGTGGTCAGTAGCATGAAGTTCCTGGGGGTGCACATCACAAACCACCTTACCTGGTCTGTAAACACCACGTCACTGGTCAGTAGGGCACAGCAGCAGCTGAGGAGAATGAGGAGAGCCCATCTGCCCCCACCCATCCTCACCACATTTTATAAAAGCACCATATAGAGCATTCTGACAAGCTGTATCTCTGTTTGGTGTGGAGGCTGTAATGCCTCTGACTGGAAGAACGTGAGGAAAATGGTAAGAACGGCAAAGAAAATCATCGGGTCTTCTCTCTCTTCCATACAGGACCTTGCATCAATGCGCTGCATATTCTGTGCACACAACATCAGTGAACCCTCACATCTTCACTGTGGTCTGTTTTCATTGCTGGCTTCTTGATAAGACTCAGGAGCATTTGGTGTAGGACCACCAGGTTCTGCAGCAGTTTTTTCCCCCATGTCATTAGACTGTTAAATTCTTAATCATTTGGGACGATTTCAAATTCAGTTCCGAGCCACATGCTATCTATGCACTTTTCATCACCTAGAATTTTGTTTATATGCAATTCAAACACCTCAGGTCTTTTATCTATATTTTATAGCTATAATTTTTATATTTATATATTATATAATCTACTTATTTATTGTTACACATTCCCGTTCACGCCCCGCGGTTCCTCTCTCTCCTTCACACACACCCACTACATGTTCACGCCCCGCTGCTGCACGCACCGCACCTCACACGCCCACTTCCACACCTGACACTGATACCGGTAATCACAGATCACCCTCTCCAGATTATTAGTTTCAGGTGTGCCCCGTTGATGGCAGCGTCCTCTTGAGCCGCCGTTCCGGATTCATCAGCGCAGAGTTTTTTGGTTTCACCCCGCTCGTACATGCTGTCGCTTCCTGCTTCCTGCTTCGTGCGGCTGCTCAGTACGTTCTACGCTCCTGGCGATACTCTCCCGATGTTTCTGCTGACTCGCTGCCTCTTCTTAGGATCGCGCTCCTCAGTAAAAGACATCGGGGACTCCGCGGCATATGCCCTCCTCGCCTGTGCTTCATGCCGCTCGCCCACTGGCTCCGTGGTGAGCCGCGTCTTCCCGCTGCTTCTCGGGAGATTATAAGACTGGACATTGTTTTGGTTTTTTTTGTTATTGCTTGATTCCCGCCTGGAGGAAATAAACTTTTGTATTAACCCTTGCAAACACGCCTCCCTCCGTTCCTCCGGCTACGGGATGCTAAACTCTGACATTTATACAGTTATATGTGCATGTCTACTTGTTTTTTTTATTTTTATTTTTAATTTTAATCCTTTACAAATTACACTCATTTCAAAAATCTCATTCTCATTTCTTTTTTTTAACCTATATATATATTTATTCTTTTTTCTGTATACTTTATACCCATGTTTCTACACATGATAAAATTTCGCTACCTCTTTTTATACTTGCGAGCAAATGCAACGATCGCTTTATTCCTTGCCCTGCTGTATCTTGTCTCCGCCGTGTCTCCACCGCAACAACCGTCCCACTTTTCCACAGAACGCTCCAAAGTAGCTTTATATTGTCCCTGCTATCTGGGCGAGCATTAACGTGGGCAACTGCAATGTGGGAAGCAGACACTTGGGAATGCTGGATGGAACCTGAATATTAATTGGACTGACAGTCCTGCAGGACGCCCCCTAATGGACTAACATATAGTTTTCCAGTTTTTAGTTTTTCCACTTGTTTAATATCTGTACATTAGTGTCCTACATTGTTGTTGCTGCCTGGCCGCTCAAGGAGGATGAGTCCCCCACTGAGTCTTGGTCCTCCCAAGGTTTTTTCCTTGAATAACAACATAAAAGGGAGTTTTTTCGTGCCACTGTCGATTCAGCTTGCTCTTTGGGGGTTTAAAGGCTTTTCATTCTGTAAAGCTCCAAGGAGCAGGCCTTCTGCACTGCCATCCATCACACCTTCTATAACCCTAAGGAGGGCAAAGATGTGGCCCCTTTGCTCCAGTGGCTGTCACAAGAGAACCGCTCGTTGGCCGACTATGTCATCGAGTTCAGGGCGTGGTTGGGCAGAACCGCCTTTAATGGCTTGCCGCTCGGGACAGCCCAGAGAGGCTAGACGACTTTTTTGAGCTGTGTACACAACTGGACACACATATTCGACAGTGGGCCAGAGAAAAGGCGAATCTTAAACAACCTATTGATAAGCCTTCCGAGCCATCTCCCATCAGTGCAATTGAAATCCCACTGGGGGTGCAGGAGTCGATGCAGCTAGGGGGTGTGTATGCCTCAGAGAAGCGGCTACCTTTCACTGTGCCAGTCAGACGCCGAGGCCAGAACCGGTCGGAGGTCGAGGACTGGCAAAACCCATCAAACAGCTGTCAGCATCTCATTGGAGAAAAATATGTTTTGGGGTCCCAGGGCTTTCTTGGTTAGCCCGACACAACCCGCACATCGATTGGTGGACCAGGTTAGTCTGTGGCTGGTCGTCTCACTGCCAGAGGACTTGCATTGAGCCCGATAAATCCCATCAGCAGGTAACCCATAGCTCTGGCAACCACTCCAAGGAGCACAAGTCCAGAGCACAAGCGCTCCCTTCAACAAAGGTGTTGGACTGTGTGTTCATGCAGTTTTTGAACCCAGTGCGGCCTAACAGCAGAAAGCGTTTCACGAGCCCATCCAGGAGACGGCGCCCAAAAAACTACTCCGGTCTGCACCATCCGGGCCCTCACAGCCTGTTTTGTTCCAGTCACATGGGGGAACGAAGGACCGCAGAGGTACAACCAGGTCGATCGCTTATCCTGCACTGCACATCTGGCTGCCTACCAGGGTCCTTCCTGCCTCAGTAAGACTCGATTTTATTTTTGGGGTGTCAGGAGTCACCCCTAGAGGGGGAGGGGAGTACTGTAACGGTGCCCTGTCACCACTAGGTGGCAGCAGTGTCACCTGGCTCTCGTTAATCACGGGTAACTCGGATCAGGTGTTAGAGCGTCTATTTCAAGCGGCGTTCTACTCTGATTCGGGTCGCACTGTACTCCTATTCATGCCGTCTATTGGCATCTTTGAGAGGGTAAGTGGTTCATCTGCCTTTTGTAGAAGTTCGGTGGTATGCAATTCAGAGGTAATAATTCTCTCTTAGGGACGGAATTTCCTCTCTGGTGCGAGTCGTATTACCCTACTACAATTGTTACCTCTGTTCATTGAGCAAGTGACATTGCGCTTTTCCTTCTCTTGGTTTCGCTTTCTTCTCCGTGTGTGTCTGTGTGCATACAAGTCGATTCAAACTCGATCTGCACATATTTGCTGCTGCACACTCGTGCAGCTGGTGCTAACCTTTAGACAGGGTTTAAATAACAGCAGAGCATCTTGCACCCCTGCACTCAGGTGCTTTAGGCAAGCTCAGCTCTTCGAGGTGTTGGCACGCTGAGCTATCTTGGTTATACCTTTTATTTTACGCTGTTTCCGCTATCAAGGGCAGCTATTTGCTGTCCTGTATTTAGGTTCTGTTGTTTGTGTTTAGCCATGTTTAATAATTTTTAAATAATATTTTTTTTTATAATCTCAGTTTTGGAGCAGAGTCTTAAGCATTCGCACGTTGTCATTCCAGCTGCTGACTGGCGTGGCACGTTGCGTCAGTGATTTGAATGTCTCACCTCACCAGTTCGAGGCCCAAGGAGTGATTGCTTTTGTCCTTGCCCTGCTGTATCTTGTCTCCGCCGTACCCCCTTGTAGTGTGGTCAGCTCGTCATCAATGGCTATGCTTAAGTACTGTGGCTATGACAATTACTGCATGAAACCTGGAGGAATATATTGGACTGGCAGTCCTGCAGGATGCCCTTAATGGACTTAAATTTTTTTCTAGTTGTTATAGTTTTTACAATTGTTAAATATGAATTCCTAAACATTACACAAACCGTACATGGCTGTCCTACATTGTTAATGCTGCCCAGCCACTCAAGGACGATGAGTTCCCCACTGAGCCTTGGTCCTCCCAAGGTTTTTTCCTTAAAATAACAACCTAACAAGGGGTTTGTTTTTTTCCACACTTGCTTCAGCTTGCTCTTTAGGGGGTTTCAGGTTTTTAACAATGTAAAGCTTCTTTGTGACAATGTACTATTGTAAAAAGCACTATATAAATAAATCAGCAATCTTTATGATTTCCAGAGGAAGCAGATTAGCGTTAAATAAACTATTCATGCATTTTATTGCAATATTAAACCTAGCCTGTTGGTTGCATGTAACGCTTGTCTTGCAGTTTGAAATGAAATTAAAAAAAAACAGTAAAACAAACACTACTTAATGGCAAAATCTGGACACTGAACCTTACAGTGTATATCAAAATTTGGACATTCACCTCTTATTTTACATAATATTAATATTCTCACCAAAGATGTGGCTGAAAAATTGCTAAAAATGTCTGACAGATCCTAAAACAATAGGTTTTAAAGTGTAGTCTTGTCAGGGGTCATGAGACCTTTTACACTTTAGCCAAGCTAACTCAACAATGGAAAATGTGCTTTGTTTGCAATAAAAATGTTATGAAAGTAACAAAACCACTTTATTGCATAAAGTAATGAATTATATGTTTACTTTTTTTATAAATTGAGTTCAAAGCACAGCGATGGATTGGCGCCCTGTCCTGGGTCTATCTGCCCAGCGCCCGAGACGTTCTCCCCTGGATGGGCATAGGGAACCCCACCGTGACCCTAATAGAGGATAAGCGGAAGATAATGAATGAATGAATGAATGAGTTCAAAGCACTATTGCAATAGGATTCTGCCGAAGCTTGCATATATAGGCAAGCAGTAATGAAAAAAGGGAAGGGTTTTTATACAACCCATTATACAGAATGACAGTGTGGTAAAATATTTTTTAATTGAGATATATATATATATATATATATATATATATATATATATATATATATATATATAGTGTAACGGGTGCCTAGGACACCTGTTCTATGTTAGTTAATTTACTTTAATTAATGGTATTTAGTTGGATTAATTATCTCTTTCCGTTGATTGGTTGTGTTGTGTACGTGATTGGTTTTCATTTGTATTTATTTCCTTCTTTCCCTGTCCTTGGTGCACCTTTGTTTTGTGGTGTTACTACACCTTTAATTAAATTTCCATTTCCCTGCTACCTGCGTGCCTGGCTCCCTTCAGCGCGTTAGAGCGCGACGGCTCTGCGCTTCCTATGCGCAGCTGCTTTAATCTCTAGGTAGGCAAGTGTAACATCACGAAGTGCCAATCCAATTGGGGAGTCCAGAGCCCAGGTAAGCCAATTTAAAAATTTTTGTTTGCGGGGGCCGTATAGCGTATAGCCTCGTACTCGCGGCGCCCTCCGTCGTGACCGTGAGTGCGCCGCTATGCGCAGCCCGCCGTCCAGGAGCCATAAGGATGGCTCCGACGTAGTGATATCGGAGTATTATGACTCCGATGATGAGTTTATGTGGAGGTACGGGTATGAAGCGCTCCGTGCTGAGAATGGCCTCCAGCTGGTCGAGGTGTCCGATGATGAGGCGGGCGAGTCATACCTGTATGGGCATATTTTGCCCATACGTACCCTCCTGAACTCTGAGGAGTTCTGGACTGATAGCCCAGTTCAGTTTGTAAAGCCCCCCGTCGTGAGATCCAGACGCGGTGCGCGCCGCCGGCTCGGCACTGAGCTCAGCACGTGCGCTGCGGGGCAGTCACGTGACGCGGCCGCACCGGATCGCGCCGTGTCTGGGTCGCGCTGCGAGGGGGCGGTACCGGAGTTACCGCTTGTGTCCGTGAATATGGAGGAGTGTGCCGGCAATGGGGTGAATCCGGGACCGTCCGAGTCAGAGATTGCCCTGTTCTTTGGTGTAGCGGTGGGGGTGTACCTCTACTGTGTGAAGGATGGCAATCCCTAGGTGGAGGTCCACCCAGCGTGCGTGCCCGCCGAGGTCCACCCAGCGTGCGTGCCCGCCGAGGTCCACCCAGCGTGCGTGCCCGCCGAGGTCCACCCAGCGTGCGTGCCCGCCGTGATCCACCCAGCGTGCGTGCCCGCCGAGGTCCCCCCAGCACTCGCCGCCCAGTCCGTTGTCCAGGAGCCGCTCACCGCCCAGTCCGTTGTCCAGAGGCCGCAGGCCGCCCACTCCACACCCGCCAAGGGTGCCCGCCGGACCACGCAGCCAGAGGGCGTGGTTCCCTCCTGATCCGCCGAGGGCGTCCACCTCGACATAAAGCCACAGGGCACATCCAACGCCTCATCCGCAGAGGGCGGCCACCGAACTGCACTGCCAGAGGGCGCTTCCCTCACCTCGTCCGCAGAGGGCGCCCACCGAACTGCATAGCCAGTGGGCTCGAGGAGGGCGGAGGACCCCCCTTCCCCCCCGGGATTTTTATTTATTTATTTTTTCTTGGTCGCGTCCTCCAGTTGCGCGACCGTAGGGGTGGGGGTACTGTAACGGGTGCCTAGGGCACCTGTTCTATGTTAGTTAATTTACTTTAATTAATGTTATTTAGTTGGCTTAATTATCTCTTTCCGTTGATTGGTTGTGTTGTGCACGTGATTGGTTTTCATTTGTATTTATTTCCTTCTTTCCCTGTCCTCGGTGCACTTCGTGGTTTAAGTTATGTTCACTCGTCGGTACCTTTGTTTTGTGGTGTCACTACACCGTTAATTAAATTTTCATTTCCCTGCTACCTGCGTGCCTGGCTCCCTTCAGCGCGTTAGAGCGCGACGGCTCTGCGCTTCCTATGCGCAGCTGCTTTAATCTCTAGGTAGGCGAGTGTAACATATAGAAAGGATATACAGTATATAAAAAGGCTGTGAGAATTTTAATGTCACAGATTTTTAATCCTGAAGTGAGTTGGAAAACACAACTCCTAAAGAGTGCGTATCATGTTTAGATCTGCAAACCCCATGTCTGTTGTTTCTTTAAAAAATCATGTACTGTTCAGTAGTGCAGTTCTACACGCCAAACTTTTGTGGGAATATAAATCTTTAAGTCAATAGCATTTTAAAGTTTTTTTCTAAAAATAAATACTATTGAGCTCAACAGGGACAATAAGACAAGATAAACCTTTATTTGTCCCACAATGGGGAATTTCACAAGGCTCTCCCAAAGCATGCAAATATAGGTAAGGAGCACATTTATAACATAAGGTAAGGTATTTATATGCCCTTTAGATGTATTAGGCAATGACTCATGTTTTACATGCTTATTTTACTTATCTTTTGTCATGCTTATATATGACTTCTTATACATGTGCCACAATTTTCATAACATTGTTTATTGCTGCAATGATCTAAATGCTGCAATGATAAAAGCTGGAAATTAATAATTTACAATTACCTATTTGATTAAAAGTACAACTGTAAACTAAAATAGTTGTAATTTTGTAACAAGAAAGTTTTCCAAAGCAAGCAGGATGGTGCTGGTAATGGAAACTTGCAGTAGGTGTTTTTTTTTGTATATATTTGTTAATGTATTTTTTTATCTTAAAAATAAACAAACAGAAATGTGTGTTAGTAGGTGTTTGGCTGTTTGGCTACCAAACAATAAATCACAGAGTAAAAAAGACAAACAGAGAATGTGGACAAAGAACAGTCTGTAATTGCTAATAAAGTGGCCTTTAAGAGTATATAGAAAAGAAAAAAATAGATAGGCAATACTTTCTAGGAATTTTAATGTGCAGTATAAATGAATTAATTTAAAAAATATTTTACATGATTTAACTTTTTTTAATTAATATTTATTTTCTTTATTATTTCTTCTTGTTTCTTAGGCCCAGAGTAACAATGAGCGGTGAAGTTATTTCTACATTGCTGTTTTTCTGTGAGTTTTGGTTGATGTGAGACAGGTATTTAAAAAAAGAATATCAACAAGTCAAAATCACACTTGTGATGGTCTATTAAACTAAACTTTTATCTTAAATTTATTTAGTAGTGCTTAATTTACTATGTTATCTCTTTTTTTTTAGGTGAAAATGTTAATGCAGGTAAATTTGTGCCAATAGATGGATAAACAAAATAAATTTGACCCATGCAGTCAAACAGTACCTAATTAAAAAAATATTTGAGCATTTTTACATTTAGTAATTTAGCAAACACTTTCATTCAAAGTGACTTAACTTTGAGTGAAAATAACAAGTCAGTAGTTAAGGAAAAAAAAGCTCACGTGTTATGTTTCTGCACTTACTGGTGGAATTAGAACACATTAACCCTGGTAAAACTAATCAATGATTATCCTAAATACAGAAACCCCTGATCACGTGCACCAAAACAGACCAATCACCCAACGGAGTAAATAACTACACTAATGAGGGACAGGTGCCCTAGGCACTTGTAACATTTGTATTGTACATTGTACATATAGGCAATAGTACATATAATCGTGGCTTTATTTAGAATTTAGTATTTATTAAGGTTTTATTTAGAATCCATGTCTGTAGTTTATTTTACTAAAATTGAAAATAATAATTCAGTCTTTTAGCATCTTCACTTGAATCAGGCATTTATTGTACAAACGTTAATGTGATATTTTTCGTTATATTTTTCTTGCTTTTAACATCAGAATGCTACCATGTAAAGTTCCTTGCAAAGTATCTGTAAAAGAAAAAGAAAAATGTTTGTTCCTGTGCCTTTACCAATGATGGGAAAAGGGACTCAGTCAATTTATATGTGTCTTTCAGCAATAAAACTTGCGTGGCATGCTTTTTAGCTTGGCATGTCTACTGGCAAGGCATCGTAGAATGCGTGACAAATAAGATTCTTAACTAAAGAATGGCAAAAAAACCAGAAACTAAATAGCAAAAAGGGATAGCGGTAAACGGAGTGGATAGTGAGGAGAAGCTGACAGGGGGCCCCAGGCACTGTGGTGTAAATGTCCGTCCAGGTGTGGAGTAGGATGGGCTGGGGAACCCACTAGTGAGAGCAAATGATGTTGTCAGGGGCCCTTCAATGAAGTATCCGCATGGGAGCCTTACAGAAGCGCAGAGGCAGCGGCGCAGGGGCCGTGTAAGGACGCCAAGACTGTGGCACGGGGACTGTTTAAGGATGCATAGCCGGAAATACAGGGGCCGTTTAAGGATGGGGAGGCGGGCACGGAAGCTGTTTAGGGTCACGAAGGTGGCACAGGAGCTGTTTTGACACTCGACAAAGGTGGTGCGGAAGCCATTTAGAGATTTCACGAATTTGGCGCGGGAGCTGTTTAGAGACTCAACGAAGGCACCGTGGGAGCCAGGGACATGAGACACAGCACAGTCTAAGCGGGAGTGGAGGGCAGGGAGTCTATGGCAGGAGAAGACACCGGGGAGTCTATAGTGGGAGCAGATGCAGGAAATTCTATGGTGGGAGAGGACGCCAGGGAGTCTATGACGGGAGCAGACACCGGGGAGTATATGGCGGTAGAGGATGCCAGGGAGTCTATGGCAGGCTCAGAAACCGGGGAGTCTATGGCGGGAGCGGATGCCGGGGAGTCTATGGCGGGAGTGGACGATGGAGAGACTTTGGCATGCTCATAAACCAGAGAGAATATGGCGTGCTTGGACACCGAAGAGACTATGGCGGGTTCAAACACTGAAGAGACCTGAGATGGTGCGAACACTGGAGAGACTGGAGAGATCGTGGTCACTGGACAGTCTCTTGAGGCGCGGTCACTGGACAGTCTCAGTGTTCTCATGCACACTAGACAACTCATGCACATCAGACATCTCACGCACATCAGACACCTCATGCACATCAACTGAGGGGAGGACTGCCTCCTTAAAAGGACTGGGGGGAGGTCGGACCTTGCCTCAAAGTCTAGGATGGTTCCTGCATTTGGGTTGGTTGTGTACTTGTAGATGTGGGAGGACAGTTGATAGCACACCTGGAAAAGTCAGAGCGAAGTAGCACAGTCTAAGGTGGGAGCAGAAGGCAGAGAGTCTATGGCGGAAGCGGATGCCAGGGAATCTATGGCGGGATCGGACGATGGCGAGACTATGGCGCGCTCGAACGCTGGAGAGACCAGAGAGGGCGCAAACGCAGGTGAGACCTGAGAGGGCGCGAACCCTGGACAGTCTCTGGCGGGCACCGTTGCTGGACAGTCTCTGGCAGGGAGGTCACTGGATAGTCTCTGGCGGGCACGGTCGGTGGACAGTCTCAGTGTTCTCATGCCCACTAGGCACCTCATGCACCTCAGGCACCATAAAAAAAATCAACTGAGAGGGAGACTGTCTCCCTAAAAGAACTGGGGGGAGGTCGGACCTCGCCTCGAAGTCTAGGACAGTTCCTGCGTTTGGGTTAGTTGTGTATTTTTGTATGTGGGTGGATGCTTGATAGCACACCTGGAAAAGTCGGAGCAAAGCCCCTCCGAGGTAACAAGGTGTCGGGGGCAGGTGTAGGGCAAGGCATAACAAAAACAGGGGTGTTTTTCAGATGTGGGGCTGGCACTAAGAGCGGGCTTGGACGAACATTTGGAGCGGAAGCGGGGCCGGGAGAATGTGTTCTAAAAGGCAGCGATCAAATGATTCATCCTCGGAGTCACTGGGGGAATCAGCACACTCCTCGGAATACCATGACTCGCCATCCTGTCAGCTCACAACCTCCTCGTCCCACCACCATGGGGTAGACATGACACACCACCACAGAAAAGCGAAACAAGTGGAAAAAACACCTAGGAGCATGACTACGACTAGGGGAAAAGGACAAAAAAAAACTTACACTGCTCGCAGAAAGCGAAGCAGACTCGCTGATTGATTCAACACGAGGATACGGAATAGAATCATGTGGGAGCTGCCATAGGAAAATAAAGGGAGAAAAGGAAACCAAATAGCGGGGCTAATGCAGAATTACACAGCTGCAATAAAAGGGAGTTACTTACAGGGGTGGCTTTCCTGGATCGCTATCCTCAATGAGTTGAGCTTTCTGTCAGGGTGCGGTGCCGAAACCTCGATATGCATGCCCTAAAAGAGCAGAAGGGAGCCAGGAAGTGCGGGTAAGCGAAATCGACTTTATTGGAGGAGAAAAATGGAATCAGGCTTTGGACAACGCATGACAAATAAGATGCTCAAATAAAGAATGGCAAAAAACCTGGAAACCTGCCGCAGGGGAGTGGGGGAACTGTGTGCATAAGCACACCCCGAAAAATAGTTCAGAATCCTAGTGATAAGCTCTGCAGAATCATGACAATCATGAGCCCCATCTACCTTCCACAGAGAGCTATACCAGCTCTTTAGGAACAATACTGAAACTTTCTTATGTTGTGTTTTTTGGCATTAGAACAGCCACCCAACTAATTTATCTCAGTATTTGTTAAGGTGTTTTTTAATACCTCTGCTATGCCCGTTCTATGTTAATCTTTGTCTAAATTCATTGATGCAATTCTCCAGACATCTAATCTGAAACAGGACGTCCTTACCAGTCTGTAAAGAACCATGTCAATTCCCCATCTTAACCAAATCCCTAAAAAATGTGAAAAGACCCTAGTTAAAAATTTAAGTTAAAAAAGATTACCATGTTTGTATATTTGGCATATATTGTCTGATTTTTTAGTACTGGTGGTGCGAGTTTACCTCAGGGAAGATTGTGAAGGAACACCGTGCCAACCAAGCCTCGGTGATCTGTTGGTTGGTCGAGCTGCACAGCTTTCCACCACATCCACATGTGGACTAAATGGGCCTCAAAACTATTGCATCCTGGGATATTTGGAGGTAAATACTTTTATAGCTCATAGACTAATTTTTGTCAGTCATATTTAACTGTGTTTACTCTGGTGTTTTAGGTAACTTTGGGATATTAAAGCACTGCTTTGTTAAATTTTCATTTTAATAGAAGTTTTTAATGAAAAGAAATAACCAAATAAACAAAAACTTAGAAATTCATGCACTTTACAAATTTAACTCTTTACTGTTAAAATAACGCTAGCAGTGATAAAGAGCTGAGTGTTATTACTCTTTTCACATTTATTTAGTACCTCGTCTCTTATTAGAGATTTCTCGCACCTCCCATATACTCTATATTTATGGACAATGAGCATAAATCCAAGCTACAAGGAGGTGTACTTATATCAAAATCAAATTAAATTTTATTTGTTACATATGCAGTAGTACGTTGTATTAATAAATGTTTATTGCGTTGTTTAAAACTGTAGTGCAAAATAAAATCAGCATAAAATATTTTGCTTGCAGTTTGTTAACAGCATCTTTTTTTTCTAATTTCTTTGCTTTTTGATCACAGATAAAAAATATTACATAACATAATATGCCCATAATATTACATAATATGCTCATCAAATATAACTGGCACAAAATTCCTAGGTCCAGGTAAGTGTTTTGCTCTAACAACTCATTAGCCAGCTAGCAGATTACAGGACCAGGAGTTTTATTTAACATCCAGATAAACCAAACATAAAAAATGCAAACTAAAGGACGCAAACTAGAGGTTGAGGCCAAGGCCATATAGACCAAGATGGCGTCTCGATCACACTGTGAGGCTCAGTGTCTTACCAGTTTTAGGAATATAATACTTATTTACTTAACTATCTCCTGCTTATTTGCTTGAATCACTCATGCAAACTACAGCTACAACAGATAGACACTTTTGGACATTAACATTTACTGCACAAACAATTTACGCGTCAGTTTGATTTCAACCAGCTTCCTCCAGAGTTGAGCCGGACATCGGGACCTAGCGAATCACTCTTGCTGACCGGAAGTGCCTGACGCTGGCAATGCAAGCGTAAACAAAGGTGGGGTAAATGTGGAGGTTTGTGTGCTAAGCAAAGGCTACACCCACACCGGCCGGAATTACCTACCATTTTTCTTGCCGATGTTCGCTCGCTGCCTGGAAAGCTGGATAAATTGTAATTTAATGTTTTTTCATGAAAACGTGGCTGAGGGACGATGTGGTGGACAGTGTGGTGGAACTGGAGGAACATGTGCTGTTCAGAGCGGGCCGGTCAGGCGCGACTACGGGAAATGGACTCAATCGTAGTGGAAACCCACTGCTCTGTGGATCTGGAGTTCCTAATCATTAAATGTAGACCCTTCTATCTGCCCCGTGAGTTTAGCTGTATTGTTGCTGCTGTAGTCTATGTGCCTCCGGATGCTAATACTAACTTGGCTATGGAGGAACTCTATCAACAAACTGCAAATTATACACCCAGATGGAGTCTTTATTGTAGCAGGGGACTTTAACCACACTGAGCTAAAATCTAAATTACCAATTATTTTCTGAATGTCTCCTGCACCATAAAACTGCATACAAAGCATACAAAAGACACACCCCTCCACCACCTTGAACTCTCTGGTCATCTTTCAATTGTTTTTACTGCCCAACACACTCCAGTCATCCAGAGGATCAAGCTTACCACCAGAACTATAAAGATCTAAATGGATGGGGTCGACTCCTTCCTTCCTTCCTTATGCCCGGGCCACCACGGGCTCACACATCCACCTGGACACATACACTAACTCTGTCCTGGAACACATCAATAGCTGTGTGGATAGAGTGACATCACAAAAGCCAATAATAACATTCCCTAACCAGAAGCCTTTGCCCCGCAAAGCCCTGGACCACCACCTTTTTTAGGACATTTCTTCCAGTGTAAGCACCCCTTGGAGATAAGGTACTGTCAGGATCTTGTGTCAGGACATGTTGTGTATTTGTTTTTGTTTTGTATTGAACTCCTCATTTTAGTTCTTTTTCAGTTTTTTGGTTCATTTTCATTTGTACATTTGTGCCCTATTTAGTTTGATTACTCTATCACCGGACATAATTCATGCTATTTAAGCCAGTCCTGCCCTCTCATCACCTGAGCTTTTGTTTAGGGCCTTTTGTTTGACGTTTCTATGTTTTGTTTATCTGGATGTTAAATAAAGCTCACGTTTCTGTTACACTGCTGCCTGGTCTATGGTTTTTGCAACACTTACCTGGACCTCGAAATATCGTGACATAATTGTTTTTTAACGAGTGTGACCTCATATAAAGCAGACAATACTTTGCTGGTTTTGGTCTTATCACAAAGCTAAAATTGAAATACTTATCTTAAAAATTATCTTAAAAAAAACAATTGTAGTAAACAATTTGCAATAAAATGCTCTTATTATTTTATATTATGTTTTTCTATGTATTTTAAATCTCAGATAAAAAATATTCAAATATAGATGGAATTCACTGTGTTTCTGTGTACAATTAGACATGTCATGATTGACATTGAGACCACTTAATCCAATAAACATTTGACTTAAAAATACTTTCCCCCATCTAGACAATGACATTAAACTCATCATTATAATTTTTACAGAGTTTGACCATATTAATTTATTTTATTTAGTTCCCTTTTCATCTTAAATTTATTTCAAGCTATGGTAATTTAAATTATTAAATTTAAATGATTATTGATTATGCATTTTGTGTTGAACTAGATACAGTGATAAAGTATAAAGTAACAGAGCAAATTGTTGGAAATAAGAAATGTGTTTTATTGTCATCATCATAATTTAGGATGAACAAAAATGCTTTACCTGTGACTCCAGGAAGACCTACAACCACTACAATAACCCCAACAGCCATAAGATTGAAAATATTATTACTGTATTCGAAACAGAGCGCAAGATGAGATGGTGGCAGTCTGAGAATGGTAAGTTCCTTTCACATCACCTTAAAACAGGCAAACGGGAAAGAATCATAAGTAAAATATCAATTCTGACTTACTCAAAAGTAACTATTATAAAATTTTGAGAGTTAGTCAGAGAGTTGTACATCATGAGGTCATTAAAATCAAAATTAGCCTGTAGATACTGAATACCTTTTTCAAAGAAGCTGTCCACCATAAAACTTGTCTGAGCAACGTGAGATTAATCGACTCATCACCCCAAGAACATTCAATAAGCTAACAGTTTGATTTTCCAACTTCCGAATTGCTATCTGTTCAATAGAAGATTCCAAAGGGTACATGGGGGTCTTCTATTTTAATAGCCCATATTAATCTACCTCTTCTTCATGTAAAGTTTGGACAGTGTATGGACAGCCATACAGTTTGGCATTGCCTGTATTCACAGGTGGGCCATGCATTTTATACCCATGCCATCAGTAATGCTTCGTCTTGAGTAATTCATCTGCAATAACAATTTTATGGCTGTGAAAACACCTTGTGATGCAGAAATGCATATAAAGAGCAGTTGCATCGCAGATAGATAACTCGTTGTGATAGTGGTGCAGCTGCGATCGAAGAAAAAGTGGACTTTGGTTAAAAATAGGTGGCCTATTACCATGTGTCGCACATTTTAAGCCGAAGAGATCGGCCAGCGTGTGTTGTAATGAATTTCTGATCTCCAGTCTTCATTCATACCCACTGTCACACACACACCCACTTCCACTGCTCTGCCTACCTCACCGCCACACACACCAACTGCTACACCTGATGCACCTTCCACTAATCAGCGCTCTCCCTCTCATGATGCACCTTCCACCAATCAACGCTCTCCCTCTCCTGAGTACTGATCAGGTGCACCTCATTAGCGGGAACGCTATATAAGCTGGCGTCCCAGATCCACCATTGCAGAGTTTTCTGGTTACGTGCGTATGCTATGGTGTTTCTGTTCGTTTTGGCTTTCGCCTCGCACTCACCTTTTGCTGCTACGATCCGGTTCTGCCCGTTGGTGTTTTCTAGGACGGTTTACCTGTGAGCAGGTGAAGGATCGCGGACTCCATTTCCCTCGAGTTCCCCTCACTGCATTCCTTACCGTCTCATCATCTGGTCTCCCGGGGATTCCGACGACCGGTGACGTCATTACCAACGCTTTACCTCTGTTTGCTTATTTCGGACTATTGACTGTTTTGATTATTGCCTATGCAATAAAGACTTGTTTATTTGCTAAAAACTTTACGCTTCCTGCGTTTCCTCTGTTAGCGTGACTCTGCCAACAAAGAAGGAAGGAGGAACAGTGATGGATCCAACCGAGCTTCAGAATGGACTTGGCGAGGTTACTCGTGCCGTGCTGTCTCTTATGGAGCGGCTTACGAGGTTGGAACGCGAGGGTTCTGGATCCAGAGCGTCTGTCTCCACATCACAACATTGCCACAGTAGCAGTACCACATGCCAACTTCTCAAGGACCCAGACTTCCGCCGTTGAACATGATCGCTCCATTGTCCTCTCCGTTGGAGGCTGAGCCGGAGCCTATGCAACTCGGACGATCTCGGCTTTCCTCACAAGAGGCGTGCCCAACAGGGTCTCTGCGGTTACTGCGGGAGTTCCGAACATGATCTGCAACATTGCGGTGTGAGACCGGTTCGCCGTGCGCGTCCACGGGTGTCTCGTACCTCGCCATCGCGCACCGCGCCGAAAGTTTCGGTGAGCGACTCGGGGGTCGTTATTAATCGTTCCTTGAAAATTAACGTCTTGCTATTTATTAAAGGTGAATCTGTATCTACTACTGCACTGGTGGACTCGGGAGCTGATGGCAACTTTATCGACCGTGAGTTCTGCCGCTTGTAGGGAATTCCTGAGGGGTCCCTAGAGACACAAATTTCTGTACAAGCCGTCAATGGTAATCCTCTCCCCTCAGGGGCAGTCAAGAGCACTGCACCTACACTCTGGTTAGGTATTGGGAAAGATCATTTTGAAAAGATTAAATTTTGTATATTTTCCTCTTCTTCGGTGCCTATTGTTTTAAGTTTGCCTTGGCTGCGGCGTCACGATCCAACGATCTCTTGGGAATCCGGTCATGGTCATACCACTGCTGTAGTAAGTGCTCTCAACCTCCCCCCCACCTTTCTCTTTCCTCTACGCAGGTGTCTCTGGAACCCCAGCTTCCTGCTTAGGTACCTGCGGAGTATGCGGACCTTGCGGAGGTCTTTAGTAAATATTGTGCATGCACGCTCCCTCCTCATCGGCACTACGACTGCTCCATAGACCTATTACCTGGGGCTAAATTACCTCACGTGCGTCCCTACCCATTATGTGCTGCTGAAACACGCGCTATGCAAAGCTATGTTGCTGAAGCGCTGCGCAATGGGTTTATCTGACCCTCCAAATCCCCAGCCGCATCCGGCTTTTTCTTTGTTCGTAAGCAAGGGGGTGAGTTATGGCCATGCAAAGATTTTCGCGAGTTTAATAAAGCTACTAAACGGTATCCTTACCCTTTCTCATTGGTACCAGCTAATTTAGAGTAGCTTCATGGCGTGTGTGTTTACGAAACTGGACCTCAGAAACGCATATAATTTGGTACGGATTCGGAAGGGAGATGAGTGGAAGACCACCTTTATCACTACCTCAGGGCATTACGCGTGATGGGGTTAAGGGGTTATTGTTTACCTGGACAATGTCTTGATTTTCTCGGGTGATTTGGCCTCCCATGTCGCGTTGGTGCGCCGGGTTCTTGCCCAACTTCTTGCAAACGTTCTCTATGTAAACTGGGAGAAGTGCGCGTTCCACCAGGGGTCTATCTCCTTCTTGGGGTTTATTATCTCCCATAAGGGGATAGAGATATACCCAAAAAAGGTCAAGGCTGTTCTGGACTGGCTGACTCCGGCCACACCCTGAGATCTACAACGTTTCCTTGGTTTTGCTAATTTTTATCGGCGGTTTATCAAAAATTTCAGCCAAATTGCACTACCACTCACCTCTAGTCTCAGGGGCAGCCCTTCTTCGTGGCGCTGGAGTTCGGAGACAGATCGGGCCTTTAACACCCTAAATCAGTGCTTTACATCTAAGCCTGTTTTGGCCCATCCTGATCCCGAACGACAGTTCATAGTGGAGGTGGATGCCTCCTGCAGTGGGGCCGGCGCCGTCCTTTCCCAGACTACTGGTGGATTAGCCAATGCCATTCCCATCGCATACTTTTCCCGTTAGTTCCTACCTGCCGAGTGTAACTATAGGATCAGGGATCGAGAACTTTTGGCCATCAAGTTAGCCTTGGAGAAATGGCGCCATTGGCTCATGGGGTCGGTTGCAGTATTTAGTCGACTGGGAGGGCTTTGGTCCGGAGAAGAGGAGCTGGGTTTCCGCTAAGGACATCCTGGACCAGAGCCTCATTCGGGATTTCCACTGGGATCACCCTGACCGTTCGCTCCACGCCCGAAGTCGTCCACCCCGCCGAGGCAAACACCCCAGGTCTCAGCGAGGGGCTCCTAGGGATGAGCTACCTTTTTCAGGAGGGGGTAATGTCACACACACACCCACTTCCACTGCTCTATTTAAGCCACGTCCCGGATCCACCATTGCAGAGTTTTCTGGTTACGTGCGTATGCTATGGTGTTTCTGTTCGTTTGGCTCTTGCCTCGCACTCACCTTTTGCTGCTACGATCCGGTTCTGCCCGTTGGTGTTTTCTAGGACGGTTTACCTGTGAGCTAAAATCCCGAATATGGAATTGCTAAATATAAATGGCTTTTATTCTTGAACCCATTTGACTGCAAGCGAAATTCTAGTATATGCTGAAAGTTGGGACCAAAGAGATGTACATTCAGTTGTCAGAATGCAATATATAAATAATTATCATGGGCATCACGGTGGCTTAGTGTTTAGCACATTCGCCTCTCAGCACTAGGGATTCCTGGTTTGAATTGCAATCTGGGTGGAGTTTCCATGTTCTGTCCTGTGTCCGCATGGTTTTCCCCGAATTCTCTGGTTTCCTCCCACAGTCCAAAAACATTGATCAAGGTCAATTGGGTTTACCAAATTACCCTATATGGAGTGTGTCTGTGTGAGTTTGTGCCCAGCAACAGATTGGCACTCGGTCCTGGGTGTAACTGCCCAGCGCCTGATACATTCTCCCCTGGATGGGCATGAGGAACCCCCCCGCGACCCTAGTACAGAATAAAGCGGAGGATAATGGATGGATGGATGGATGGAATAATGGGGCGGCACGGTGGCTTAGTGGTTAGCACGTTCGCCTCTCAGCGCTAGGGATTCCCAGTTCGAATCCCCATCTGGGTGGAGTTTCCATGTTCTCCCCGTGTCTGCGTGGGTTTCCTCCGGGTTCTCCGGTTTCCTCCCACAGTCCAAAAACATGGATCAAGTTAATTGAATTCTTAAAAATTGCCCTATATAGAGTGTGTCTGTGTGAGTGAGTGTGTGCCCAGCGATGGATTGGCGCCCTGTCCTGGGTCTATCTGCCCAGCGCCCGAAACGTTCTCCCCTGGATGGGCATGGGGTACCCCACCGCGACCCTAATAGAGGATAAGCGGGAGATAATGAATGAATGAATGAATGAATGAATGGTTCTCCTTTAGTTAATGTATCTGTTGTTTTCATTGGTTGATTTTGGTTTTCACGTGGTCGGGTTTTCATTTATATTCTTCCGTTTCCGTTGCTGTTTTTGCTGGTTTGTGTATGCAGTTTTTTTCTGTTTATCGTCATGTCCAAACCTTGGTGGTGGTACGAAGAAGTCGTATCCCGGGACGAAATGGAATCGGTGTATTCTGTGGGGAGTCTCGACTCATGTGTCGACTCTGAGGATTTCGATTCCTTTCTCTCGGGACCCGTTCTTCCTCCCCACATCCTTTTACAGTCCCCCGACTTGTAGCCCAATTCCCGTTACAGTTCCCCTAAGCACCCCTTATTTCTTCATTATACCTATTCTTCAACGAAAAACCTCCCTGTTAATGTTCTGTTTCCCTGTACTCCTGCCCCCACATTTCACTGCCCCCACCTCGTTCTGTCTTCCCTCACCCTCACTCACCGACTTCACAAGGTGTGCTATTAAGCTCCCTCCTCCTCGGCTATTGGTATCACACATCCCAACCCAAATGCAGGAGTCGGCGCGGCCACCGAGGCAGGGCTAAGCCTCCTTCCAGCTACATCGAGTAGGAGGTCCCCTCTGTGGTACCTGCGTTCCCTGCTCCCCCTGTGTTGGGAGGTAACATTTGGGTGTCAGCGGTGTGCGGGATGTATGTGAAGTGCCTGAGTGTGTTCCTGTTGGTGGTGGTCCCCAGTGTCATCCTCCTCCCGTGTGTGTACCCGATGTCCCTGATAGTGTGGTGAGGAACGGCCCGTGGTTCCCGAGCGGCCTGTGGTTCCAGTAGACTTGCGGCCCGTAGTTCCTGAAGACTTGCGGCCCTCGGCTCCATGCCAATTGCCCTGGGCTCCGTCTCAGTTGCCCTCCGCAGTAGTCCCTCCGCAGTAGTCCCTCCAGTGCCAGAGCCTGCTGTAGTCCCTCCAGAGCCAGAGCCCGCGGTAGTCCCTCCAGCGCCAGAGCCCGCAGTAGTCCCTCCAGCACCCGCTGTAGTCCCACTCAAAAGGCCCCCGCGCCATTTGCGTCCCCTCAAAAGGCCCCCCCACCGTCTACGTCCTCTCAAAATGCCCCCACGCCGCCTCCACGCCCTCAAACGGCCCCCACAGTCATCAAACCTCTATGGGATGGGACCATCAGCACACACCCCGGCACTGTTTTCATTTTCCTTTGATTATTTTAGTTTATTGGTTCTTATTTAGTTAATGTATTTGTTGTTTTCATTGGTTGATTTTGGTTTTCACGTGGTCGGTTTTTCAATTATATTCGGCGTTCCGGCATTGTTTTCGTTTTGTCACGCGTCATCGGTTCATGAGTCTACTGTATGTATAGACTTCAATAAAACTCCCTTTACTTACCCGTGCCTCCTGGATCCTTAGTGCGCTGTTTTTGGCTTTTGCGGACACGTGCCTGACATGGTACAGATCTGTAAATCCATAAATTCAATATGTGTAGTTAAGTTTGGTTTTGTAACTTGGTGTCACATAGTGTGACACAATGAGGACAGGAGATTTATCAAGTACAGGAAATGGTTTTAATAACATGCATTATACTGGTGTAAAAAAGTACAGCCACTCCATTGTCCATCCAGGTTGGCTGTCCTGCTGAATATAAGAGCACTTAGACACAGCAGCTGGCTGATAGATTTGCTGTCATGCCAAACAAATTCCTGTCTCTGCTGCAAGTTCACTTCATGCCAACATATAAAGGCTAAAAAAGTTGTTTCTTGTAATATTTACTAGATATGAAATATAGTAAAACAAAGATGATATGCTCCAGAAAAGGTTATGTTAAAGGGGTTAAGAAGCAAGAAGCATTTGATTACTTAATTTTTTTGGCTAGTGTGTATGTAAAAATTTCACACAGTATATGTAAATAATTAAAAGCTGATTAACTTTGACGGCGGCACGGTGGCTCAGTGGTTTGCACGTTCGCCTCTCAGCGCTAGGGCTTCCCAGTTCGAATCCCCATCTGGGTAGAGTTTCCATGTTCTCCCCGTGTCTGCGTGGGTTTCCTCCAGGTTCTCCGGTTTCCTCCCACAGTCCAAAAACATGAATCAAGTCAAATGAATTCTCAAAATTGCCCCATATAGACTATGTCTGTGTGAGTGAGTGTGTGCCCAGCGATGGATTGGCGCCCTGTCCTGGGTGTATCTGCCCAGCGCCTGAGACATTCTCCCCTGGATGGGCATGGGGAACCTCACCGCGACCCTAATAGACAATAAAGCGATAATGAATGAATGAATGAATGAATGAATGTTAACTTTGACACTAATTATTTCCAGGTGTGCATCATGTCAGTATCCAGTTGGATCTCGAGTCCCTGTTCCAGTTTAGTCACTTAGTCCTGACATTTAAGGTACATTTATTTATGAATTATTTATTATATATATATATATATATATATATATATATATATATATCAAAGTAATGATAAATTAAATCACTTAATTTTACAGAGTTTTCGACCTGCTGCAATGTTGGTGGAGAGATCAAAAGACTTTGGTCGCACATGGAAGGTATTTAGATATTTTTCAGCAGACTGTGCTAATGATTTCCCTGGTATTTCAGAAGGTCAACCCAAAAGCATTGATGATCTTATATGTGATAACCGTTACTCTGGAGCTGAACCTTCAACCGACGGAGAGGTACATTTGTAATAATATCATTTTAATGTGATGTTAGTATTTTATTTAAATATGTACATTCTGTTCTATGTCCACCAGGTTGTTCTAAAAGCACTGGACCCCAATTTCCATATCAGTGATCCTTATGACCCCATCATTCAAGGTTTGCATTTGCTAAACTTTGTTGTTAACACTGTGTATAGGTTAATTTGACACATTGGAGAGCTTGCAATGATCTTTTGTGTGGAACATTCCGCAAATTGATTTATCTACATCTACATAGATAAGAAAAAAGGCATTCACCGTGACAAAACCATTTTTCAAAAACAATTATAAGTTTTCATTTTTGGAATCATGTGCAGGTTTGTAATTTTTTTTTCACATAAAGAACCCAGCTAATTGTAGGCTAGCAGAGCAGAAGTTTTTTCATAAAGTTGAGTATCCATCTCAATCCTAATTTTAAATAAGCTTCAAAACTAGCACCCTACTTGCTTTCAGAAGCACTGCTATAAAAAATCAGTTAGGATTCTAAAAAATATTGGCACCGTACCAGGTCAACAAGACAAACTGCATCAGGTAAGGCTTTGCTCACTGGGTGTGAACTCTGCTAAGTTTAAGAAAATAAATATATATATTAAAGGCCAAAAATAGTTTATATGAAAAACCCTGAATTTGTATACTGTAAGATTATTATTTTTTGAAAGATTAGGGGTATATTAAAATAAGAGTTTATAAAGGGTATAAAAACCTGGAAGCAGGCTTCTGTAAACAAAATTAAACTCTGATTTAATGGAACACAAAAAATAAGGTGCCTAGGTGCCATGGCGGCCGCTTTCTGGCAGCTTGACCCAGTGAACGTCTTCCAGTCAAGGCATGGCAGGCCTCCCTTTGTGGACGCGGCAAGGCGGACGCCCTCTGTGGACGCCCTCTGTGGACGAGACGTGGTGGCCGCCCTCTGCGGAGGAGGCTAGGCGAATGCCCTTTGGCTGTGTGGCGAGGCGGACGGCCTCTGCGGACGAGGCTAGGTGGACGCCCTCTGGCTGTGTGACGAGGTGGACGCCCTCTGCGGACGAGGCGTGGTGGCCGCCCTTTGTTGACGTGGCGAGGCGGACGCTGTCTGCTGTGTGGTGAAGTGGATGGCCTTTGTGGAC
>JAFMOD010001785.1:0-80733 GCA_019802435.1 Corydoras maculifer
TGCATGTTTACATCACGCCGACTCCTGATTCAGTGCATGATAACCTGAGCTTCAGCACCCGGTTCTGCAGCTCAGTCACGTACAACTCTTTCACTTCTCATAGCAGCTGATATATAAATAGTTTTGATTCAATAACAGCTTCCTTCTCAAGTGTCTTTTCAAAGAATAAGGTTACTGAATATCTGATGCTGAAATGTACGCAAACGTGTTAATCCATCCATTATCTTCTGCTTTATCCTCTATTAGGGTCACGGGTGGGTTCATCATGCCCATCCAGGGGAGAACGTTAGGCAGATGCTAGGCGAGTGCTAGGCAGATACACCCAGGACAGGGCGCCAATCCAACACTCACTCACACAGACACACCCTCTATGGGGCAATTTGGAGAACTCAATTGACTTGATCCATGTTTTTGGACTGTGGGAGGAAACCGGAGAACCCGGAGGAAATCCACGCAGACACGGGGAGAACATGGAAACTCCACCCAGATGGGGATTCGAACCGGGAATCCCTAGTGCTGAGAGGAGAACATGCTAACCACTAAGCTAACGTGCCGCCCCAAACGTGTTAATGTTTCAGAAAATGGTTGTTAACTGATAATCACAGTAACATTCAATTCCTCATTTTTGTAGTGTTTGGCACAACACTTGATCTTATCACTTATCTTATCAGTTATGAATGGGTTTAAAGACATCTTAATTCCAGTCATTCCTAAACCCCCCCCCACACACACACACACACACACACACAAAACCCAACACCACCACCCAGCAATTAACAGCCCTGAAGAATAGTCATTCTAACAGGTCTGTACATGTGACACTAAACTGTGCTCCTTTGTGTTCTAGCCTCCTGCTCTTGTATGATTGATGTGTCTTATGACTCTGGAACGCAGCGTATAGTCATGTGAGAACATAACGATCGCTTTCAGTGGGAATCCACGTTGAAGCTGGAGAATCGAGTGATCTCAGGGCAGGAACAGAACGTCATCAATAGAACCAGACTTACCAGAGCTAAAAACATGTTCTAGTGGAGGGTGGCACGGTGGCTTAGTGTTTAGCATGTTCTCCTCTCAGCACTAGGGATTCCCGGTTCAAATCCCAATCTGGGTGAAGTTTCCATGTTCCCCCCGTGTCCGCGTGGGTTTCCTCCGGGTTCTCCGGTTTCCTCCCACAGTCCAAAAACATGAAGCAAGTCAATTGAATTCTCCAAATTGCCCCATATAGAGTGAGTGTGTGCCCAGTAATAGATTGGCGTCCTGTTCTGGGTGTATCTGCCCAGCGCCCGAGACATTCTCCCCTGGATGGGCTTGGGGAACCCCCCATCCCCCCCCCCTGCGACCCTGATAATGGATAAAGTGGAAGATAATGGATGGATGGATATGATTATCGGTTAACAACCATTTACTGAAACATTAACACGTTCGTGGTGGCATGGTGGCTTAGTGGTTAGCATGTTCTCCTCTCAGCGCTAGGGATTCTAACTAATCGACACTAATGTCTTGGGCGCTGGGCAGATAGACCCAGGACAGGACGCCAATCTATCACTGGGCACACACTCACTCACACAGACACACTCTATATGGGGCAATTTGGAGAATTCAGTTGACCTTGATCCATGTTTTTGGTCTGTGGGAGTAAACCGGAGAACCCAGAGAAAACCCATGCAGACACGAGGGGAACATGGAAACTCCACCCAGATGGGGATTCAAATCGTGAATCCCTAGCGCTGAGAGGAGAACATGCTAAACACTAAGCCACCTTGCCGCCCAGCTTGTAGATAAATATATTTTATTCAGTTCCTCCCAATGTTGTTCAAAATGTAATTAGTTACACTCTGTAATTAAAAGTTACTGCAACAGTTTTAAGTGAGTTAATAAGGAAAAGGTCTTTGATTTGTTTGGAACATGTTGCAGTTTTGAGTTTAATCCCTTTGTGTGTGTGTGTGTGTGTGTGTGTGTGTGTGTGTGTGTGTGTGTGTGTGTCTACAGGTGGAGTTTGAGGACGGCTCACAGCTCACAGCCAAGAGAGATGATGTCTACTCATTAGAGGAAGAGCTTCCCAAAAGGGTGAAGTCCAGACTGGTGAGCTGCATAAACACTGATGCACTGCATTTCCGATGTTCTGTCAGATTCCCACAGTCATGTGACCATCATGTGGAACCTATGACATCACTGGGTCTAATTCAGTATGATGTTTACACTGGTACTAGTGCAGATTGTGGTGCTGGTACATGTGAAGCTTTAAGGTGACCTACAGACGTAGATAAGCAGGCTTCGTGTCATGACGGCGTGTTAGTAACGCTGTAGATTTATTATTAGATCAGTTCAGTCTCACTGACCCACTTACAGACCACTGTGACCTGCTTCCCATTACACAGAACATTAAAGTACTATATTTAATGAGGTCCACTCCTCTGTACCTGGGCTGTTTGCCATACATTACTCCTATACTAGGGTCAGGGGGCCCAGTAATAGATAATGGCGTCCTGTTCTGGGTGTATCTGCCCAGTGCCTGAAACGTTCTCTGGATGGGCATGGGGACCCCCCCCCCCCCGCGACCCTAGTAGAGGATAAAGCAGAAGATAATGGATGGATGGATGGATGGATAGGGGGCAATGATTCTGGCTCTGGGTAAATACACCCAGACAGGGTGCCAATCCATTGCTGGGTTCTCCCACAGACACACACTTAATAGTGGTAGTTTTTTTTTAATACAGGGGCAATTTAGAGCAGCTCATTCCCATTGAATCCATGTTTTTGGAATATGGGAGAAAACAAAAACCCAATACAGAGCAATGCAAGTCAAAAATATAATAATAAACCTAGTAGCTTAGTGGTTAGCATGTTCTCCTCTCAGCGCTGGGGATCCAGGGTCGAATCCAACTCTGGGTGGAGTTTCCATGTTCTCCCCGTGTCCGCGTGGGTTTCCTCCGGGTTCTCCGGTTTCCTCCTACAGTCCACAGACGTGTATTCAATCTATGACTGGGCTCACTCACTCACACAGACATACACCATATAGGGGGCAATTTGAATCGAGGAAATATAAATGCAGCCAATTCACCTTGAATCCATGTTCTTGGTTTCCTCCCACAGTCCAAAATCCAGGAATCCCTAGTGCTGAGAGGCGAACTCTCTCTAAGGTATTCTGGAGAACCTCCTACATTCCAAAAACATAGATATAATGTGAATTGCCCCTATATTATAGTGCATGTCTGTGAGGGAGTGAGTGTGCCCTGCCCCTAAAACATTTCCACTGCATGGGCATGGGGAACCACCCCACCCCACCCCACCCCCATGTACAAATACAGAATTAAGCAGAAGATAATAAAATGAGATGTAAATGACCTTTATCCCATGACCATGATGATACAGGGCGGTGGCACCGGGTGGTTTATGGTCTTTAGCATTGTCTTTGACAGAAATGGATATAAGCCCCAGTTGTGGAGGTGTAAATGTGAGGGAGGTGTAATAACATGAGGCCAATTACTTTATGACTTTAGTGTTGGTGTTCTTTACCTGTGGACTGAACAAACTCTGTTAATCACTGAGAAAGAGATAAGGCTCTAATAAAACTGTGCATTAAGCTGGACTCTAACTCAGCAGGGTGTACACAAAGCTATAAAATAACGTTGGCTGTTGGGGGTTCAAATCCCAGGTCCACTGGAGTTACCAATGTGGGTTCTAGAGCAAGACCCTCAACCTTTATTGTTCCTGGGCTGTAAAGTCAACCCTGTGCTCTGACCCCATACGTATATGTCGCCTTGGATAAAAGCGTCTGCTGAATCAGCAGTTATCAGCTGGTGGGGCATGACCCAACACTGGGTCAGGGACATGTTCTGGGTCACAGGCTCCTTGTTAAAAAAATGAACGCTCATCCAATTTTTATTTTTATTTTTTTAACTTGGGCGGCACGGTGGTTGGCATGTTCTCCTCTCATTGCTGGGGATTCCAGGTCCAAATCCCAATCTGGGTGGAGTTTCCATGTTCTCCCTGTGTCCACGTGGGTTTCCTCCAGGTTCTCCGGGTTTCCTCCCACAGTCGAAAAACATGGATTTAAGGTCCATTCAATGCTCTAAATTGCCCCATATAGTGTGTGTGTGTGAGTGAATGAATGTGTGCCCAGTGATAGATTGGCGCCCTGTTCTGGGTGTATCTGCCCAGCACCCGGAACGTTCTCCCCTGGATGGGTATGAGGAACCCCCACCCACACCCCCTCGCCTCCATGACCCTAGTAAATAAATTAAATGAAAAGAGTGAATGAAAGAGACCGAGAGAGATGGGGGTAAGTCACGTGCAGCTTTCTCGTTGCCATGGTAACCATTTTTCGTCTGCTGGTTGTCCTCTTTGAATTTGTGATGATGTTCAGAGGAATGATGGCGAAACTTACATATAACTGAATATTTGAAAGTTTCTCAGGTTCTTAAAGGAAAACGCTCTATATGGGGCAATTTAGAAAATTCCTGAGGAAACCCACACAGACACGGGGAGAACATGGAAACTCCCCCAGATTGGGATTTGAACCGGGAATCCCTAGTGCTGCGAGGAGAACATGCTAACCACTAAGCCACCCACTGATTCATAATAGTCTCAGGTCATTATCGTTTGTTTTATCCTATATTAGGGTCACGGGGGGCGGGGTCTCCATGCCCATCCAGGATAGAACGTTTTGGGAGCTGGGCAGATACACCTAGGACAGGACGCCAATCTATCACTAAACACACACTCACACACACACTCTATATGGGGCAATTTGGAGAATTACGTTGAGTTGATCCATGTTTTTGGACTGTGGGAGGAAACCGGAGAACCCGGAGGAAACTCACACAGGCTGGGAATCCCTAGCGCTGAGAGGAGAACATGCTAATATCATAATCCTAATCTATAAAACCCATTATGGTATTTTCATATATACATTTGGCTGTTTGTCTGACTGATGTTTACCGTCGTTTCTTTCAGTCCAAAGCCTCGGACATGCGCTTCGACGGGATGTTCGGCGAGAAGAAGCTGCAGGACAGCAAGCGGCAGCGCATCATCAACTCCAGATACCGCGGCGATTACATCGAACCCGTCATCTACAGAACCATCATGGAGTGACCGGCCCCGGCTTCATGATCATATCACCAGCACTGATCCCTGAACACACACACACACACTTTTCTGATGTGTGTGTGTGCGCGCTCACGTGTCCTCACAGCATTACTCCAGATCAACAACGTCATATTAACTTATTCCTCCTCCTCCTCCTCTACAGGGTTCTGTTGTTACCCCTGTCCTTCAGGATTGGTTGGTTGTACAGCTGCGTTCCGTCCTTCGTTTTGTAGATTTGGACTGAATTTGGCTTCATTTTTTTTTTATCACCTATTTATTAAAGGGTGCTTTATAAACGTAGCATTAATAATTAATATAATAAAAGTGAGCTTTAATGGCACTTTGTGGGATCCACCTGGTTTGGGTTCTACGGCCGGGTGCCCTTGTGGGATCCACCCAGGCTAGGTTCTCCACCTGGGCTTTCTGTGGGCTCCTCCCAGCTTGGGTTCTATAGTCGGGCACACTCTGTGGGATCCACCCAGGGTGGGTTCTAGAGTCAGGAGTGCTCTGTGGGATCCACCCAGGGTGGGTTCTACAGTCGGGCACACTGTAGGATCCACCCAGGGTGGGTTATAGAGTTGGGGGCGCTCTTTAGGATTCACACAGGGTGGGTTCTAGAGTCAGGTGCTCCTAGACACCCACACAGGGTGGGTTCTACAGTCGGGCACACTCTGTGGGATCCATCCAGGGTGGGTTCTAGAGTTGGGAGCACTCTTTAGGATTCACACAAGGTGGGATCTAGGGTAGGGACCACTCTGTGGGATCTACCCATTGTGGGTTCTAGAGTGGGGGTGCTCTGTAGGATTTACCCAGGGTGGGTTCTACAGTCGGGCACAGTCTGTACAATCCACCCAGGGTGTGTTCTAGAGTTGGGGACACTCTGTAGGATTCACACAAGGTGGGTTCTAGAGTCAGGTTCGTTCTGTAGGATCCACCCAGGGTGGGTTCTGAAGTCGGGAACGCTCTGTGGGATCCACTCATTGTGGGTTTTAGAGTCGAGGTGCTCTGTAGGATTCACACAGGGTGGGTTTCCAGCCATGCACACTATGTACGTTCCACCCAGTGTGGGTTCTCATAATGCCACAATATTTTTCCTTTTTATCAGCTCTGTCTTACAGAAGTGTAGTTCATGAAGAAGATGATGATACCCTGAAAAACACTCACTGGGAACTTTATGAGGAACCATAAACTAGCGCTAGATAGCTCCTCATCAATGAGGTGGAACTTTACAGACTGATGTGTGTGAATCCAGAAAGTCAGACCCTCAAAACGTCAGACCCTCAGAAAGTCAGACCCTCAGAACGTCAGACCCCCCCCCCCCCCCCCCCCCCCCCCCCCCCCCCCCCCCCCCCCCCCCCCCCCCCCCCCCCCCCCCCCCCCCCCCCCCCCCCCCCCCCCCCCCCCCCCCCCATGAAAATGCCCAATTTGCTTTTGATCACTTACACCTTTAATTTGAAGGAGTTAAAATCCGCTTTGATCATCGGTTCTGCCCACAAGGCTGACAGCCGGGGTAAGGGTGGGGGTTGGTAAAGTATTTACAGCTGTCTTCATTTGATGCGAAGCTTTGAGTCCCTCCACATCTGCTGTGTGCCATTTGCATGTTCTCCTCGTGCATGTGTCAGGCTAAAAAAAACGTTCCGAGGTGAAGTGCTCCAGGTGCAAATGTGCGTTTGTCAGGCCCGCTGTGTGCTTTCCCTGCCTCTTGCACAGTGACAGCTGGGATAGGCCTTACAGCGCTCCTCCCCCATGAGCCTCATCTATTTGAGATGAATTTCCTGAACGATGAAGGAGTTCTGGAAGTGACGGGATAGTGCCTAATCTCATGCCTTAGGCCTGGTTTTCAGTACCAGCCTCTCTCACGGCGGCCTTGGGTTCGAGTCCCCTGATGGGATTCGACCGCATCACCACTTCAGTCACGTTTTTGATTCCACGGACGTTGTTCCGTCGATGTTGGATGTAAGGTGAAGGCCGCCGGTGAGTTGACAGCTGGCTCGAACCCGAGCTCCGTTGTGCCAATCCTTGCTCGGTTTTAAAAATCTTTACACGTTCGTAAAACATGTTCGTCTGCCCATCGCTTCAGTGACTTCTCTTTATACCAGAGTGAATCCATCCATCCATTCCGCTTTATCCTCTATTAGGGTCGGGGAGGGGGGCGTCTCTGGCGCTGGGCAGATAGACCCAGGACAGGGTGCCAATCTATCACTGGGCACACACTCACTCACACACACACACTCTATATGGGGCAATTTGGAGAACTCCATTGACTTGATCCATGTTTTTGGACTGTGGGAGGAAACCGGAGAACCCGGAGGAAACCCACGCGGACACGGGGAGAACATGGAAACTCCACCCAGATTGCGTCGCGGGGGGTTCCCCATGCCCATCCAGGGGAGAACGTTTCAGGCGCTGGGCAGATAGACCCAGGACTGAGCGCCAATCACACATTCACACAAACACACTCTATATGGGGCAATTTGGAATTCACCTTGATCCATGTTTTTCTCTGGCGCTGGGCAGATAGACCCAGGACAGGGTGCCAATCTGTCACTGGGCACACACTCACTCACGCACACACACTCTATATGGGGCAATTTGGAGAACTCCATTGACTTGATCCATGTTTTTGGACTGTGGGAGGAAACCGGAGAACCCGAAGGAAGCCCACGCGGACACGGGGAGAACATGGAAACTCCACCCAGATTGCGTCGCGGTGGGTTCCCCATGCCCATCCAGGGGAGAACGTTTCAGGCGCTGGGCAGATACACCCAGGACTGAGCGCCAATCACACATTCACACAAACACTCTATATGGGGCAATTTGGAATTCACCTTGATCCATGTTTTTTGACTGTGGGTGGATGGATGGAAACTCCACCCAGATTGGGATTCGAACCGGGAATCCCTAGCGCTGAGAGGAGAACATGCTAACCACTAAGCCACCGTGCCGCCACCAGAGCGAATCAAAGGAGTCATGACTCATATGGACTCAAAGGACTCAAATCTCATATGACTCAGCCTCTTATCGCACAAATGAAAACGCACACATCCTGATGATGATGATGATGAGTCATAATGGTACAGCCCTTCCCTGGAAATGCAGCTGATCTTAAAGCGATGAAGCGTTCTCATTAACCCTGTGTCTACAGTCCGTGTTAAAGGTCTGTTTACGATTCTTTTGATCGGCCGCTCGAACAAACACAAGTTCATCCCTTACTCTAATTTATTTACCTTCAGTGTTTTTTTCCGGGCGGCACGATGGCTTAGTGGTTAGCATGTTCTCCTCTCAGCACTAGGGATTCCCGGTTCGAATCCCCATCTGGGTGGAGTTTCCATGTTCTCCCCATGTTCGTGTGGCTTTCCTCCGGGTTCCAGTCTAAAAACACGGATCAAGTCAACTGAATTCTCCAAATTGCCCCATATATAGTGTGTTTGTGTGAGTGAGTAAGCGTTAGATTGTGTCCTGTCCTGGGTGTATCTGCTCAGCGCCCAAGATGTTCTTCCCTGGATGGCCATGGGGAACCCCCCCGTAACCCTAATAGAGGATAAAGCGGAAGATGATGGATGGATGGGTTCTTTATTAAGATTTGGGAATAGAACAGTGGCTTAGTGGTTAGCATGTTCTCCTCTCAGCGCTAGGGATTCCCGGTTCGAATCCCCATCTGGGTGAAGTTTCCATGTTCTCCCCATGTCTGCATGGGTTTCCTCCGGGTTCTCCGGTTTCCTCCCACAGTCCAAAAACATGGATCAAGTCAACTGAATTCTCCAAATTGCCCCATGTAGAGTGTGTTTGTGTGAGTGTGTGTGCGTCCAGTGATAGATTGGCGTCCTGTCCTGGGTGTATCTGCCCAGCACCCGAAACGTTCTCCCCTGGATGAGCATGGGGAACCCCCGCCCCCCCGCAACTGTAATAGAGGATAAAGCAGAAGATGATGGACAGTTGGATGTCCATCATCTCAGACCGGCTCATCATCACACTGCCCACATCTCAGAGACTTCTGATGAGTCAGCAGTCCGCAGCATCATTGCTTTTAGACGAACCAGAAACGTGTATTACATCCGTGTTGCTAAACCAATGGAACGTTATTGAGTTAATGATGACACCTTCATCATCATCATCATCATCATCCTGTGCTTCATTACCAAGAGCAGTGAGATGACCTCCAGAGAGCAGATCAGAACCTGGAATGGCAAAGTGTCCAGAAGACAACCCTCCACTAAAAATAAACATGACTCAGTTACAGAGATAAGAATCCAAGACTCTGATTGGGTGGCACGATGGTTTAGGGGTTAGCACAGACAGGGTGGAGTTTCCATGTCCTCCCAATGTTCATGAGAGTTTCCTCTTGGTGCTCCGGTTTCCTCCCATAGTCCAAAAACACGGAATCAAGGCAAATTGGCTTCTTCAAATGCCCTTATGTGATTTCCCCCTACGGGGGGCACATCATGAGATGTTTATTTTTAGTCCCGGTGCTGAGCGAGGACTGAACTGGAGTCTCCATTGTTCAAGTAAGTGATTTATTACTCCTCCTGTACTTACACACAGAGGAAGATAGTCCTCCACATTCAACCCAACCACACACACACACACACACACCAAGTGAAGTGAGCGCATGTGCCTGAAGCGGTCGGCAGAATTGTGCAAGATGCCCAAAGAGCAATTGGGGTTAGGTGCTTTGCCCAAGGGCACTTCAGTCATAGTGAGACCGGGAATTGAACCAGGGACCTTCAGGTGGCAAGGCTGGTTCCATTACCACAAGCCTACCCTGCTGTTCAGCTAAACTAACAAACTGAAATTTCAGAAATGGATCATGATTGTTTGCAATATTCATTCATTATCTTCCGCTTTATCCTCTACTAGGGTCGTGGAGGGGTTCCCCATGCCCATCCAGGGGAGAACGTCCCGGGCGCTGGGCAGATAGACCCAGGACAGGACGCCAATCTATCGCTGGGCTGTTTGCAATATATGGCTGGAATTTTCATAGTTCTGCTGTAAACTTTACACTTTAAACCCACACAGAAACGGAGAACCATATGGAGAACCCATCCATCCATTATCTTTCACTTTATCCTCCATGAGGGTCGCAGGGTGGGGTTCCCCATGCCCATCCAGGGGAGAACGTCTCGGGCGCTGGGCAGATACACCCAGGACAGGACACCAATATATAACCAAGCACTCACTCACTCACACAAGCACACTATATGGGGCAATTTAGAGAACTCAATTGACTCGATCCATGTTTTTGGACTGTGGGAGGAAACCAGAGAACCCAGAGGAAACCCACGTGGACATGGGGAGAACATGGAAACCACACAGATTAGGGTTTGAACCTGGATCCCCAGCGGCGGCAGAGAGGTGCTAATCACTACACCACTGCGCCACCTTATCCTATTCTAGGGTCGAGGAGGGGGGGGTTCCCCATCCAGGGGAGAACGTTTCGAGCGCTGGGCAGATACACCCAGGACAGGGTGCCAATCTATCACTGGGCACACATTCACTCACACAGACACATGCTATATGAAGCATTTTGGAGAATTCAATTGACCCTCATCCATGTTTTTGGACTGAGGGAGGAAACCCACACAGATGCGGGGAGAACATGGAAACTCTACCCGAATTGGGATTCAAACCGGGAATCCCTAGCACTGAGAGGAGAACATGCCAACCACTAAGCCACTGTGCCGCCTTCTTATTTGTATATATGTTTGATGATATTGTCGCCGGTGGTATGGTGGCTTAGTGGTTAGCACGTCTGCGTCTCAACGCTGGGGATTCCCAGTTCGAATCCCCATCTGGGTGGAGTTTCCATGTTCTCCCCGTGTCCGCATGGGTTTCCTGTGGGTTCTCCAGTTTCCTCCCAAAGTCCAAAAATATGGATTTAAGGTCAATTGAATTCTCCAAATTGCCCCATGTAGAGTGTGTGTGCAAGTGTGTGCCCAGTGATAGATTGGTGCCCTGTCCTGGGTGTATCTGCCCAGCACCTGAAACATTCTCCCCTGGATGGTCATGGGGAACCCCACCGCGACCCTACTAGAGGATAAAGCAGGAGATAATGGATGAATTAATATTTGTTTTCAGTGCTTTAACGCTGAAGCCATTGCTATTTAAATCTAAAAACGTTATGACGTTGATGCTTTAACAAAGTCTAATAAGATAATATGACTGCAAAAGGTTCTGGTGCTATTAGAAAGTTTCACTATTAACAGATTAACAGAGAACAGATGAGGAAACAATTTGTGGAGACGGGGTAAGAAGATGGGGTGAGGACACAGGTTGAGAGGACAGAGTGAAGAGACAAAAGTAAGGAGACAGCGTGTGAAGACGGGGTAAGAAGATGGGGTGAGAAGACAATGTGTGGAGACAGGGGAAGAAGGCGGGGTGAGGAGACAGGGTTAGGAGACGGGGTGAGGAGACAATGTGTGGAGACAGGGTAAGGAGACGGGGTGAGGAGACAATGTGTGGAGACAGGGTAAGGAGACGGTGTGAGGAGACAGGGTTAGGAGACGGGGTGAGGAGACAATGTGTGGAGACAGGGTAAGGAGACGGGGTGAGGAGACAGGGTTAGGAGACAGGGTGAGGAGGCAATGTGTGGAGACAGGGTAAGGAGACGGGGTGAGGAGACAGGGTTAGGAGACGGGGTGAGGAGACAATGTGTGGAAACAGGGTAAGGAGACAGGGTAAGAAGGCGGGGTGAGGAGACAATGTGTAGAGACAGGGTAAGAAGGCGGGGTGAGGAGACAATGTAAATATCGTAGTGTAAGAGACGTTAGGCCAGCAGATGGGGGCTGAGGGTTATCCTGTGACCTGACACCCTGCACGTCCACACGTCTTCGTCCTGGTGGTGTCTTTTTGACATTTTGTCCTGTAACGGCTCATTGTTGGGTCTGGGGCAGGTGCTCTCAGCTTTTTCTAGAACATTGAGCTGGAACTGTTGTGATGAACTGTGCGTTTAGGGTTCAGGGTTCTCTGTGCAGCACTGTGCAGCGCAGCAGTTACATCAGACTGTGATGCAGCATGACGCAGCATGCAGTGCTTAAAAGTGATCCTACTGTACACACACACACACACACACACACACAGCATGAACTGAGCACACATGCCCGGACACTTCAGTCATAGTACTTGGTGGAACCGGGAATCGAACCGGGGAGCTTTAGGTCGTAAGGCTGCTCCCTTCATAAAGACATTAGGGGGTGACAATATCATTCATTATCTTCTGCTTTATCCTCCATTAGGGTTGCGGGGGGGGGTTTCCCATGCCCATGCCCATGCCCATGTCCATCCAGGGGAGAATGTTTCAGGTGCTGGGCAGATAGACCCAGGACAGGACATCAATCTATCGCTGGGCACACACTCACACACACAATCACATTCTATATGGGGTAATTTGGACAATTCAATTGACCTTGAATCCATGTTTTTGGATTCGAACCGGGAATCCCTAGTGCTGAGAGGCGAACGTGCTAACCACTAAGCCACCGTGCCGCCTGAAAATATATATATATTTTTTAAATTTATTATTAGCTCATAGGCGGCACGGTGGCTTAGTGGTTAGCATGTTCTCCTCTCAGCGCTAGGGATTTCCGGTTCGAATCCCCATCTGGGTGGAGTTTCCATGTTCTCCCCGTGTCTGCGTGGGTTTCCTCTGGGTTCTCCGGTTTCCTCCCACAGTCCAAAAACATGGATCAAGTTAATTGAATTCTCAAAAAAAAAATTGCCCCCTATAGAGTGTGTCTGTGTGAGTGAGTGTGTGCCCAGCGATGGATTGGTGCCCTGTCCTGGGTCTGTCTGCCCACCGCCCGAGACGTTCTCCCCTGGATGGGCATGGGGAACCCCACCGCGACCCTAATAGAGGATAAGCGGGAGATAATGAATGAATGAATATTAGCTCATATTGTATTCTTAGAAAGTGTCCCAGGCTTTTTGGAAATGGGGTTTGTGTATGTAGATCCCTATTTGCAAGCTGGCCACAGGTCCGGTCTTCAACCAGTAGAGGTTTTAGCATCTCGGGTTAAAGGTGTGTTCTCATACACTTGACGTTCGTGTTTAGAATTTTGCATATTGCTCATGAATATTTTAAGTGTTCTCCGAATTCTTTTGAATATACCGCAGCTGAATATTCTTAGAACTGATGGGTTATCAGGTCCGAAAGAACTGAAGGTACTGACAACCGGTCAACAAGAGGAATACTGTATAAGTTAATGTCTTAAACCCCATAACAGAGACACGTTATCATTACAAATAGCATATTTATCTTTAAAACTATCAATTCAGTGGAAAACCTTGAGGCGAGAATTTAAAATATCGTAAAACTTTTACTATAAAAACAAAACACATTACACCTACATGTGGTGCCATTTCATGGCATTTGGGGACCCAAGCAAAATATTGCTTACTTAATTTAACAGAGCATGGTGGCTTAGTGGTTAGCACATTCGCCTCTCAGCGCTAGGGATTCCCGGTTCGAATCCCCATCTGGGTGGAGTTTCCATGTTCTCCCCGTGTCTGCGTGGGTTTCCTCCGGGTTCTCCGGTTTCCTCCCACAGTCCAAAAACATGGATCAAGTTAATTGAATTCTCAAAAATTGCCCCGTTTATAGTGTGTCTGTGTGAGTGAGAGTGTGCCCAGCGATGGATTGGCGCCCTGTCCTGGGTCTATCTGCCCAGCGCCCGAGACGTTCTCCCCTGGATGGGCATGGGGAACCCCACCGCGACCCTAATAGAGGATAAGCGGAAGATAATGAATGAATGAATGAATTTAACAGAGGGCGGCACGGTGGCAGGACAGGGCGCCAATCTATCACTGGACACACACTCACTCACACAGACACACACACTCTATATGGGGCAAGTTGGAGAATTCAATTGACCTTGATCCATGTTTTTGGACTGTGGGAGGAAACCGGAGAACCCGGAGGAAACCCACGGGGAGAACACACTAACCACTAAGCCACCGTGCCGCCCTTGATTAATATATAATAAACGATATTTCTTTACGATGTGCCCATCCAACTGTACATCCGAAAAACAGTCATGTTACGTTTAGTGATTGTAATCAGACGTTTAATGAACGTTGAAGAGGTCACGTGTCTGGGGACGCGATTAGCGGGCGCGGGAGTTTATTGGTTGCGATGATGGATTTTTTTGTTTTTTTTCGGTTTTTTTGACGCATGCGCAGTGCGGCTGGGGAGCATAAACCTGTGGCGAACGATAGTGACATGTCGGCTGCAGTCGTCGCTCCGTCAGAAGAAGCGTTAACGCTGTTACACGTCGAGAGAAACATGGTTTAATTTTCCATTTGCAGTGTGTTTACTGCGAGCTGCATGATGAAGCAGCAGCCGGGCTGTGCAGTTGCTGGTGGCGTCTTTGTGTTCGTTCACCGTCCGCCGCCGCCACGCTGAGGAACACCAACCATTCAAGGTAACGGCGTTTCAACGGTTATAACGCCACGTTATTAATATCCATCCATTATCTCCGCTTTATCCTCTATTAGGGTCGCTGGGGGTTCCCCATGCCCATCCAGGGAAGAATGTTTCGGGCGCTGGGCAGATACACCCAGGAAAGGACACCTATCTATCGCTGGGCACACATTTACTCACACACATACACACTCTATACGGGGCAATTTGGAGAACTCAATTGACTTGATCCATGTTTTTGGACTGTGGGAGGAAACCTGAGAATCCGGAGGAAACCCACGTGGACACGGGGAGACCATGCAAACTCTACCCAGATTGGGATTCAAACCGGGAATCCCTAGCTGACAGGAGAACATGCTAAACACTAAGCCACCGTGCCGCTCACTGATTCATAATCATGTTCTTTCATTATCTTCTGCTTTATCCTCTACTAGGGTCACCATGCCCATCAATTCATTAATGGGAGAACGTTTCGGGCGCTGGGCAGATACAGCCAGGACAGGGTGCCAATCTATCGCTGGACACACACTCACTCACACACACACACACTCTATATGGGGCAATTTGGAGAATTCAATTGACCTTGATCCATGTTTCGCCAGATTGGGATTCGAACTGGGAATCCCTAGCGCTGAGAGGAGAACATGCTAACCACTAAGCCACCGTGCCACCCTCACATGGAGAACCTTTACAGCAAAACCTTAAACAACTAAACACTTATACATGCAAAAACAATGTCATATCTATTCATTTATTCATTCATTATCTCACGCTTTATCCTGTAGTAGGGTCGCGGTGGGGTTCCCCATGCCCATCCAAGGGAGAACGTTTTGGGCGCTGGGCAGATAGACCCAGGACAGGGCGCCAATCCATCGCTGGGCACACACACACTCACTCACACAGACACACTCTATATGGGGCAATTTGGAGAATTCAATTGACTTGATCCATGTTTTTGGACTGTGGGAGGACACCGGAGAACCCGGAGGAAACTCACACGAGCACGGGGTGAACATGGAAACTCCACCCAGATGAGGATTCGAACCGGGAATCCCTAGTGCTGAGAGGCGAACGTGCTAACCACTAAGCCACTGTGCCGCCGCTGTCATATCTAAATAATAATAAATTTATTATAGTATAATTTAATTGACCTACTGACTGACCCAATTTCATACACACACACACACACACACACACACACACACTGTCTACAAAACCATGCCATAATTGCGTCATGGTGTTTCTATGTAAAGCTCTGAAATATCTGAATATAACATGTAGCCTCTACATTAATAGTACCTTCATCTGCAGATGGCTCTGATGATATTAACACTAATGCATCATCAGCCCCACAATTTGTTGGTAATGTTTTCCACTCCATTAATTAAACAGTTTTTTATTATTTTTTATTATTATTATTTTTAAAAAATTTTCAATGCAGCAGAGCAGTGCACGTTTTTGGATAGACACATAGACAAAAATAACGTGGCTGTGGTTATCACACTAACATAACCTTCTGAGGGTTTGATGCTCCTGCAAACCCTCAAATTTTATGCCGATCTTATTAACTGTAGATTTTAAAGTTCTTCATCTGGTGTAATCTTGCACTTCGAAACATTTATCTAATCAACTGACGAATTGTGAAACAATACCTAACAGTAGTACTTTTCCTTGTCTTATTTTGCCCCCCAGTTCCAACTTATTTGCATGTGTTGCTGTATCATTTAAAGACAGAATTAAGTTGGTTTCAGAATCAGAATCGCCTTTATTGTCATTATTATTTTCATTACGATGAAGTTTGGGGAGGCTCGGTGGTTTAGTGGTGAGCATGTTCTCCTCTCAGCACTAGGGATTCCCGGTTCGAATCCCCATCTGGGTGGAGTTCTCATGTTCTCCCCTGTCCGTGTGGGTTTTCTCCGGCTTTTCCGGTTTCCTCCCACAGTCCAAAAACTTGGATCATTCATTCATTCATTATCTCCCGCTTTTTTCTCTATTAGGGGCGCGGGGGGGTTCCCCATGCCTATCCAGGGGAGAACGTTTCGGGCGCTGGGCAGATACACCCAGGACAGGGCGCCAATCTATCACTGGACACAAACTCACTCACACAAACACACTCTATATGGGGCAATTTGGAGAACTCAATTGACTTGATCCAAGTTTTCCAGCGATGGATTGGCGTCCTGTCCTGGGTGTATCTGCCCAGCGCCCGAAACGTTCTCCCCTGGATGGGCATGGGGAACCCCCCCCCCCCCACGTCCCTAATATAGGATAAAGCGGAAGATAATGGATGGATGTATACTTATATACATGAATGGTGTCACAGTAACTTCATCGTCCTTCCACTGGTTCAACATTGATTTAAGTAAATGAACAATGAGTTCAGTTCCTGTTGAATTCTTAGAAAGTTCCCCAGTCTTTCTGGAAATGGTGTCTCTGTACATAGATTATGGAAATACCCATTTGCAAACTTTAACCAGTTCCAGGTTCCTGCACACGGTGACTGTGACACCAGCACATCTGAAGAAAAGATGTTTGTGTTTAGTTCACATTCACAACATTGAGAATGTTTATTGAAGATTCACATTCAGAATGTTTATTGCTTCAACTTCTAAACCTTAATCACTTAGACGAATCATCATTAAATTTGGATGAAATAATAAATTAGAGTAATTGCCCCAGCGACCCACGCTTACACATAAAGCTGTCCATCATAAGAATCCTAATAACTTTACTGACTAACACAGTGGTTTATCTTTGGACCTATAATTACTATATCCATCCATTATCTTCCTCTTTATCCTATATTAGGGTCGCGGGGTCCCCTTGCCCATCCAGAGGATAACGTTTCGGGCGCTGGGCAGATACACCCAGGACAGGACACCAATCCATCACTGGACACACTCTCTATGGGGTAATTTGGAGAACTCAATTGACTTGTTTTTTGGACTGTGGGAGTAAACCGGAGAACCCGGAGGAAACCAACGCGGACACAGGGAGAACATGGAAACTCCACCCAGATGGGGATTCAACCCGGGAATCCCTAGCACTGAGAGGCGATCGTATCACTATATGTGTGTTTAAAAAATAAAAATCTGATAATACAAACCATGTGAGACTCTAACCTGCCACCATCACTGCAGGGCTGAGAATAATTTCCAACCCAAACACCTGGTCTGTGATCAGGTTAAATTGACTGATCCCGATACTCAGGAAACGGTTCTCCAAAATTAAAGTGATCTTTGCGAGAGGCTGAAGGTATTTTATAATGGAGATATACATTTAATAGGATGACGAAATGCAGAAGAAATTCAGATTGAGAACTGACGGTTGCTTCCCACCCTGTCTTAATGATCGTATAATTAAAGAACCCCGTTATTATTTCACTGAAAATGATTATTCTGTAATGTAGTTCTGACACATCAGAAGAACTAACACTAAGGTCAAGGCTTCCTCTTTGCACAAAGCTCAACAACCACATCATGTGATGGTTTATTTTTAGCACCAGTGCTGCTTGTTGGTACAAGTAGCTGAAGAAAAACCTTTAAGCTTCTGACGTTAACAAAAGTTTGGATCTTCCCTGTTCATTACATAAGCCTTCTTTACAGAAACAGCATTATTTAGACATACAGTGGGTTTACATTCCATCCAAGGTGGGGGGTTCCCCATGCCCATCCAGGGGAGAACGTTTCGGGCGCTGGGCAGATACACCCAGGACAGGGTGCTAATCAATCACTGGACACACACACTCACTCACACAGACACACTCCATATGGGGCAATTTGGAGAACTCTTGCCTTCATCCATGTTTTGGACTGTGGGAGGAAACCCACGTGGACACAGGGAGAACATGGAAACTTCACCCAGATTGAGATTTGAACAGGGAATCCCTAATGCTGAGAGGAGAACGTGCTAACCACTGAGCCACCGTGCCACCCAGGTTTACATTCCACATTCATAATTAAAGTGATTTTAGACCAATGGGCGTAAAGTTCAGATTTAATAGGGCCATAATTTACACTGATGTAAAGAAACTTGAAGTTGAAGAACAAAGAATGTGCAAGCATGTTTACAGAGTGCTTAAAAGGGGCTGGGTGAAATTACAGCCACAAGGTTGACCGAGTTCATTCATCCATCCATTATCTCCCGCTTTATCCTCTATTAGGGTCACGGGGGTGGTTCCCCATGCCCATCCAGGGGAGAACGTTTCGGGCGCTGGGCAGATACACCCAGGACAGGACGCCAATCCATCGCTGGGCACACACTCACTCACACAGACACGCACACATACACACTCTACATGGGGCAGTTTGGAGAACTCAATTGACCTTAATTCATGTTTTTGGACTGTGGGAGGAAACCGGAGAACCCAGGGGAAACCCACGCGGACACGGGGAGAACATGGAAACTTCACCCAGATGGGGATTCGAACCGGGAATCCCTAGTGCTGAGAGGAGAACATGCTAACCACTAAACCACCGTGCCGCCGGTTGACCGAGTTCTGCTTTATATTTGAACAACACACCTGCTGAAAGGTGCCTGGCGTTTTACCAAACGCCCAATGTTGTCAAACAGGATAGCTTGATTGTTGTCCCACGTCTGTCTGTCTATATAATGGATATGTCTTTTTAATGCACCCAATCACTTTGCTGCTGAGAATGTAAATTTGCTCATTGTGGGACCCGATAAAGGCTTATCTCATCTTATATATTATCGTTGTATTTATTTTGTATACTGTGTTTGTGGGAGTGTTATTTAAGTGTAATTAAAATGGGTCTGATTAATTAGTAACAAGTTAAAAATCATGTTCAGACAAAAGAAAAGACAAGGGCGTATTGGGGACACACCAAATACTGTATTTAGTAAATGAAAAAACAGAAAAAGCTTTATGTGTTTGGTCAAATTAGTTCCATCCATCCATTATCTTCCGCTTTATCCTCTATTAGGGTCGCGGGGGTGTTCTCCATGTCCATCCAGGGGAGAACATTTCGGGCGCTGGGCAGATACACCCAGGACAGGATGCCAATCTATCACTGGTCACACACTCACTCACACATACACACACACTCTATAGAGGGCAATTTTGGAGAACTCAATTGACCTTGATCCATGTTTTTGGACTGTGGGAGGAAACCAGAGAAAATGGAGGAAACCCACGCGGACACGGAGAGAACATGGAAAGTCCACCCAGATTGGGATTTGAACCGAGAATCCCTAGCGCTGAGAGGAGAACATGCTAACCACTATGCCACCGTGCCGCTGGTCAACTAAGTTGACATCCCAAATAATAATTCATTCATTCATAAAATTACTTTCTGTTTAATCCTTTGTTAGGGTCACAGGGGGGTTCCTCATGCCCGTCCAGGGGAGAACGTTTTTTAAGCGTCAGGCAGATATACATAGATCTATCGCTGGGCACACTCACTTACTCAGACACACACATTATATGGGGCAGTTTAGAGCATTTAATTAACCTTGAGTCCATGTTTTTGGACTGTGAGTGAAACCTGGAGAACTTGGAGGAAACCCACACGGAGAGAACATTGAAACTCCACCCAGATCGTGATCCGAACCTGGATCCCTGAGCACTGAGAGGTGAACATACTAACCACTAAGCCACCGTGCCAACCACAAATAATAATTAGCCCTCTGGCAGGTGTGTTAATTACCTTTTAATTGCTGTCTATTGCCTTTATTTCAGCGTTTTCTTCGCACACCGCCAACCATAGCGTAATCCATTCCTCTACACGCTGCTGGTTCAAATATCAATCTGGGTGGAGTTTGAATGTTCTCCCTGTGTCCGCATGGGTTTCCTCTGGGTTCTCCGGTTTCCTCCCATAGTCCAAAAACATGAATCAAGGTCAATTGAGTTCTCCAAATTTCCTCATAAAGAGTGTGTTTGTGTGAGTGAGTGTTTGCCCAGTGATAGATTGGTGCCCTGTCCTGGGTGTATCTAACCAGCGACCGAGACGTTCTCCCCTGGATGGGCATAGGGATACCCCCCCCCCCCCCAGCGATCCTAGTAGAAGATAAAGCAGAAGATAATGGATGGATGAATGGATTGAACAGCAGTCATCACCAGCTCCTGTACTTTTACAGAAAATCATCCAGTGAAAAAATAAAATAAATAAAAAAAAACAATAAAAATGGTATGAAGCTTATTATTAATGGTTACAGGAAGGATTTTTAAAAAAGTTTTTCCACCAGAGTTTTTAGTTTCTGTGTAAATATTTTTTTAATACCAAATTGTTTATACTCACAACAAGTGTTTCTAAAGATGTGGTACATTTTCTGAAGAGACATATGGGTGTAAATAGTTTTGTTATGGTGGATGGTTAGTTAGATGATAGAAGGTTAAGAATTCGGCAGCTGAATGCAGTAAAAGCTACTAAATACACATGTAATAGAGATAAAACGTTTTCATTTTTAATAGTTAGGTGGATGCAAATAGTAATGAAAATGACTAATATGGCAGGTTTAGCCCTTGGGTCATTCACTTCACCCAGCACCTGGCAGGATTTGTTTCTCCAACCGCTTCTTTACATACCATGACTAAAAGTGTTCTTTTGCTGAGCTTCTGTGCTTTGTGGTTTGTGGAAATCTTACCCCCTCAAATGTCATAGAACTCAGTTCGCGTTCTTCTGACATTTTCAGGAAGTGGTTCCTCAGCAGCGGGTAAACACCACATTTACTCACCTTACCTCACCAGTTATTGCATTATGGCTTACAGGGTTTACACAGTGCAAATGTTCAGGTCATGTGTGGACTGCTCTGATGTTGTAGAGGGTAATGTTGAGCTGGCAGAGGAGGTTATGTTTTTAGGTGTATTAAGCTTTGAAAGCTATCGTTTTGTCAAACGTATGGATTTTGTCGCACACACACGATGATCAGATGAAAAGTCGGGTAAAATACAGGATCCTTGGAACAATTGGTACCCCCTCTCCCTTCTCACACACACACACACACCATACACACACACACAAAGATCAAGGTTCATACAGGTGCTTGAAATTCTGGAAAATGCTTGAAATTTTAACGTTGTGTTTCTGTCCTGGAAAGTGCTGGAGTTTTAGAGAAATCTCTGTGGGTTTCCTCCGGGTTCTCCGGTTTCCTCCCACAGTCGGAAGATAATAAAGTAATGAATAAGTTTGCTTAAAGAAAAAATTGCAGAGTGGAAGAAAAAAAAAAAAATGGCTTTGCTCGTGCCTCTACATATGTGTGAAAGCCGTTTCCGGTTCTTTCTTGTCATCTAACAGCAATGGATAAAAACCCACGCGTGGCCTCCTGCAAAGTCTGCAAAAAGGGTGTGCAGCTTTTGACAATTTTGACTATATGTATGTATAAATGCTCTCAACTCGCCCCCAAATTTGACATACTACAGTAACTCCTTAATCAAATGAGTTAACACGCGGTGGTGAACATTGGTATTGAAATTGTGTGGAACTGACACCAATAAATCCATAATTCCTGTTTTGTACTTACTGAGAAATATTTCTTTTCTCTGTAGCATAGTCGCTGTGAAGTGTGAAGAATAGTTTTGCAATATATTGATTATCGCTGAAGGGTGTCACGGTGGCTTAGTGGTTAGCATGTTCTCCTCTCAGCACTAGGTATTCCCGGTTCGAATCCCAATCTGGGTGGATTTCCATGTCCTCCCCATGTCCGTGTGGGTTTCCTCCGGGTTTTCCGGTTTCCTCCCACAGTCCAAAAACGTGGATCAAGTCAGTTGAATTCTCCAAATTGCCCCATATAGAGTGTGTGTGTGTGAGTGTGGGCCCAGCGATGAACCCTGTCCTGGATGTATCTGCCCAGCGCCCGAAACCATCTCCCCTGGATGGGCATGGAGAACCCCCCGCGACCCTAATAGAGGATAAAGTGGAAGATAATGGATGGATGAACCACAGCTGCAAGGTGCTGGAAAATCTTGCAAATGGGCCTTAAAAGGTGCTTAAATCTTACCTTGTAAAAGGTGTATGAACCCTGAAAGATTATTTTCAGTTGAAATGGCGTTTAAGTTCTGTAGAAACGATGGCTCACTGAATATCCACTAGTCTAGATCATTCCAATTTAATCCAATCTAAATGATAAGTGATCAAGTGATCTGTTTTGCCTACAGTGCTTACACACACATTTTCCTTCACATTTAACCCACCTGTGCAGTGAAACACACACATGCACAGATCGGTGGACAGCCTTGTGTACAGCGCCTGGGGGCAATTATGGTTGGGTGCCTTGCCCGAGGGCACTTCAGCCATACAGTACTTGGTGGGCCTGGAAATCAAACTGGAGGGCTTAAGGTCACGAGGCTGGTTCCTTAACCACAAATCTGCGACTGCAGTGTTGATGTGATTGTTCCATGTGACATGAGTCTTGCACTGATACACTATCTGTTTACATTTGCTGTGTTGAAGCTATAACCATGTAACTAACATGATTTGTCTACACGATGCTCATGTTGACTCTGTAGTAGGTTGTAGGCAAATTCAGATGCAGTCAGTCTGATCAGTCATGTGATCCAGCCCTCTAGATGCATCATGTGATGGGAAGTCAGGGTCAGAAGGCTGAAACACTCCTCTAGACAATATGTGGTACTGTGTGTTGCACGGTGCAGTAGGGCTGGGGCACCACACAGACTACGTTGAGGTCATCGATTACTAAAATCCGCCGATTTGCACAACTTCTGATGACGCATCGACAAAATAGCGGCGCCTACCGAAAAGGTCTAAGTGGCTTGTAAAGTGTGGAAGCACTTTACACAGAAACACGACAATGTGGTTCTCTGTTAGATTTGTAGCGGCACGTGGCTTAGTGGTTAGCACGTTCGCCTCTCAGCACTAGGGATTCCCAGTTCGAATCCCCATCTGGGTGGAGTTTCCATGTTCTCCCCGTGTCTGTGTGGGTTTCCTTCAGGTTCTCCGGTTTCCTCCCACAGTCCAAAAACATGGATCAAGTCAATTTAATTCTCAAAAATCGCCCCATATAGAGTGTGTCTGTGTGAGTGAGTGTGTGTCCAGCGATGGATTGGTGCCCTGTCCTGTGTCTATCTGCCCAGCGCCCAAGATGTTCTTCCCTGGATGGGCATGGAGAACCCCTTAATAGAGAATAAAGCGGGAGATAATGGATGGATGGATAGTTTGGTAACTTGGTAAATCAATTGGTAACTTTTTTAATTGATTCAAGTGTCAACAATTGGACAAAGTTTCAGCTTAATCGGATAACGGGAAGTGGGTGAAATAGCATTTGCGAACTCCTTACTAGACACACACACACACACACACAGATTAATCTAATATAGGTGTGGTACTAATAAAAACTTTTAATGTTAAAATATGTTTTTTAATCAAACACGGTGTTCTTAAGGGCTCTGTTGAAACACAAAAATGCTTTAGCATTAACAGCTTTAACAAACATCGTGCAAATCTATCGCTGGGCACACACTCACTCACACACACACTCTATAGGGGGCTATTTTAGAGAACTCAATTGACTTGATCCATGTTTTTTGGAAACCGGAGAACCCGGAGGAAACCCACGCAGACACGGGGAGAACATGGAAACTCCACCCAGATGGGGATTCAAACTGGGAACCACTAAGTGCTAACCACTAAGCCACCGTGACGCCCATTGATTAACTAATTAGTGGTATTTAATTCATTTTGTTTTCTATGGATAAATTGCCCATTTTCTACTACGTTATTCATCATAGGCAGAATTAATTTAGAATAATGTAATTTAACACTATATATATATATATTTTGGCACGGTGGCTTAGTGGTTAGCACGTTGGCCTCTCCGCGCTAGGGATTCCCGAATTCGAATCCCCATCTGGGTGGAGTTTCCATGTTCTCCCCGTGTCCGTGTGGGTTTCCTCCGGGTTCTCCGGTTTCCTCCCACAGTCCAAAAACATGGATCAAGTTAATTGAATTCTCAAAATTGCCCCATATAGAGTGTGTCTGTGTGAGTGAGTGTGTGCCCAGCGATGGATTGGTGCCCTGTCCTGGGTCTGTCTGCCCAGCGCCCGAGACGTTCTCCCCTGGATGGGCATGGGGAACCCCACCGCGACCCTAATAGAGGATAAGCGGGAGATAATGAATGAATCCCCCCCCCCCCCCCCCCCCCCCCCCCCCCCCCCCCCCCCCCCCCCCCCCCCCCCCCCCCCCCCCCCCCCCCCCCCCCCCCCCCCCCCCCCCCCCCCCCCTATATATATTTTATTTATTTAAATATTTTGCTTGTTTTTCATTATTTTGGAGAAGCTATTTCAATTTCAAACACAATTCCATTACGGTAATAGATTAATCGACCAATCGAAAAAAATCATTAGATTAGAAATTTAATTAGGCGTAGCCCTACAGTGCAGTGAACCTGCGCTGACAGCGCACTGTCAATCTGTTTCTTTTGCCTGCTATTATCATATAAATGAATTTTCTACCTCATAAACATACAGGTGCTGTTAAAGGTTTTCTGTTCGAATCCAGCCTGCTTGCTGCAACAATCTGGGTAAACCATCTCTGTAAAACAGGATGTGTGGCGACTTGAGCTGCAGTGCTGTGCAACTTCCTAAAAATGTCAGATCGCCTCTAATTTGAGATAACATGGCCAAGAGCATACACCCATCCTGTTTCCATCCTGTTTTCTTAAAAACAAAACGATCACTGCAGCATCATTTGTAAAAACAAAATGAAACGTGTTACTTTGCATAAAGGAAGTCCCATCTACTGTGCACTGTAAAAACGAAATAAGCATTAGTGTCTGTGTGGATGGGGGTGCTTTGTGCACTGGGGTACACTCATGCTGGCCTTCCCCAAACTGTTGCCATCATGCCATCCATATTGGAATAATCATTTCATCGTCCACAGTTCATGGCGATGCTTGATTTTTTCCATCTGTGATGGATAATAGAAGTATTCAAGTGTTTTATTTGTCATTCCAACAAAATGGAAGTGGAAGGAAACGTTGTTCTCCACGAACAAGGTGCTACACAACCCAACATGAAGCGCGCTCTGTGCAAATAACTTGTGCAAAACAAGAATCACAATAAATACAAGACATTAATCAGGACAATAAACGTTCAAATGATGGGACAGAACAGTGCAGGTGGTCCACTAGTGGTGTAAGACGCAAGATTGAAAAATATGTCCGCGGTTATAAATGTAAAAACGATGCGTTTTCAGCAGCAAATACAAAAAGCGGGAGGGAGGGGGCGTGTGTATGCAGCTATTTTTGTCCATTTTTGGTCAAAAAAGTATGCGTGCATTCAAGCGAGCTGTGCGAGTGTGAGTTTAGTCCAGTCCTACATGAGTGCAGTTGTTCATACCTAATTCTGATTGTCCACTGAATGAACCACCTAAATTCTTTTGTCCATATAGTGTACTTATATACTTATAGAAGTCTGTCTGTTATTTAATATTCATTTTACATTTACATTTAGTTATTTAGCAGACGCTGTTATCCAAGGCGACGTACAAATGAGAACACCACAAGTCAGTAGTTCAGTAGTTATGAAGAAAACTAGCTACACTGTAGAATTATCAAGCCTGATCATTATATGATGCTGCGTCCCCCCCTTTATTGTTTGTCCCATACAACAGATATTTGTTAAATTTAAATTCATAATACTCTATTAATATGTTATTAATATTCATAATACATTATTGATCCCCAGGGGGAAGTTGCGGTTACCACAGATCCTCTGTTTATAGTGTTGTTGTAATATACAAACAATAACAGATAAAGTATTAAAACCTATATAAGTTGAAGTGTACTAGTAATCCAATTAAATTACAAATAATAATACAAATAGGGCGGCACGGTGGCTTAGTGGTTAGCACGTTGGCCTCTCCGCGCTAGGGATTCCCGAATTCGAATCCCCATCTGGGTGGAGTTTCCATGTTCTCCCCATGTCCGTGTGGGTTTCCTCCGGGTTCTCCGGTTTCCTCCCACAGTCCAAAAACATGGAGCAAGTCAATTGAGTTCTCTAAATTGCCCAATATAGAGTGTGTCTGTGTGAGTGAGTGTGTGCCCGAGACGTTGTCCCCTGGATGGGCATGGGGGTGGGGGGTTCCTTATGCCCATCCAAGGGAGAACATTTCAGCTGCTGGGCAGATACACCCAGGACACGACGCCAGTCTATCGCTGAGCACACACTCACTCACACAGACACACTCTATATGGGGTAATTTGGAGAATTCATTTGACCTTGCTCCATGCTTTTGGACTGTGGGAGGAAACCGGAGAACCCACAGGAAACCCACGTGGACATGGGGAGAACATGGAAACTCCACCCAGATGGGGATTCTAACCGGTTACCATGTTAACATGCTAACCACTAAGCCGCCGTGCCGCCCCACTTGAGTTATGTAAAGTAAAATAATTTACATATTTAATCATTTGTGCAGCACTCTTTACAGTGTTGGCAGTTTACTCCGTTGTTTTTATGATGAAAATAAAATAAAATAAGGTTTGAATTATTTACTGTTTGCATCAGTGACTAAATAAGATTGTGTTTGCTGGATTGAAATGTGCTGACGCAGAACGAGGTGTTTCTCTGCAAGTTAGGATCAGTGTCATGATGAGGCTTTAAAACTGTTAGACATATTTTTTCATGCTCCTCATGTTTTTGTGTGTGTTTGTGTTTCAGTTTGAGGATGAAGAATAAAAGATGAGGGTCATGAAGCCTCTCAGGAACCTGATGCTGGTTCTCTGCCCCACACTGGTGCTTGTGTTCCTCTTCTATTTATCCAGAAGATTAAACCTCCTGTCCTGGAGCCCAAAGACACGTCAGTATGGTTTAATCTGATCTCTGTCTATGCTGCATGTCGGATTTGAATTTCATCTTGATTAAACATCAGTACGGGACTGAAAATCAAATATTTCCTGTTGTCAAATTGCATGTTGTGCTTGTGGATTTAGTATTTTCTTATATTATATTCTTATATTAAGTTCTTTTTTTTTTTAAAATATATATGTGTGTGTATATTTTTTTTTATTAAGTTCTGAGACTATTAATAACCACAGAGCATTTGTTATTAGGGTGGTGGATGATTCTCAGTGCTGCACTGACACTGACATGGTGGTAGTGTGTTAGTGTGTGGAGGTTAAACCCTGTATCCACTCACTGTACACTCTATTGCTCCACCTTGTGGATCTCTAATCAGAGACAGTAGGCCCTATGTTGCTGCAGTTTGTGTTCTTCATCCTCTAATCCTTTATCAGTGATCACAGGATGTTGCATAACACAACACACACCATCACACCACCACCATGTCAGTGTCACTGCAGTATAGAGAATCATCCACCCCCCTAATAATACCTGCTCTGGCCATGGTCCTGATCATTGGAGAAGGATATTACCAAGTTTATATTTTTTCAAATATATTTGTAGGTTTAATAGTTTAGTATAGCCGAGTTATTGTTAAAAACATTCCCACCCCAGTACAGAAAATATACTATGTCCTCCACAGCGTTGTTTATTGCTTTTATTTGGTTATTCATTATTCATTATCTCCCGCTTTATCCTCTATCAGGGTCGCGGTGGGGTTCCCCATGCCCATCCAGGGGAGAACGTCTCGGGCGCTGGGCAGATAGACCCAGGACAGGGCGCCAATCCATCGCTGGGCACACACTCACTCACACAGACACACTTTATAGGGGGCAATTATTTTTGAGAATTCAATTAACTTATTCCATGTTTTTGGACTGTGGGAGGAAACCGGAGAACCCGGAGGAAACCCATGCAGACACTGGGAGAACATGGAAACTCCACCCAGATGGGGATTCGAACCGGGAATCCCTAGCGCTGAGAGGCGAACGTGCTAACCACTAAGCCACCGTGCCGCCCACTTATTTGGTTATTTCCATATAAAAAAACAACCCAGTCTTGATGAACTAGATTAAATTACTGACTTTCCTTAAACTTTAACCAACTGATGTGACTCATATGATATAATCTCTTGTTTATCTGTTATTGGTAATGTATCAGGTGTTATACAGAAATCACATGATCAACCAGTTTCACACGTTTAGCAACTGTCTGTCTTCCACACTACAAATGGGAGCACAAACAGAACAAAGACTTCCTTGAGTGTTAGAACCAGTATTGTAAAACTGTGTAAACCATCTCATGAGTACAAGTCTGTTCTCAGAGATCTTGTTGTGTTTTGTCAGTTTGTGCTAAAAGCTTAAATTCTACTTAGTAGAGTAAACGAGTACAGAGCCAAAGAAATGTGGCAACATCCAACCAGGAGTGCTCCATGCCCATCCAGGGGAGAACGTTTCGGGCGCTGGGCAGATACACCCAGGACAGGACGCCAATCTCTCACTGGGCACACACTCACACAGACGCACTCTATATGGGGCAATTTGGAGAACTCAATTGACTTGATCCATGTTTTTGGACTGTGGGAGGAAACCGGAGAACCCGGAGGAAACCCACGTGGACACGGGGAGAACATGGAAACTCCACCCAGATTAGGATTCGAACCGGGAATCCCTAGCGCTGAGAGGAGAACATGCTAACCACTAGACCGTTCCGCCCAAGATAGAGATGATTTCCATCCAGTATAAATACAATAAAGTGAGATAATGGGTAATTCTTATAATTATTATGTAGATTTACACTATGGATGGTACAGAAGGTATAAATTTAATAAATACAGTATTGAAGAGGATGGCACGGTGGCTTAGTGGTTTGCATGTTCTTCTCTCAGCGCTAGGGATTCCTGGTTCGAATCCCCATCTGGGTGGAGTTTCCATGTTCTCCCCGTGTTTGTGTGGGTTTCCTCCAGGTTCTCCAGTTTCCCCATATAGAGTGTGTCTGTGTGTCCAGTGATAGACTGGCGCCCTGTCCTGGGTGTATCTGAGTTTACAATGGATGGATGGACAGTATTGAAGTTATGTACATATGAAAATGATTGTTGTGCAGTGTAAGGAGTGCGATGGTGTGTATGCATAACACAATGGTTAGATGGCTGTAATAAGCAGTATTAAATAACATGGAGTTAATGTAGTTCAGCAGGTGAACATTTTATGGTGATATTAATTTCAGTTAGAGTTCAGTAGGGTGCAGCCTCAGGAAGAAAGCTGTTCCTGTAGGAACCAAAGCGTAGGTTCCTGTGGTGCCTGTCGGGCAGAAGATGTGGTTCGGATGTCAAACGTCCTTGGTAACGTCTTTTGCTCTGCCCAGAAGGGTGTTTTTGTTTTTAGGATCTTGAATAGATTTAAATCATGATTGTAAACTCATGAATGAGTGAGTGCGATAAAGCAGTATGAAGGGTATACCAGTACCAACCAGAAGAGGGCGCTCCTCCACCATTAGGGAAGCATTTCTTACTAAAGGCCCTGTCTGGAGTTCTTGTAGTTAGTTCCCTGAGTGTTTTTTTTGAAGTTCGCCAGTTAAATTCATGTTCATATTAATTTCTAAAGTGTTTTAATCAGACTGTAGGACACAGACTGAGCCGATCAGATTAGATTAGAATGACTTCCTTCAGTTACTAACTTTTGTTTGTACTTTGTTAGTTCCCTTTACTCTGTTCGCTGATGATCAGAACCCTCACAAAGCAGGTATTATTATGGGGGGTGGATGATTCTCAGTATTGCCGTGAGCCGGACACCGTGGTGGTGATGTTATTGTCATTTTTGATGAATCCAGCAGAACAACATCTGATCAACACAGGCAGTCAATTCTGTTTTCAGTCACATTAACACAGTTGTACAGAATTAAGCACATCGTCATGCATTTTGGACAACTGTATGTGTTTTGGGGGGAAGGCCCCTTTCTATTTCAGCATTAAGTAAATTCAATTAAATAAAAATGAGGGCGGCACGGTGGCTTAGTGGTTGGCATGTTCTCCTCTCAGCACTAGGGATTCCCGGTTCGAATCCCCATCTGGGTGGAGTTTCCATGTTCTTCCCCGTGTCTGTGTGGGTTTCCTCCGGGTTCTCTGGTTTCCTCCCACAGTCCAAAAACATGGATCAAGTCAATTAAGTTCGCGAAATTGCCCCATATAGAGAGTGTCTGTGTGAGTGAGTGTGTGCCCAGTGATAGATTGGTGTCCTGTCCTGGGGTATCTGCCCAGCGCCCGAGCCTGGATGGGCATGGGGAACCTCACCACGACCCTAATAGAGGATAAAGCAGTAGATTATGGATGGATGGATAAATAAGAATGAGGGCGGCATGGTGGTTTAGAGGTTAGCATGTTCTCCTCTCAGCACTAGGGATTCCCGGTTTGAATCTTCATCTAAATGGAGTTTCCATGTTCTCCCCGTGTCCAGGTGGGTTTCCTCCCACAGTCCAAAAACATGGAATTGAATTCTCCATAGAAATGTATCTGGGTGTATCTGCCCAGTGCCCGAAACGTTCTCCCCTTGCTGGGCATGGGGAACCCCCCCACCCCCCACCCCTCCCCCTGTGACCCTAATAGAGGATAAATGAATGTATGGATAAATAAAAATATATGTAATACATTTGAATACATTAAAGCAGTAATACATTGTTGTTAATGTTCTGTAGAGACAGTCACAGCTCAGAAAACGTTAGATTCCGAAAGTTAAAATGCAGTGTCCACATAAAACTCAGACATTATATGCAGCAGTTATTCAGAGTGACTTTCAGGTCTAAAAATAGGACCGATGGAGGATCTGGTTCAGTGAAGGAAAGTTCAGATCGGATCTCAGCTGCAGCATCATTTAATATTAATACACTCGAATGCTGGCTGTACAGTAATGGAAGTCATTTTGAGATACTTGATCACATCCGAACCTCACACAAGGACAAATCCTTCAGTACTGACCTAAAGAGACCTGTGTGGTATACAGAATAATGCACTCACCTCATTTAAGGGATATTAAGCCAGCATTCAAGTGTTCACTTCAACAGCTGTTTAACAGCTGGACATTCTGGCAACCCCCCCCCCACCCCCGATGAATTAAAGATTCGTAAAATTACCTAAACCTTCCAGACATGTGCCTCCATGCACCTCGCTGCGTACTCGGGATGAGACGATTATGGATTTTGATGAAACTGTTATTGTCTAAGAAATAATCACGATAATATGATTTTTATATATATATATATATATATATATATATATGTATTATGGAAAGAAGCAAACACTGCAAAAATCTGATTCCCTTAAAGTACATATATATATATCCATTTGGAAAAAATATTAATTAAATTAAATTAAATTAAAAACAAATGAAACAGATAAGTGTGTATCGTGGCTTAGTGGTTAGCATGTTCTCCTCGAATCCAATCTGGGTGGAGTTTCTATGTTCTCCGCTGTCCACGTGGGTTTCCTTCGGGTTCTCCAGTTACCTCCCACAGTCCAAAAACATGGATCAAGTCAATTGAATTCTCCAAATTGCCCCATATAAAGTGTGTCTGTGTAAGTGAGTGTGTGTTCAGTGATAGATTGGCGCCCTGTTCTGGGTGTATCTGCCCAGCGCCTGAAACGTTCTCCTCTGGATGGGCATGGGGAACATCCCCGCGACCCTAGTAGAGGATAAAGCGGAAGATAATGGATGGATGGATGAAGTGTGCTTCGTTTTTGTTCTATGCGAGTTGTATCACCAGGTCTAAAATTGAGACAATCGGCATAATGTGTACTTTTCCTATAAATGTCGTTATCACATCGTTAAGGCGCTCTTACGAGTAATTAATCGTCTTATTAATAGTCTCCTCCCCACTGCATACAAATCGGTGCAGTCACCCTGGAGTGGAAATAAGGGCTTTTTTTAACAAATTAACAGATACCAAAGGTGTCTACATACTTTAGGTCCTGCAATATGCATGTGTAAAAAGAGGACGGGCATGGGTTAAAATCCCTGAATGAATCTGCCTCATTTGATTCGTTGTTGATTCAGTTCTTCAGTTCAGTAACGATGGCCTGGGTCGGATCAGCGCACCCCTCACCCCCTAATTCCTTCAAGAAGCATGCTCCTAAACATTGGCCTCTTAATTTGATGCTTTCCTTTCATCTCAGGACTAATTTGCCCCGTTAGGTTCGTTGTGCAATTTGATCGGTCTAGGAAGAGAAATATTTCCTCTGCTCCATTTCAAACCAAACACCTCCCGAAGGCTCTGACGGTAAAGCTGGAAGTGATTCCTGTAACCGAGCCTCATCGATCAGCGCTGGACTGTAATTTTAACTGTAATGTTTGTTGGCATGGCGTTGTGGCATTTACAGCCCGTGGGCTTGAAGACCGCATCCAGCTTTTCATCAATATTAAAATAGAGCCCAAAATGCTCACAGATTGAGGTGCGTTCGCCTCGGTGCTGATCTTGAAATGATTTAGAAGGATGATAAAAACTAAACTGTGCTGAGGCTGGATGTCCAGTCGTCACCATTTACACCGTCCAGTCGTGACGTCCAGTCGAGGAATCCGTTCCGAGAGAGGAGAGCAGTTTAAAGACACTGATCTAGAAACCGAAAAGTATCCCTAATCACTTTTACATTTACGTCCTGTTATTTTTACTCAGCTCCACTTGTCAAGATGGAATTTGTAGCTTTACAATTGCATTCTGTTGTCCTTCTGTTTGTCTACATACAGTAATCCCTCACCTATTGTGGGGTACTTTCCAAGGGAACCCGCAATAGATAAAAATCTGCAAAATTTTGGCGTTATATTCCATCCATCCGTTATCTTCCGCTTTTTCCTCTATTAGGGTCGCGGGGGGGTTCCCCATGCCCATTCGGGGGAGATTATTTCGGGCGCTGGGCAGATACACCCAGGACAGGACGCCAATCCATCGCTGGGCACACACTCACTCACATACACACTGCATATGGGGCAATTTGGAGAATTCAATTGACTTCATCCATGTTTTTGGACTGTGGGAGGAAACCAGAGAACCCGGAGGAAACCCACATGGACACAGAGAGAACACGGAAACTCCACCCAGATGGTGATTCGAACCGGAAATCCATAGCACTGAGGAGAACATGCTAACCACTAAGCCACCGTGCCGTCCCAGAATTAGATGTATTTAAAAATAAATAAATATCACACACACACACACACACACACGCACTGCCTAAACGTACTCACCATGCACCCCACCCTTATTACACACACACACACACAATACAGTGAATTTGCAATAAGTGAAGTGGGATTATATTGAGGGATGACGATACTTTTAGTCCATTTAACTCTGTCGGATGATCAGGACTAGAACAGACCAGATATTATTAGGGTGGTGGATCACTGATAACCGATACTGTAGTGGTGCTGTTGTTTAAAAGACATACAGTTTAATAGACACACTGTATACAGTGAGTGAATACAGGGTTTAGACACCTCCACCTTATTGCTCCACCTTGTGGATGTAGAATCAGATGGTGGCTCATCTGTTGCTGCACAGTTTGTGTTTGCGATGATAATCCAGTAACCTGCCTCATCAAAATGATAATCCAATCGCCTTCAATTCCATCTATCCATCCATTATCTTCCGCTTTATCCTCTATTAGGGTCGCGGTGGGGTTCCCCATGCCCATCCAGGGGAGAACGTTTCGGGCGCTGGGCAGATACACCCAGGACAGGGCGCCAATCAATCACTGGACGCACACTCACTCACAGACACTCTATATGGGGCAATTTGGAGAATTCAATTGACTTGATCCATGTTTTTGGACTGTGGGAGGAAACCGGAGAACCCGGAGGAAACCCACGTGGACAAGGGGAAAACATGGAAGCTCCACCCAGATTGGGATTCGAACCAGGAATCCTCCAAAAGTAATATTAGTTCTTTAAAATGTTCCTGCATGTGTTCTGGTGTCTGCTCGTGGACCGCGTGTGTATCTGATCATCTGAGATCAGACCATGTGTACGTCTGGTTGAGGTTCTGACAGATGTGTTGTTGCCGTAAGTCATGATGTTGAGGACTTCATGCTTTATTAAAGTCTTTTTAAAGTCTAATAGAACTGTTTATGGTATTTTTCCGAGGTGGGGGGTTAAAACAATGGCATCAGAATGATGTAGTGCTATTTGAAAAGTTTCCGTGACTTTAGAAATGGGCCGCTGCTATAAACTAACTTCCGTCCAATGTAGACAATCATTAAACCGGGATCTCTTTCTGTGCTGATTAAGATTTAGTGTTGGTAATGAAGTTTAATGGCTTCTAATTAGTCACTTAACGAGATTTTATTGCAGCAGCACGCTCTGGCACATCTCCTCGATGCTTCGGGAATTACGACGGTGCTGAAAACCTCCTCCTGAGGTCGTTAATCATGTGACCTGTTCCTTTAAAGCCCAGTCCAATCCAAGCCCTGCTCTGGGCTGTTACCAGCAGATGGCATTCAGCCTATGCGGCTTTTGTACAAACAGGGTATGACCTAAAACAGGGGTGTCGATACGTCGATCGGGTGTCAGGTAGATCACAATGGAGATGGAAAAATATATCACGTATTGGTGCTTTTTTTACAGCACAGTATCAGAAGCACTTATACCAGTCCTTCTCAAATAGTGGGGTGCCCAGTGCAGTGCCTGGGGGGGCGCATAACGAGAAATCATAAAGCAAGTGATATTAAGTGTACTGATAAAGCCTCAAGAGACAACATGGAAAATATATAACAGAGCTGGCGGAGAGAGACGAAGATAACGAGACCAACAAAAGTCATCCGGAAACTCAAACGAAGGAAATATGACGAAGTGTATGGCTTCACTGTAACTTAGGTGGGAGACCAAGAAAGACCGGTGTGTCTTCTGTGTCGTAAAATGTTGGCAGTGGACAGCATGAAGCCAAATAAATGAAGGCGTCACTTAAAGACATTACACCCCAATCACGCTAATAAGCCGCTTGAGTTTTTAATCAAAAACGTGATGCGTACAGACAGCAACCATCCCGCTTTATGAAAGCTACTTCAGAAAAGCTGTGTGCTGCAAAATGGGTGCATTGTAGCCATGAAAAAAAAAAAAAATTATTATTATTTATTGATTTAATTTTATTTCATGGCGGCACGGTGGCTTAGTGGTTAGCATGTTCTCCTCTCAGCGCTAGGAATCCCCATCTGGGTGGAGTTTCCATGTTCTCCCCGTGTCTGCGTGGGTTTCCTCCGGGTTCACCGGTTTCCTCCCACAGTCCAAAAACATGGATCAAGTCAATTGAATTCTCCAAATTGACCCATATAGAGTGTGTATGAGTGAGTGAGTATGTGCCCAGCGATGGATTGGCGTCCTGTCCTGGGTCTATCTGCCCAGCGCCCGAAATGTTCTCCCCTGGATGGGCATGGGGAACCCCCCCCCCGACCCTACTAAAGAATAAAGCGGAAGATAATGGATGAATGATTTCATTTTATTTTTCAGTATCAAATGCCAGGCAGTTTAAAAATGTTTCTAGTTTAAATAAGGATTTCATTTGTTTCTGTTACAAAATGTTTTCTTCTTCCTGAGGGGGGGGCCCTAACAGAAAATAATTGAGAATCACTGACTTATACACACGCACAAATTTTAACACACAATGCAAGTAATTCTGAATCACGATCTCTATCGCTGTGCAATCGAGCAGTCTGCTCCCCCACCCCGTCTCTCTCGCTGTTCCCAAAACCGGCACGTGGCCACGCCCCTAAATCCGAAGCACTGCCTCACGAATCATCTACGTGAGACAGTTTCTGTTTGTGTTTTTGCACTTTATTTGACTGATAGACTTCGCTTCAAAAAAACTAAAATGTCCCACTTTCATTCAGAGAGGGAGGACGATTATTTTTTTACAATGTCAAACTCAAAATGCATTTGCTTTTATTAATGTTCATGTTCTGTTTGGGGAAATGCAGGTTACCCTGTTTTACATTTGTGCTGTATACTGTGTGTTTGGTGGTTTGGGTTTAACTAAAATCACGTTTTCATGCTATTTGCTGAAATGTTCGTTCGTTCATTCATTCATCATCTCCCGCTTCATCCTCTATTAGGGTCGCGGTGGGGTTCCCCATGCCCATCCATGGGAGAACATCTCAGGCGCTGGGCAGATAAACCCAGGACAGGGCGCCAATCCATCGCTGGGCACACACTCACTCACACAGACACACTCTATAGGGGGCAATTTTTGAGAATTCAATTGACTTGATCCATGTTTTTGGACTGTGGGAGGAAACCGGAGAACCCGGAGGAAACCCACGCAGACACGGGAAGAACATGGAAACTCCACCCAGATGGGGATTCGAACCGGGAATCCCTAGTGCTGAGGGGAGAACATGCTAACCACTAAGCCACCGTGCCGCCCTCATTTTTATTTAATTTTATTTACTTAATGCTGAAATAGAAAGGGGTCTTTGGATAGATTGAGGTCATTTTAGCCTTAACAAAGCCTGGTTTATATTCCCCTTTACTCAGGTTCCCATACTTATACTGCATCTCCAACGGCCTGCACACACACACACACACACACACACACACACACACACACACACACACACACACACACAGAAAGAGACAGAGAAAACACATTTAATCTTACAGTATGAATCTGGTAAACAGTGAAATAACCAAATGTCTAAACTTCGTAAAAATTATCCCGCAGGTTAAATTCATTTATAAATGTTTCTGGACTGTGGAAGAAAACCGGAGAGTCCGGAGGAAACCCACGCGGACACGGGAAGAACATGGAAACTCCACCCAGATTGGTATTCAAACCGAAAATCCCTAGTGCTGAGAGGAGAACATGCCAACCACTAAGCCACCGTGCCGCCGAAAAAATATAATAGAAATTAAAATAAAAATCATCCATCCATTATCTTCCGCTTTATCCTCTATTAGGGTCGCGGTGGGGTTCTCCATGCCCATCCAGGGGAGAACGTTTCGGGCGCTGGGCAGATAGACCCAGGACAGGGCGCCAATCTATCACTGGGCACACACTCACTCACACAGACACACTATATATGGGACAATTTGGAGAATTCAATTGACTTGATCCATGTTTTTGGACTGTGGGGGGAAACCGGAGAACCCGGAGGAAACCCACGCAGACACGGGGAGAACATGGAAACTCCACCCAGATTGGGAAACGAACCGGGAATCCCTAGTGCTGAGAGGAGAACATGCTAATCACTAAGCCACCGTGCTGCCCTTGCTGAAATGTGTTTAATAAAAGAGCAATTCTAACAGATTCAACAATACTAACATGATGTGTAAACAGGTTTCAATATAAAAGCTAAAAAAAAAAGAACCCTGGTAGATCTTGATGACCTGTCTAATGGAAAAATAGATCTCGGGCCAGAAAAGTGTGAGCACCCCTGACCTAAAATATTAGGGCTTTAAAGGGATTTCTTTAACACTTTTATCTTTGCAGCTTTCTGTCAGTTGAAGGAGAAGCCATTTGGTCAAAGCTGCTTTACCGAAACGACAAAACCTGCCCACCTTCCGCAGGTTGCCCTCAGTTCTGCACCAGGCTTCCCATTCATCTGCTGCATGGACTGACCAAACCTGCATTTTTGTGTTACAGAGATGAAGGTGGAGCCCTTGCCCTCCATAGGACACGCTATATTCTCAGGTAGAGGTTCATTGAATTCCTTCAGCCATTCAGGCTGAGCTCAGGCTCAATGCTGGGAGGTTAACAGGGGTCACCATCACACACTCATTAATGCCCGCTTTGATCATCCTGAAGCCAGAGTAATCAGACCGGGGTTAAGTTCATCAGATGGGGGGTGGAGTTTATTACTTATAAACTAGTACCATTCCATCACATTACCTTCTATACCTGGGTCACGGTGGGTTCTCACGGCGGGTTCATGCCCATCCAGGGGAGAATGTTTCAGGCGCTGGGCAGATACACCCGGGACAGGATGCCACTCCATCACTGGGCACACACACACACACAAACACAGACTATATGGGGCAATTTAGAGCATTCATTTTACCTTGAGGGTGGCACGGTGGCTTATCACGTCCTCCTCTCAGCGCCGGTGATCCAGGTTCAAATCCCATCTGGGTGGAATTCTCCCCATGTTCTCCCCAAGTCCACGTGGGTTTCCTCCGGGTTCTCTGGATTCCTCCCACAGTCCAAAAACATAAATTCTAGGTGGAAATTGAATGTTCTAGATTGCCCCTATAAAGTGTGTGTCCAGCAAAAGATTGGTGGCCTGTCCTGGGTGTATCTGCCCAGCGCCCTAAACATTGTCCCCTGGATGGGCATGTGAAGCCCCTCTCCTGCCCTCCAAATCCCTAGTAGAGGGTTTAACTTAATGAATTGACCTCGAATCCATATTTTTCGGACTGTCTGAGGAAACCCACGTGGACACAGGGAGAACATGGAAACTCCACCCAGATTGGGACTTGAACCTGGAATCCCTAGTGCTGAGAGGAGAACATGCCAACCACTAAGCCACCATATGATTTTCCACTCAGACTGCTGATTTTCTGTTTTAAATACCGTTATTCAGCTGTGAGTTCTCAGGATTCTCAAATCCAGCTGATTCAGGTCTCACCCCACACCCTGTTCATCATCATCATCATCATCATCATGTGTTCTGATGGGTTTCCTGCTCTTAGACTCCGACTTGGCCTTCGATCCACATTCACTGCTGAATTTCAAAGCCTGAAATCCAAACTAAGGTCTCCATCCTCTCTCACACACACACACACACACACACACACACACACACACACACACACACACACACACACAGCATTCAGGTGAAGGGATAAGGAAATGGCTATGAAAGTTATTATAAATATACAAAGTGATCAGTTTAGTTCGTTATAATGAAATCTTTGCATTAATGACCTCATCGTTGTGTTTGGTTCCATCTCTACAGCTTTTCTAATTGAGCTGAATATTTATTTGTTATGGGTGGCACGGTGGCTTAGTGTTTGGCATGTTCTTCTCTCAGTACTAGGGATTCCCGGTTCGAATCCCAATCTGGGTGGAGTTTCCATGTTCTCCCCGTGTCCGTGTGGGTTTCCTCCTGGTCCTCTGGTTTCCTCCCACAGTCCAAGAACATGGATCAAGGTCAAATGAATTCTCCAAATTGCCCCATATAGAGTGTGTGTGAGTGAGTGTGTTTCCAGTGATAGATTGGTGCCCTGTGCTGGATGTATCTGCCCAGCGCCCCAGACGTTCTCCCCTGGATGGGCATGGAGAACCCTCCCACGACCCTGGTAGAGGATAAAGTGGAAGATAATGGATGGATGGATTTATTTGTTGTTCTTTAGAGAATCGTGAAAGTGAAGTGAAATTTGGCGTTGACCCACAATGCCCTGCTCTCTTTACATCCTTCCAGAGATGTTCTATGGGTTTTAGATTACGGGTCTGACTTCAACAAAGGATGAACTCTTCAGTCCGCAACATATAACATAATGCTGCCACCACCATGCTTCGTAGTTAACGAGTACCAGTTGAAAACTGCCATCTAGTGGCCAAATTACAAAACACAGTTCATAAAATACATTGGGAAATAATAATATATTGTAAATCCAGACCATCATCTGGTGTACCACCTCATACTCCATCATGTACCACAGATTGGCACCCACTACCTTCGAACCTCTGGAGATGGATGTGATGAGAGGTGCATTGTGGGTCACCACCAAGTTTAACTATACTTTGTCTATTCTGTAAAAGTTAAATAATAAGGGAATCAGAGGTTCAGGTGTGAAGCTGTACATACGGGTCCAAATACATGGATCCTGGAATTAAGATAAAAGGTTCCTTTGTAAAGAACTAAATCAGGAACTGATCACATTTCCAGAACCACTTTCTTTTGCCCGTTTGGATTTCAGGCTAGTTAAGACTTCTAAAGATTATTTGGAAATGCTGGATTTAAACAAATTCTTAGTTGGTTTAGAACATCTGTACTGCAGTGATCTAGTTCTGGATCCCCCCCGGGCCACGTCCGAACTAAAACATGAACCCACCGTCACGCTCAGGTGGCCTGACCCTGTTAACTTCTAACAATGTGCTGCTTTAAAACCAAGTCCTCTGACACCAGCCTCATCCTGCTGTTATGGCCGATACAGCCTCTCAGGGGTGGAGTCCCGCTCATGTACAGTCTGCCCCGTCACACGGCTCTTACCTTTCTGAGCCAGCAGGTGGTGGTGGTCAGTGCTCCGAGTCAGTGAGAGTGTTCTGGATCCTGTTAGTGATGTTTGATACCAGATACCAGACGTTATTTGTGTGGGGGGCGTGTCCGTTTGAGCGGAGTGACGGAGTTCATCTGTTTTCTTATTCTGATTTCAGAGTTAATACGAAATGTAAGATGAAAGAGGGAGAACAGAAAGCAGCCGTCATATGAGCCATGCCATACCATTCTGAGAAGGTTTCTCTTCACGGTTATAACAGCTTCAGACGTTGAGAGGATGTCTGTGGGAACTAGGGGTGCGAATCTCTCAGTGTATGGTGATTCGATTCTGATTTTTGAGGTCACGTTTCGACTCGGAATCGATTTTTTTTTTCACTTTAAATGCCCTTTAAATTTAGCTTAAATGATGTGATTGGGGGCGGCACGGTGGCTTAGTGGTTAGCACATTCGCCTCTCAGCGCTAGGGATTCCTGGTTCGAAACCCCATCTAGGTGGAGTTTCCATGTTCTCCCCGTGTCTGCGTGGGTTTCCTCCGGGTTCTCCGGTTTCATCCCACAGTCCAAAAACATGGATCAAGTTAATTGAATTCTCAAAAATTGCCCATATAGAGTGTGTCTGTGTGAGTGAGTGTGTGCCCAGTGATAGATTGGCACCCTGTCCTGGGTCTATCTGCCCAGAGCCCGAGACGTTCTCCCCTGGATGGGCATGGGGAACCCCCCCGCGACCCTAATAGAGGATAAGCGGAAGATAATGGATGAATGAATGATGTGATTGACAAGATGAAACCCCGATGTAAACAAATACAACATTTATTTCAAACAATACTTTCAGGTTCCGTCCTGTATCAAATCTTTTTGCATCATTTTATATTTATATAAAAAAAATAGGATTGCGCTACATTAAAATGAGCAGTGTTAGGTTAGCTGAGCTGCCTGGCTTTTTCCTACATAAAAAACATCCATCAATAAAACAGTTATTCTAAATACAATAATACAAAAGTTTCCCATGGTGCATTAACCTTTAATCGAAACTAAAATACAGACTTTACAGTCAGAGTGCATTTCTATTCTGCAAATCTTTAAAATGTTACATTAAAAAATGAAATCCATACTTCAGTCTTTTTAAACGTTATTGCACCAACATTCGCTACTTTTTTAAAACTTAACTTTAAGTATTAAATATATTTTTCAACATTTTAACTGGGGCGGCACTGTGGATTAGTGGTTAGCATGTTCTCCTCTCAGAACTAGGGATTCCTGGTTCGAATACCCATCTGGGTGGAGTTTCCATGTTCTCCCCGTGTCCGCGTGGGTTTCCTCCGGGTTCTCCCGGTTTCCCCCCACAGTCCAAAAACATGGATCAAGTCAATTGAATTCTCAAAATTGCCCCATATAGAGTGTGTTTGTGTGAGTGAGTGTGTGCCCAGCGATGGATTGGCGCCCTGTCCTGGGTGTATCTGCCCAGCGCCCAAGACGTTCTCCCCTGGATGGGCATGGGGAACCCCACCGCGACCCTAATAGAGGATAAAGCGGGAGATAATGAATGAATGAATTTTTCAACTTAGGCGGCACTGTGGCTTAGTGGTTAGCATGTTCTCCTCTCAGCGCTAGGGATTCCTGGTTCGAATCCCCATCTGGGTGGAGTTTCCATGTTCTCCCCATGTCCACGTTGGTTTCCTCCGGGTTCTCCGGTTTCCTCCCACAGTCCAAAAACATGGATCAAGTCAATTGAGTTCTCCAAATTACCCCATATAGAGTGTGTCTGTGTAAATGAGTGTGTGCCTAGCGCTGGATTGGTGCCCTGTCCTGTGTCTATCTGCCCAGCGCCCGAGATGTTCTCCCCTGGATGGGTGGGGGGAACTCCCCCCGTGACCCTAATAGATGATAAAGTGGAAGATAATGGATGGATGGATGGGAATCTGGAGCCAGTAGGACGGGTCTGGATTGATGAGAGTGATTGGTTCTAAAGGACTCATGAGGCTGTGTGTCGAGCCGCATACTAACCCCACTCTCACCCTGACGCTTACTGTAAACCCTCCCTAAGCCTCCCGCTGGCGTTTTCCTCGGGCGACTCGAACGAGACGCTCTTCCTCCCGCCCTGCCGGTGTGTTTCTTCAGGTGTTTGTACTCCACTGATTTCTTTCATTTGTTCTCTCTTTAGTGTATGACAAGCAGGGATTCCTCCTCAGGCCCGACGGCAAACTGTAAGTAGCCACATCCTGTGGGATAAAAGCTCCCACCCATACCGTCTCTCACACTGCATCCTGTACACACCCGTCAGCTAGAACGTTGTCGAAACAAAAATAGAGAGTTTAGCGAAGCCTTGCGCAGAACGGTCCTGAGACCCGCCATCATTTACATTTACAAGGTCTCCCACTGTGATGGCATGTAAGCAAAATCATTCAGTGTCTGATGCTGAGACTTTGATTTTTATATATATATATATATATATATATATATATACTTACATTTACATTTAGTCATTTAGCAGACGCTTTTATCCAAAGCGACTTACAAATGAGAACATCACAAGTCAGAAGCTATGAAGAAAACCAACTATACTGTAAATTCATCAAAGCTGAATGTTATTCGATGCCCCCCCTCCTTTTTTTCATTTTTATTTATATATATAGGCGGCACGGTGGCTTAGTGGTTAGCACGTTCGCCTCTCAGCGCTAGGGATTCCCGGTTCGAATCCCCATCTGGGTGGAGTTTCCATGTTCTCCCCGTGTCTGCGTGGGTTTTTCTCCGGGTTCTCCGGTTTCCTCCCACAGTCCAAAAACATGGATCAAGTTAATTGAATTCTCAAAAATTGCCCCGTTTAGAGTGTGTCTGTGTGAGTGAGTGTGTGCCCAGCGATGGATTGGCGCCCTGTCCTGGGTCTATCTGCCCAGCGCCCGAGACGTTCTCCCCTGGATGGGCATGGAGAACCCCACCGCGACCCTAATAGAGGATAAGCGGAAGAGAATGAATGAATGAATATATATATATATTTATTTATTTGGTCATTTGTTGGACGCTTTTATCCAAAGCGACTTACAAGCTGAACACAGGGTTAATCACAACATCCCTGGAGCAATGAGGGTTAAGGGTCTTGCTCAAGGACCTACATTGGTAACTTCAGTGGACCTGGGATTTGAACCCCCAACCTTCAGATTGATAGCCCAATGACCTGACCACTGAGCTACCGCGCCCCACACACACACACACACATATATATATACATATATATATATATGGTTTAGTGGTTAGCATGTTCTCCTCCCGGCACTACGGATTCCCGGTTCAAATCCCCATCTGGGTGAAGTTTCCATGTTCTCCCCGTGTCCGTGTGTGAGTTTCCTCCGGGTTCTCTGGTTTCCTCCCACAGTCCAAAAACGTGGCTCAAGGTCAATTGAATTCTCCAACTTGCCCCATATAGAGTGTGTGTGTCTGTGTGAGTGAGTGTGGCTCGTATGTTCCCGTTTTGAGGAAGTTGGAAAAAACCAGAGAACCAGAAGGAAACCCTGAACATACAAACTCCACCCGGAGACGGACCCAGAGTTTAACCTTTGACACCTGATTCATCTGTGTTCATTCCGGCGCTCCCTGTTTATTTGATCTATGCTGCCGTCCTGCTCCGTGACCTCACTGATAAATGAAGCACGTCTTCTTTTCCCGCCCGCTCTGATTGGACATCTTCCTCAGTTACAGACTCTCTATGGGAGGTCCCTTGGTGCAGAGGAGTAACATGATGTAGCCCCGTAGGCCCACCTGCAAAAATGCTGTCCATCAGCACGTCATCCCGCCGCCCCACCGCAGTATTAATGATCTGAGGAAATGCAGAAATCAGGCGACTTACAGGACGGCCATTACAAAATAAACACAGGCCTTATTATTCTGTACCCGCCACCAATTACAGCCCAGGGAAGGCGGGACGGAGCCACAGCTGCTCCTCTGTAATGCAGCTCGGCACTCGGGACCTGTCGACCCCACAACCTTAGCGTGTTGGAGGGGATTTATGGGTTATTGCTTTGGGATTCAGAATCAGCCTGCTGTTTCAGTTCAGGGTGGATTTAAGATCTGCTGATTTCAACTCCGATCCTTTAGTTAAGTTAAAGTATCAATACATCAAATCTCTCATTACAACTGAAGGTCCTGCATGGAGTCCAGCATTTATGTGACTCATAAAATCAAGTTCCAGGATTAAAGGTTCTGGTTTGGTTCCTGTGACTAACATTATGATTCTCTATGTATTATATATCATGTACGTAATTGAAGGTACTTATTTTATTTGGTATATCCCGATTTCTATTTAGGGCGGCACGGTGGCTTAGTGTTTAGCATGTTCTCCTCTCAGCACTAGGGATTCCCGGTTCGTTTCTCATTCTGGGTGGAGTTTCCATGTTCTCCCCGTGTCCGTGTGGGTTACCTCCTTGTTCTCCGGTTTCCCCCCACAGTCCAAAAACATGGATCAAGTCAATTGAATTCTCCAAATTGCCCCATATATACTGTGTCTGTGTGAGTGAGTGTGTGTCCAGTGATAGATTGGCGCCCTGTCCTGGGTGTATCTGCCCAGCGCCCAAAACGTTCTCCCCTGGATGGGCATGGGGAACCCTGCCCCACGACCCTGATAGAGGGTAAAGCGGAAGATAATGGCTGGATGGATAGATGATTTCTATTTCAATTTTTCTATTATATTTTTTCGGCGGCACGGTGGCTTAGTGGTTAGCACATTCTCCTCTCAGCACTAGGGATTTTCAGTTTGAATACCAATCTGGGTGGAGTTTCCATGTTCTTCCCGTGTCCGCGTGGGTTTCCTCCGGACTCTCCGGTTTTCTTCCACAGTCCAAAAACATTTATAAATGAATTTAACCTGCGGGATAATGTTTTTGAAGTTCAGACATTTGGTTATTTCACTGTTTACCAGATTCATACTGTAAGATTAAATGTGTTTTCTCTTTCTCTGTGTGTGTGTGTGTGTGTGTGTGTGTGTGTATGTGTGTGTGTGTAGGCCGTTGGAGATGCAGTATAAGTATGGGAACCTGAGTAAAGGGGAATGTAAACCAGGCTTTGTTAAGGCTAAAATGACCTCAATCTATCCAAAGTGAGTTTGTTTTTCTTTAAGCTCTAGCTGCACATCATGATAACTGCTTCAGGATTTTACTGTTAAATAAGTGCATTTATTTTAACAAAGCCCTACACACACACACACACACACACACACACATACACATTGTATACTGACTATATCTACACATACAGTGTTACGTGAAAATTTACTGTTCCTGCACAGGAAACGTCCATACTAACTTTTTTTCTTTTTTTTTTTTCTTTTTACTGAATTTGTCTGTTTTTTTGTGTGTATATATATGTATGTGTGTGTGTATATATATATATATATATATATGGCAGCACGGTGTTTTAGTGCTTAGCATGTTCTCCTCTCGGCGCTAGGGTTTCCCAGTTCGAATCCCCATCTGGGTGGAGTTTCCATGTTCTCCCCGTGTCTGCGTGGGTTTCCTCCAAGTTCTCTGGTTTCTTCCCACAGTCCAAAAACATGGATAAAGTCAATTGAGTTCTCCAAATTGCCCCATATAGAGTGTGTATGCGTGCGTGTCTGTGTGAGTGTGTGCCCAGCGATAGATTGGCGCCCTGTCCTGGGTGTATCTGCCCAGCGCTCAGGACGTCCTCCCCTGGATGGGGAACCCCCCCCGCGACCCTAATAGCGGACAAAGCGAAAGATAATGAATGAATGAATATATATATATATATATATATATATATATATATATATATATATATATATATATATATATATATAGGCACATTAGCTTTTCATTCCTAAATTGAATGTTTTAGTTTTAATCCCTGATGTTTTCTGATTTGAATCTTCTTCAGATTAGAAAAGTTAGGAAATGAGGAACCAGTAGCAATAGAAATCATTATTATTATATATTTTTTTAATCTGCAGATAATTGTTAATGCACATAGTCCGGTTTATGTTATCATTGTGGTTGTCAGGCTACTGTAAGGGTCGCGTTTTAGGCGTTGGGCAGATCCACCCTGCACAGGGCACCAATCCATTACTGGGCACACACTCACTTACTCACTTCCACAGACACCCGCTCAACATAGGGGCGATTTAGAGCCACCAATTAACCTTAAATCCATGTTTTTAAACTGTGGGAGGAAACCGGAGAACCTGGAGAACACCCACGCGGACACGGGAGAACATGCAAACAACTCATGCATTATTTATCCAGTGTTCTTACAATATGCTAACAAACTAAACTATACGACCCCCCCCCCCATTTAAAACATGGCTGATTGGAACACGACCCACTTTACTTTAGCGCAGCTAAAGTAACGGTTACTGCTGAGCGATCACACGGTTTGTAAGGTGCATCATGACGACAGGGTCAATCAGATTGGGTGGAGTGCTTGTGTATGTCGGGTGGAGGGGGGGGCGCGACTGGGGTCGGTGTAAGAGCAGCGCTTTAAGTGGTGCCAGATGCTAACACTAAATAGAGCATTGCATCTTAAATGTTTGTGGAGGCACTAAACCTCGAAAGCTTAGTTAGGCATGTAATTTTCAGCTGACACGCGTAGTTGGACGCGCCCCGGGCCAGCTCTAACTGAGTTTGACTTCAGACGTGAGTGTGGATGTGGAAAAACAAATAGGGCTTTCACTTCAACAAAAGCCTTGTGGGCATCGACAGTCGTGACCACTAATGAGTTTTCAGTTCCAGCGCTCCGTATGCGTGGTTTAGTGCCTCTTATTGTTGTGGACGTCAATTCTATTTTCTCTTTCATCATATTATAAAAAGTGGGCGGCACAGTGGCTTAGTGTTTGGCATGTTCTCCTCTCAGCACTAGGGATTCCCGGTTCGAATCCCCACCTGGGTGGCGTTTCCATGCTCTCCCTGTGTCCGCGTGGGTTTCCTCCAGGTTCTCCGGTTTCCTCCCACAGTCCAAAAACATGGATCAAGTCAATTGAGTTCTCCAAATTGCCCCATATAGAGTGTGTTTGTGTGCGTGTCTGTGTGAGTGAGTGTGCGTCCTGTCCTGAGCGTATCTGCCCAGCGCCTGAAACATTCTTCATTGGATGGGGACCCCCCCTCCCCCCCAATTCATTCCTAATTTCTGAATCTTAATGGTACTGGGGTGGCACGGTGGCTTAGTGGTAAGCATGTTCTCCTCTCAGCACCAGGGATTCCCGGTTCGAATCCCAAACTGGGTTGAGTTTCCATGTTCTCCCTGTGTCCACGTGGGTTTCCTCTGGGTTTTCTGGTTTCCTCCCACAGTCCAAAAATATGGATCAAGTCAATTGAGTTCTCCAAATTACCCCATATAGAGTGTGTGTGAGTGAGTGAGTGTGTGCCCAGCAAAAGATTTATGTCCTGTCCTGGGTGTATCTGCCCAACGCCCGAAACGTTCTCCCCATGAATGGGCATTTGGGGTCAGGGCACCATGTGGGAAACCCACGCGGACACTGGCAGAACTCAGTGATTAGTATGTTCTCCTCTCAGCACTAGGGATTCCCGGTTCGAATCCCAATCTGGGTGGAGTTTCTCCGGTTTCCTCTCAAAGTCCAAAAACATGGATCAAGGTCAATTGAATTCTCCAATTGCCCCATATGGAATGTGTTTGTGTGTGTGAGTGTGTGTATGCCCAGTGATGGTCCTGGGTGTATCTGTAAAGCACCCATTTGTCTTATGAATGTCGTCATGACGATGAAGGTGCTCTTACTATTAATTAATTGTGTAGTTTGTCTCGTCCTTGTTCCCAATTTTTTGGTCTATCATGTGTAGTTCTAAAAATGAAATGTATTCAGTATCACCACATGGTTTTTCGCATATTTCCGAACGTTCTTCCGACAGAAGATTATGCAGTTAATGCTCATTAGAGGTTCTACTCGGCTGTCTGCATACTTCTGCAGTGCTATTAGCCACATTTCATAGAACATGTGCAAATCCAATCTCATAACAATCACACAATGAGAGCCTGTGTGAGGGGGGAGGTGGTTTTTGGGGTCACTGGGCGTTTTGTGAGCTCTTGTCCCCCTCACTTAGAGCCCTCATCTATGAGGCAGTGCAGAGACTCGGCCTGGCTCCCTTACCCTCACCGGTTCTGGGAATGGAGACGCGGCACCTGCAAGTCCACGTTCCCCGTGTTTAACCCACATTTCTGCACGTCATTACTACGGCGCTGAAAAGCTATGCTCCCTGCAGCTAGTTGTTGTTGTTGGTTTGGAGCGGCGCTGAATGTTCCCGGCGGCGCTTGAGCGATGAGGATGCTCGGTTCTGACTCTGGTCTGATTATGCAGGTCAGAGTCGTAATCACTCACAGATCCTGTCTGGCTCCAGAGCTGCAGGCTGTAACCCTCTGCTCGAGGACTAATGCGCTGTACAGCACGTCTGACTAATAAGCATGATGCTGCATGTGCACCTCACGGGGACCGAGGGATCTCCTGTTTTCTAGTTCGGATTCTGCTTTAAATATCAGCGGGACCGATGTGATCAGACAGGGGACACAGCTGCACACTGAGAACCTGGGTTTCCGTCAAATCAATCCATGTTTTTATCTATTAACCTAAATACAGAGGTTCCAGAGGTATACTTTGATTTGTTTCAGGAAGCTGTTGGAAAACATTTAGTCCTAGTCAAACAATATTTATAAACATAAACAGCATGTCTACATCATTTTTTGTAAAATTCACTCAAGTCAATTACGTTCAAATTAAAATGATGAATTACATACGATATAAAAGCAACAAAGCACAAAAGGGCGTGCATTATTGTTAATAAATTGAACAAATATACACAACCTCAAATGCCTTATAAAAGAGCTATGAACACATTGGAATAAAAAAAAACAAGGTTTTATTCATGAATGTGTTCATTTAACATTGACCCTGAGTAACAGGATTCCGGTTTTTGTAATGGTCAAAAACTAACGTGCAAAAATCTACTGGCCAAATTACAGAACACTGTTTTTTTTAAAGGAAAATAATAACATGTACTATGTATGTGTGTATGGTGGCTTAGTGGTTAGCATGTTCTCCTCTCAGCGCTAGGGATTCCCGGTTCGAATCCTAATCTGGGTGGAGTTTCCATGTTCTCCCCGTGTCTGCGTGGCCTTCCTCCGGGTTCTCCGGTTTCCTCCCACAGTCCAAAAACATGGATCAAGTCAATTGAGTTAGATTGAGTGATAGATTGGCGCCCTTTCCTGGGTGTTTCTGCCCAGCGCCCGAAACGTTCTCCCCTGGATGGGCATGGGACCCCCCCCCCTTCCCGGGACCCTAATAGAGGATAAAGCGGAAGATAATGGATGGATATATGTATATGTGTGTGTATGTGTGTGTATATATATATATATATTTATATATATGTGTATTATTGTCTATAATGTCACCGCCGGGCATACAGCAATCAGATTTATGAATGGGAACTACTCATTTTATCCTATTATATTGTATAATGAACTTTTGTTGTCTTGCAGCTATGAACTTTAAATATATAGTACATATGGAGTGTAATATAGGTCTGCACACATTGAAGGCCAGTTGAGGAGAATTCAGCAGCAAACACATTTATACTGATTTTATAATGAGCTCAGTGCTGTTATGGACACTGTTCTGTCTGTCTGATATGTACTGCTGCTGCACGTAGTTCTGGTTCTGAGGTTCTACGCTGGGGCATCTCACTCCAAAAGGCATGACATGTCCCAGCTCAGAATCCTGATGAAAATCAAAAGAGCATCCAAAGGAGCGTTTCTGTTCACAGATGTTGATGTTGGATGAGGGGACCTTCTTATCAAAGGTGTTGGATAAGGTTAAGTCAGGGCTCTGTGTGGGTCAGTCAACTTCGTCAATCTCATCCAGTTTTGTCTTTATGGAGCTTATTTTGTTGGTACCAAAAGAACAGGGCCTTCCCCAAACTGTCCAGAATACAGGACTAGATTCATGGTTTTAGGTTTTTCAGTTAGTTTTAAGAGTTAAGTCTCAATTCTTTTGTACATAAAGTGTTTCATTCGATACCTAAACAGTGTTCTGGGAGTTTAAATGTTTAAACATCATGTTGTTTGTCCTGGATCGTTGTGTTGGTTTGTTTTTCTCTGTGTTAAACTCGTTTTATTTGTTCTTTTGTTACAGGTTTGAGAGCCTGGCTCCCATGTTTCTCAATGCCGACTTCAGATCGTTTGGAAATCGGTTTGGAAAGATCAAAGATCACCCTCCACCATTCGGAATTAAAACCCAAGGTGTGTTTAGACCTGCTGCTCTTCACCTGTTCACAGGTTTCTCATGATATCATGCTTTAATAAAGTAATAAGGTCAGAGAGGGTATGTGTTATTGTAAATAAACCACGGGTAGAAGGTATAACTCTTATAACTCTGCTTCATATCCTTCCTAACACCACCGCTTTCCCGTGATTTATTCACAATAATTACATTTACATTCCATTTGGTCATTTAGCAGATGGTTTTATCCAAATCGACTTACAAGGTGAGCACAGGGTTAATCGCAACATCCCTGGAGCAATGAGGGTTGAGGACCCACATTGGTAACTTCAGTGGACCTGGGATTTGAACCCCCAACCTTCAGATTGATAGCCCAACACCCTAAACACTGAGCTACCGCAGCCACAACCTCAAGTGTCTTATTGTAAATAGCTTACAAACACACTAATAATACTAATAAAAACAAGGTGTGATTCATAAATGTGTTGATAGAAAAACAAAATTGTTAATGATCTGGTCTTCTACGATGTAATCTAGTCTGGTTTTTAAAGCAAACGTTGATTGCTGAGTAACAGGACCCCGGGTTCTTTAACAATCAAAAAACTGCCATCTAGTGGCCAAATAACAGAACACAAATTATAGCTGTTCATTTAAATAATGTATTGTATATCACGGATTGATACGAATGTGACGCTCTCAGAGGTGTCCAGTATTGTCACTGATGTCACGGCTGGACAGATGTCTCATCCAATCAGATTTAAGTAACCAGAACAACCTGGTGAATAATGAAAAATAAGTAACTTCAGTCAGTTAGCCAACCGCAGGTCCAAATAGAATTAAAAGCAGGTTTTGGTTCAATGCTGCCAGCTTTTTATTAACTACATTTTCAGCAGTGTGTTGCCAGGTGAATCATTTAGGTGATTTTTTCTTTCTTCTTTTTTTACTTTTACAGAAAAAATGATAGATTTTATTTTAAGTGAAGCGAATAACTACGGGCTGGGAGAGAAACTCGACAGGTAAGGTTCTGCGGTTCTCCTGCTTCTGGTTCTCCTGCAGCCATGCCCTATTGTGTAAGCATCTCATGTCATTCATTCATTCATTCATTATCTTTCCGCTTATCCTCTATTAGGGTCGCGGTGGGGTTCCCCATGCCCATCCAGAGGAGAACGTCTCGGGCGCTGGGCAGATGCACCCAGGACAGGGCGCCAATCCATTGCTGGGCACACACTCACTCACACAGACACACTCTATAGGGGGCAATTTTGAGAATTCAATTGACTTCATCCATGTTTTTGGACTGTGGGAGGAAACCGGAGAACCCGGAGGAAACCCACACAGACACGGGGAGAACATGGAAACTCCACCCAGATGGGGATTCGAACCGGGAATCCCTAGCGCTGAGAGGCGAATGTGCTAACCACTAAGCCACCGTGCCGCCGCATCTCATGTCATAAGACTTAATTAAGTGGTTAAAACATGGGAGTGAAAATGGTTTTACTGCTTTATTTGTTTAACAGTACACACAGTGGGATGTTAGACGTTAAAGTGATGGTGTGTTCTAACAGTTTAGTGCTGAAGCTGATCTCGGATCTGTCATTTGCAGTTTACGCTGTAAGAGGTGTATTATCATTGGAAACGGTGGACTCCTCTTCAACAAATCCCTGGGTTCCAAAATCGATTCGTTCGATGTGGTTGTAAGGTAAGATGACCGCTGGATTTCTATATTAAACTGTCAGATCCATCTGATTTCATTTGTTCAGATGAATAAAGTGTCAGATGCATCTGAATGAATGAATGTTAATGGGGCGACACGGTGACTTAGTGGTTAGCATGTTCTCCTCTCAGCTTTAGGGATTCCCGGCTCGAATCCCCATCTGGGTGGAGTTTCCATGTTCTCCCCGTGTCCGCCTGGGTTTCCTCCGGGTTCTCCGGTTTCCCCCCACAGTCCAAAAACATGGATCAAGGTTAATTGAATTCTCTAAATTGCTCCATATAGAGTGTGTCTGCGTGAGTAAGTGTGCCCAGTGATAGATAGGTGTCCTGTCCTGGATGTATCTGCCCAGCGCCCAAAACGTTCTCCCCTGGATGGGCATGGGGAACCCCCCCCCTCCGACCCTAATAGAGGATAAAGCGGAAGATACTGGATGGATGGACATTCCTAGACACTCTGGCTCAGGATTACTGTAGTTTGTCACCTTTCTCTTTGAACAGCAGGTGTCACTAGTGAGAGGCTTCGAGTAATGAACCTTTTGGTGAATCTTTGGGCTTCTTTGGGAATCTTTGAAATCCCCATTGGTTCCTGAGGCTTTGTTTTGCCATCACTATGTTCCCACGGGGGCTGCATGGTGGCTTAGTGGTTAGCATGTTCTCCTCTCAGCGCTAGGGATTCCCGGTTCGAATCCCAATCTGGGTGCAGTTTCCATGTTCTCCCCGTGTCCACGTAGGTTTCCTCCGGGTTCTCCAATTTCCCCCACAGTCCAAAAACATGGATCAAGTCAATTGAATTTTCCAAATACGCCCCCTATAGAGTGTGTCTGTGTGAGTGAGTATGTGTCCACTGATAGATTGGCGTCCTGTCCTGGGTTTATCTGCCCAGTGCCCGAAACGTTCTCCCCTGGACGGGCATGGGGAACCCCACCGCGACCCTAGAGGATGATAATCCTAAAGCAGAAGATGATGGATGGATAGATAAATGTTAATGATAGCAACCAGAGAACATGTGACCTCTCAGTGACTCGTACCGTGATGCTGCAGGTTAAATGGGGCTCCCATCCGAGGGTTTGAGAAGGACGTGGGCATCAAGACCACCATGCGCATCACCTATCCTGAGGGAGCCATACAGAATCCCATGGGGTATGAAGATAGCTCGCTGTTCGTCATGTCTGCATTCAAACCCCTCGACTTCCAATGGCTCAGGCACATGGTGTTCAAGGAGAAGATGGTGAGTTGAAAACACAAAGCCATCTGAGAACTGTTTATATCAACATGTAACATCTACAGTTGAGTCTTATTCTGTTATTTTAGTGTTTTTATTTTCCCCCTTGGGGGCAGGTTATAGGGCTAGTAAAAAAAAAGCCTCCTTTGAGAACCCTGACATAGCTAAGTTTAATCAGATCTGCAGCAGATCCTCCACATCTCTTCTGTTAGGTGTTAGGGTGTCATGCTGTAGCTCAGGATTTCCCTCAACTCATTAAGGTGATATTGTGGACACTGAGAACCTTACATAACCGTATAAGACTATGAGACGTTTTAGGCTCTCGCATATTTAAGGTTGCAGGGTTTTTACATCGAGACCCTGCAGGGTCAGCACACAATCAGACCTCCACCATGCACACTGAGTGGTGGCAGCATTATAATATTCAGGATTTAAAGGTACATGGAGGCTAACATGTCCCTCTGGGTGGCACGGAGGCTTAGTGGTTAGCATGTTCTCCACTCAGTGCTAGGGATTCCCGGTTCGAATCCCCATCTGGGTGGAGTTTCCATGTTCTCCCCGTGTCCACGTGGGTTACCTCTAGGTTCTCCGATTTCCTCCCACAGTCTAAAAACATGGATCAAGGTCAATTGGATTCTCCAAATTGCCCCATATAGTGTGTGTCTGTGTGAGTGAGTACGTGCCCAGCAATAGATTGACGCCCTGTCCTGGGTGTATCTGCCCATCGCCCGAAACATTCTCCGTTGGATGGGCATGAGGAACCCCCCCCCTCTCTGGCGACCCTAATGCATCTAGGGGGGGGCAGCATCAAATAACAATCAGGTTTGATGATTTAACAGTGTAGTTGGTTTTCGTCACAAGAAAAGACTTGTGATGTTCTCATTTGTAAGTCGCTTTGGATAAAAGTATCTGCTAAATGACCAAATGCAAATGTAATGACGGTGCACTCGTGCTCTCGCCATCATATCTCATCATCATATCAGGTGCTGCACACGTCGAGTTTCTTCTAAACATGTTTCTTTCGAGTCATTCAGCTTCAAACGTTGCATTTGTGAGATCGTCGGCGTGAGTTGTAGCTCATTACCGACGGAGACGTTTCAAAAGCGATCCTTTCCTTTTGTGGAGCTGCCCGACGGGGAGCGGCGAGCTGTTCATCAATCATATGTGAGTTCAGATGGGTTCGATTTGCAGGAATGAGGCTTTTGTTTTCCTTTAAGGTGCCATCATTAAACAAAGATTTACTTTGGTGCACCTGAAAGCAAACTCGCCGCTAAAACAAACGATGCGGTTTCGCAAGATAATTCTTTTACGTGTTGCCGTTTTCCACCCGTCTGAAAAGCCCTCGGCTCCCATCGACCCTCGGAAGAAGAACCCGGTCTGTTTACGTCTCGCTACCTTCTGTAATCACCAAACTAATTCTGACAGGAAATCGAGTGGAACATCGTTGTTTTGAAGTGTTCGTGTTGGGGGGGCGTTTACTCATTATTCCTTCATTTGAGGGCTTGATGAGGTTAATTAGGAGGTGAAAAGGGAAAACACATGTGGACTTTGGCAGGATTGACGCATCCTTCAAATTATTTGGAGCCCGCCCGAAATTTTGGTGCTCGCAGATTTGACATGGTTTTATTATTAGGACTAATAAGGCACGCAAGGTTGGGGGGGGGGGCCAGGGAAGAGCGGTTCGGGCGCCTGGCAGATACACCAAGGACAGGGCACCCGACCATTGCTGAGCACACGCTCATTCATACACTATATGGGGCAATTTAGAGCATCCAGTTTACCTTGAATCCATGTTTTTTGACTGTGGGAGAAAACCGGAGAACCCGGGGGAAACCCACATGGACTTTATTAGGTAGATCACTTTGATTTCTTTCCTAGAAATAAGAGGTTTAATTATTTTTGCAATTAACCGTAATATAGAAAGTAAGAATTCATTTATTGTAGAGTGACTCAACATCGTCATGACGACATTTATTAGAAAAATACAGAATATGCCGGTAGCCAGAACTTCATTTATGTTCCATGTGAGTTGAATCATTTGGTCTAAAGTTGGTCTAAAGTTTTTTAATTTATTTTATTATTTTTTTTAATGCTTATGAATAGGGGTAGGCACGGTGGCTCAGTGTTCTACTCTCAGCATTAGGGATTCCCTGTTCAAATCCCCATCTGGGAGGAGTTTCCATGTTCTTCCCGTGTCCGTGTGGGTTTCCTCCAGGTTTTCCGGTTTCCTCCAACAGTCCAAAAACATGGATCAAGGTTAATTGAGTTCTCCAAATTGCCCCATAAAGAGTGTGTCTGTGTGAGTGAGTGTGTGCCCAGCGATAGACTGGCGCCCTGTGCTGGGTCTATCTGCCCAGCGCCCAAAACGTTCTCCCCTGGATGGGCATGGGGAACCCTAGTAGAAGATAATGGATGGATGGTTATGAATATGTGCTTTAGGGGATATTTTTTATTATTTTTTATTTATTTATTTTTTTTTACTTTTATACATAATAATTTAATCTATTTATTATCCATCCGTCCATCCATTATCTCCCGCTTTGTCCTCTACTAGGAACGTTTCGGGCACTGGGCAGATAAACCCAGGACAGGACGCCAATCCATCACTGGACACACACTCACTTACTCAAACACACGCTATATGGGGCAATTTGGAGAACTCAATTGACTTGATCCATGTTTTTGGACTGTGGGAGGAAACCGGAGAATCCAAAGGAAACCCACACGGACACGGGGAGGACATGGAAACTCCACCCAGATGGGGATTCGAACCGGGAATACCTAGTGCTGAGAGGAGAACGTGCTAACCACCAAGCCACCATTATTTATTTATTTTTATTATTACATAATAATTAATAAAGTTTTTTTTTTTCTTAGACATTAATCGTACCAGGTGGTTTAGCGGTTAGCATGTTCTCCTCTCCGCCCTAGGGATTCCCGGTTCGAATCCCCATCTGGGTGGAGTTTCCATGTTCTTCCCGTGTCTGCGTGGGTTTCCTGTGGGTTCTCCAGTTTCCTCCCACAGTCCAAAAACATGGATGAAGTCAATTGAGTTCTCCAAATTGCCCCATATAGAATGTGTCTGTGTGAGTGAGTGTGTGTCCAGTGATAGATTGGCACCCTGTCCTGGGTGTATCTGCCCAGCGCCCGAAACCTTCTCCCCTGAATGGGCATGGGGAACCCCCAGCGACCCTAATAGAGGATAAAGTGGAAGATAATGGCTGGATGAATAATCGTACCATCAAAATCTGTTCCTGTCTCATCTCTGTTCTACACTGATCATTTTGTAGTTGGGCAGCTAAAGACTGCGGTCCATCTGTTTTTTTGTCGTCCACCCATCTTCACAATCTTTATTCGTCCTATTCATTCTTTTCTCTAAGACACAGGTTCCGCACACAGGTTCCATTCGCTGAAGGTCAGTCACACCTCTGGGAGGAGCTACAGCTTCATTATAATAACTAATGATAAAGACCGCTGGTCAGTTTAATTCTATAGTCCTGAATAAAAGTACACCTGTAGAAAAGCAACACCTCTGGAGGATTCCAGCCTCTTTCCTGATTGTGTTCTAAAAAATGGACCCCATCGCTGTGATGACTAGAAACAGTTTCGAGTTCTCACATTACTTGATTGTTGTCATTCGAACCCGAGTCTTTAAGGAGGTCCTATTGTTTTTAGTGTAGCGCTCTGTATATTCAGCTCAGCTCAGGTCTACTTAAAGCATCTCAGGTGTGGGATGTATACGGATAGCTCATCTTATAGATACACCTGACCCCCTCCCCCATGTCCTGATTACTTTAATGGCTTCGGTGTTATCGATATGGGGACTTTCTGTTCACCGCCGCTTTAAGGTGTACCCCCCCCCCCCCCGACCACACTGCTCCGAGGGTATTGTTTTCATTGCTCCGCCGTTGTGATGTTTTCCATCTGTAAACCCTGCACCTGTCCGTCTTACCTTGCAATCCGTCCTTCACCCGACACGTTAAAATAGGACGAGCTGTGAGCACGACACTCACTAATGATTTTTTTGCGTTAGACCTCATGTATTTATTTATCTTAATAGGTTTATTGTTTCAAGGCGGCATGGGGGCTTAGTGGTTAGCATGTTCTCCTCTCAGCACTAGGGGTTCCCGGTTCAAATCCCAATCTGGGTGGAGTTTCCATGTTCTCCCCGTGTCTGCGTGGGTTTCCTCCGGTTTCTCCGGTTTCCTCCCACAGTCCAAAACCATGGATCAGGTCAATTGAATCCTCCAAATTGCCCGATATAGATTGCGTGTGAGTCCAGCGATAGATTGGCACCCTGTTCTGGGTGTGTCTTCCCAGCACCCGAGACGTTCTGCCCTGGATGGGCATGAGGAGCCCCCCCCTTCCCCCCCCCGCAACCTAATCTGTGTGGAGTTTCCATGTTCTCCCCGTGTCTGCTTGGGTTTCCTCCGGGTTCTCCGGTTTCCTCCCACAGTCCAAAAACATGGTTCAAGGTTGATTGAGTTCTCCAAATTGCCCCATATAGAGTGTGTGTGTGTGTGTGAGTAAGTGTGTGCCCAGCGATAGACTGGCGCCCTGTCCTGGGTGTATCTGCCCAGCTCCCGAAACGTTCTCCCCTGGATGGGCATGATGAACCCCACTGCGACCCTAATAAAGGATAAAGCAGAAGATAATGAATGGATGGACGATGGACTCAGCAGCATTACTATAGGAGAATCAAATCCAGGTCCTGGACCCTTCAGACCCTTGCAGTGAATGAAAATCTTGTATTCCAACCCCCTCATCTTTATCACCGTCTGACCTTCTGAATACAAGAAACACTCAGCGATGATCTGAGTGACTCCTCCCACAGATTAAACTCTTCCATCTTTGTTTTGACTGAAGTTTTACATTAAAGAACCATATAAACATCATCATTAATGCTTTTTTTTTTGTCTCTTTTTGCTTCTCTTATAATTTCTTTGCGTCACTCACGCTTTCTGTTCTCTTTCATGTCTTCATTTCTGATCCATCATGTGTTTATTAAATCCTGTATCGCTCTGTCTTTCTTTTTGTTTTTTTACTCTTTTTTTTTTTTTTTTTTTTTTTTTTTTTTTTTTTTTTTTTTTTTTTTTTTTTTTTTTTTTTTTTTTTTTTTATATATATATATATATATATATATATATATATATATATATATATATATATATATATATATATATATATATATATTTCTCCTCTCTCATTTACTTAATTCTCTTTATTTTAATTGTTTTACTTTTGGCTCTGTGTTGGTCTTCCTCTAACCCTCTTTATATGTACGTCTCATGTCTCTGTTTAATGCTTTATTAACATTTTATTAATAAAGTGGTTTCCACTGCCATTGCAGATTGCATCTGTAAATAACATTTAACATATTTAACTTTGCTGTGTTTTTATTTTTAATACTTTTTTTTTGTGCTTGCTTTATCTTATAATGCTTTATTGGTTTGCTGTGCTGCTGCCTGCCCTCTCTCTCCCTCTCTCTTTCTCTCTCTCTCTCCCTCTCCCTCTCTCTCTCTCTCTCTCTCCCTCTCCCTCTCTCTTTCTCTCTCTCCCTCTCTCTCTCTCTCTCTCTCTCTCTCTCGCTCCCTCTCTCTCCCTCTCTCTCTCCCTCTTGCTGTCTCTCTGCCTCTCTCCCTCAGCGAGGTACAGAGGGATTCTGGAAGTCTGTGGCGCGTAGGTTACCCAGAGGAGCAGCAGACATAAGGATCCTGAACCCCTACTTTATTCAGGAGGCAGCGTTTCAGTTCATCGGCCTTCCGTACAACAAAGGCCTGATGGGACGCGGGGTGAGGGCACGATCACATGGTCACATGCATTTAAATGATTGGTCTTTAAACCCTGTACTTCTGTTGTGAATCGTTCCTGACGATGTGTTTGGATCTTTATACACATGAGTTCACTTCGTTTAGCCAGAGGCTTTTACAGCAGATCCTGAAGCCCCCCTCCCCCCCAAGAGAAGTACATGAGGAGGTTGCTGTTGTGTTTTTTTTTAACACAATTATGCTATTTAATACATGTTAAAAAATCAACCAATCAGGATGCAGCAATAATATTCTAAACAAAAGTGGCCCATGCAGGGGAGAATGTTTTGGACGCTGGGCAAATACAACTGACACACTCACTCACACACACTATATAGGGGCAATTTAGAGCAGTCAATTACTCTTAAATTCCGAGGAGGCGCTCATTGACACGAGGAGGGCGTGGAGGCTCACCCAGATTGGGATTCGAACCTGGATCCCCAGCACTGAGAGGCAGACGTGCCCCCCCTCCCCCATCTATACAAGTTTGTGATTATAGAGTTATATAAAGATGGATTAGTAACAGGTAGGTCGTTTCAACACTGTGTGCTATGTTCCTACTTTAAAGTTACTGACACACATACACACACACACACACACACACAGATTTGAACCTTTTGCTGAAATTTGTAAAAACTACAGAAAAATAGTCCAAAGCTTCTCATATGGAATGCATGTAATATATTTGTGGCTGTGAGACATAACTGATTGTGGATTCATATGTGTTTCAGAATATTCCCACGTTAGGTACCGTGGCGATCACCATGGCATTACATAACTGTGACGAGGTGGCCGTGGCTGGATTCGGCTACGACATGAATAAACCTTTCGCTCCTCTGCATTACTGGGAGAAGCTGAAGATGTCGGCCATTAAAGAAGTAAATCCATCCATCCATTATCTTCCGCTTTATCCGGTTTTTTAGGGTCGCGGGGGGGGGGGGGGGGGTTCTCCAGAGAATGTTTCGGGTGCTGGGCGGATACACCCAGGACAGGACACCAATCTATCGCTGGGCACACACTCACTCACACAGACATGCAACAAACAATCTTCTTATAGGAATTAGCGAATTCAATTGACCTTGATCCCTGTTTTTGGACTGTGGGAGGAAACCGAAGAACCCGGAGGAAACCCACACAGACACAGGGAGAACATGCTAACCACTAAGCCACTATGCCGCCCCAGTTCTGTAATCGAGAACAGTTAAAAGTACCTCACATCTGCTGTGGAAACTTAAAGACGGCAGTTAAACCGTCGTATTTCAAGCTATTGTATTTTCCGGACCATAAGGTATTATAAGGCGCAGTCTGAATTACGGGTCAATTTCTGTATTTGATCCTTGTATAAGGCGCACCGTACTATAAGGTGCAGTCTCAATTACGGACTCTATTTCTGTACGGCACCGTATTATAAGGCACTCGCTAAAACATACGATCTACAAGAAAAGTAAAGGATGCAAAACGGTGATTTATAATTGAAGTTTATTCTACTACTTGACAAAACACACATTATTTTAATCACTCTTCTCCCACAAATCCATTAAAGTCCTCGTCTTCTGTGTCTGATTAAAAAGCTGCGCAATTTCACTATAAATTCGGTCATTTAAATAAATTCGGTCATTTATTGGACGCTTTTATCCAAAGCGACTTACAAAGTGAGCACAGGGTTAATCACAGCATCCCTGGAGCAATGAGAGTTAAGGGTCTTGCTCAAGGACCCACATTGGTAACTTCAGTGGACCAGGGATTTGAACCCACAACCTTCAGATTGATAGCCCAATGACCTGACCACTGAGCTACCGCGCCCCTATCAAGCACTCCGGTGTTCCTTCTCATCAATGCAGCTGTTCGGCAACGATGCCGGCTTTCGCGAAAGCTCGGACAACAGTTATAGCAGAAACCTCAGCCAAGGCATCCACAATCCATTCACAGACGGTGGCGTAACTTGCCCGCCGCTGCCTCCCGAGTTTTAGTAAACGTGTGTTTGCCATCTATCATCCATCGCTCCCACGCCGCCCGCAACTTTACTTTAAACGCCAATGTCCAGAGGTTGGAGTTCTTAATTTAATCCTCCCGGAATGACGGCAAGCTCCGAATAAATTTTCTTCACTCGGCTTTTCACGAAACCACCCGGTCGCACAACAATACTTTTATAGAATTTGGAACTCAGTACACATATAAGGCGCACCGGACTGGTTGTATAAGGCGCACGTCCGATTTCTGGGAAAATTTTGGGCTTTTAGGTGCGCCTTATAGTCCGGAAAATACGGTAATTTAAAACCGTAGTTATCACATTATCATCACGAAGCCGACTATATTAATGTGCAAGACTAATAACGGAGTTTATCCTCGCAGTGAGTCCTCCATCATTCACCCCTCAAACTCTTTCATCCATAATAAATGAATCCACATGTATCCGGTGCATGAGTCAGTCCGTGAGCTGGAGAATCTTTAATCATGGGCGCCCTCGGGTCACTCGCCATGTCACCTATTGAAATTAAATAAGACTCTTATTTGAAACATGCCTCCTCGTCTGTAATGCTGTGAGTGCTTTTATATGAGCCGTAGCACAACATGTGATCATGCTGTAATGTCATTGGTTCTCCGGGTTCAGGCTAAAAGCCCGTCGAGGACAAAAGATCTTTTCGTATGGTTTCGGTGTCTTGGCTCTAGTAGCTTGTTAGCTTTAGACGGGACGATCAGTTTTCTCATTGTTCTGTTAAACCTTTAAAAGCTCTGTAACCAAAGCTCTAGCGGTCCTATAACTCACCTCTGTACTGAATGAGACAATTACAGATTTTAATGGTACAATTATTGTCTAGGAAAAGATCACCATTATACGATTATCATGAAAAAATTACTCTTAAAATAACCCCCCGCCCCCCAAAAAATTTAGTCATTTAGAAGATGGTTTTATGCAAAGCATCTTATAATATCCCAACTTGGTTGGGGTCAGAACACAGGGTTGATCAGAGCTGGGGATTCCCGGTTCGAATCCCCATCTGGGTGGAGTTTCCATGTTCTCCCCGTGTCCGTGTGGACTTTCTCCGGGTTCTCCGGTTTCCCCCCACAGTTTAAAAACATGGATCAAGGTCAATTTAGTTCTTCAAATTGCCCCATATAGAGTGTGTGTGTGTGAGTGAGTGTGTGCCCAGCGATAGATTGGCGTCCTGTCCTGGGTATATCTGCCCAGCGCCCGAAACTTTCTCCCCTGGATGGGCATGGGGAACCCCCGAGACCCCAATAGATGGATGACGATGTTGCGGTGCTCTTACATGCCATGAAGGATGCACCTGTAAAACCTCAGAGCCTCAAAGCTTAAACCTCAGATCAGCACCTCTTTTCAAGATATCACTGATGTTTTTATTTAAAATTGAAAAATTCACATCTGTTTGAGTGTTGGCCTCATACCTGGAGCACAGTGAGAACATCTATCACATGACCATCACTTTTCACTGACCTCATGTTGCCTGCTGGTTCCAAAATAAAGCAAGTCAGAAGTTAATTATTTGAATTATTATTTAAAATAGGTAGTTCCAGTTCTTAAATCTGATTGGCTGCACCGTTTTCGTGCCTAACAATGCCTCTTTAGTGGGGTTTATTCACAATAATGCACGCCCTCTCGTACTTTATTGCTGTATTTAAAAATAAGCTGTTAATGAGAAGCCTGTGTCTTACTTTACAATATACATTATAAAGTAATGAGCTCAGATCTCAACCTTATAAAACCTCATATTTAGGTGGTTGATTCAGCTGCAGGTTCAAAATATAAAATCCAAGATATATCTTAACCATGTTGTTGTTGATGTATGTTGTTGAACTAGTGGTCGTGGTAGCTCAGTGGTTAGGGCGTTGGGCCATCAATCAGAAGGTTGGGGGTTCAAATCTCAGGTCCACTGAAGTTACCAATGTGGGTCCTTGAGCGAAACCCTTAATCCTTATTGCTCCAGGGATGTTGTGATTTACCCTGTGTTCACCTTGGAAGTCGTTTTAAATAAAAGCGCCCAATAAATGACCAAATGGAAACGTAAATGTAACTTTCATCTTTGTGTGTAGAAGAATAATCCCATGTCCACACACTCACAGCTTGTCTTTGTTTCCTCTCTTGTTCAGTCATGGACACACAACATATCTAAAGAGAAGGAGTTCTTACGGAAGCTGGTCAAGGCTGGGGTTATTCAAGACCTTACACGTGGTATCTAAGAGACGGGTGTCCCACTGGTCAGCATCAGCGTCACCCCCTCCCCCCCGCCACAACTCGCCTGCTAGGTTGATTTTCAAGATCATCTTGGCTGTGTCTTCATCCTATTGATCGCGGACTCCAATAACTTCAGCACGTCGATCACGGGCCCTGGAGCCGGGCGGCGTGAGGACGCAGATTTACGGGTTCGGGTTGTGACGCGTCCTCTGATCCCTTACCGTCCTGAAGTGTGACTGTCACGTGGCTGCATCTCCACTGCATCAGTGCCAAATACTACAACCTGTAGAGCATGTAAACCACATTCCTGATCAGACTGCCGGGGGGGTGGCTTTGCGTGTGCGCATGCACACATTAGTGCGTTTGCGCATGTGTGGGGGAGTTTGTTGGTTCATGGGCGAGCGGACAGTAGATGTACCGGCGTATGTGTACTAACAGACAGGCTGTTGCGTGTGTGTGTGTGTTAGTTTGTTTACTATCTCTCTTCAGTCGAAGGTTTTAGTTGGTTTGATTTTGGTGTACAGGGTGTTGGACCTCAACGTGGTGGCGGTAGGTATGGTTCCAGTGAGCAGCACTTTCTAAAGTCATTAAGCTTCCGAACGCACCCCCTGAACGCACGCCAACACCTCGGCTTCTATAAGCGTAGTAAACGCTGCCATTATAGAACAGGCTTTTAGAATCGTGCCAACGTGGTGGTGTTAATGCGACTCTGCACTCGCAAACCCGTAATCTAGTCGCGGTGAATTACTCAATCACCCATGATTCCCTCCACTGGTTGCATTACAGGAACAAACCTGAGTGTTAGGATCAATGCCAGTCTGTGGAGCTGAAGCACGACCACCATCTTCGTGGGGAAACGATCATAGTCCTCTCCATTATTCTTGAATCCACCACCAGTGCTGGTTACTGGTTCCAGTGATACTATGGTGATCTGTAGGATATCAGTAAAGGTGCAATGCATCTTATTTAATCTTATTTAATAATAATCACACGGATCTATCTAGCTGCTGTTTGTTCATCCGATCAGTGCAGGTCATTTGAATTGAACAAAACTTCATTTACATTTGCCCTTTAACCTTTTATTAAGCCTCCGATTCATCCAAAGCATATCTGAGGTTTTCTGGTCGTTGCCTGTAATGGTGCCGTGCTGCCAGAGGGGTCTCCAAATCCCCAAATCCTTGCGGCTTTAATAGCTTCGATATAGAATTTTTTATGGTTCAGCCATGGGGCCGTTCCAGTTCCACTCCCGTTCTTGGTCGGACGTTCGGTTACGGGTCAGAGTCGTGTAATCCTTAGAACCCTCTGGTTAAATGACCGTTTTGTTACCACATTTCAGTTAATTCACACGTCCTCTGTAGAGAACATCTGGTATTAGACCGTGCTTATATGATCTTTTGGCACGGCGGCAACAAGTAGGATGGTCCAGAGCCATTGAGTTTTGGTATGTTCTCACATGTGTGTACCTGTTTCCTCTTGTCGTGAAAAAACATTAATATATTAACTGGTGCTAGAATATTTCCTTAAGTATAAATGTGTCTGTACTAAACGATTGGCTACAGACCTATCCCGGCTGTTTCCAGCTCCTTTTGCTTTTGCTCCTGCGACTGTGATCAGTATAAAAAAAGATGTCCTGACAGGTCACAGTTTGTCTTCGTCCCACCGTTATGTTAAGTTTCAAGCTGTGAATTGGATTGTGTAGAGGTTTATTCTCTTTAAAGGGCATGGCCATTTATTTATGATTAGGAACAAACACTGACATGGACTTTTTGGTGTTCCTGAGGTGGGTGTGGGGAACTGCACCCATCATTTGCCCCGAGCATCGGAGTTGATTCAGAGTCATTTGTGTAGCTGAGTAATTTGGTCAACAAAGCGAATGTTTCTGTGTGAAGCTGAAGCTCGGAGGATGTGTCCTGATGACCTATAAGAGAACCCTGGATTTGCCGGTACTCCGTTCTCTCCCGTCATGTCGTCACACCCTCATGACGTAGGCGTGTGTACATGTCACCGTCTCATTCGTGCCTTTCATGTGCGGGACAAAGTGCACAGCCAAACCAAAAGAGGCTCTGCTGATGAAAGCATGGTGATGAACGTGGACGTCCATGAAATCATCCTCCACCCCGACGCTCCTCGAGTCTGCTTCCCGTTCTGTGGTATGTCCCTGCCGCATGCGCTCATGGGCTGCATCCTTAAATCAGGACGAGGGGGTTTGCCCCCCGAGGGCCCGCTGTCTTTACCACTTTATTCATCTGCTACACTCTAAGCTTTAATGTTCGATTACCTCAGTGTTAGACTACAAACAGCTGTTGATTCATTTAACTTTATTCCATGTTTTATAATCCTGTTTCAGTATTTTAATTAATTAAATGGGATTTCATAATCACTGTCGACTGTGTGCTTATTGTACTGAGGCCACGCCTCCTTTATTGTGACGGATTCAGACTTCATGTCTCCTTATTTTGGAACCAACAATGTTCCGTTGATTGCGTCCCATGGGGACAGAGGTGTCGCCTCCTTTACTGATAAATATTTCGATAGGCCACGCCTCCAACTGAACTGACTGGTACATGGGCCATTGTTCTTATTGAAACTATCTGGTCACCGTGTTCATTGAGACCCACAGGTTCTTAGGCCACCTCCTATACTTGCCTTGACTGATTGAAGCCATGACTCTACCACTTAATTAGAACTGACCAATTAAAAAGCCACACCCCCTTTTTGGATCCACTAAAGTCAATGGTAACAACGGATGACAAAGTCATGCCTTCTGTATTTATTCATTGATTATCTTCTGCTTTATCCTCTAGGTTCACGTGAGGGTTCCTCATGCCCATCCAGAGGAGAACGTTTTGAGTGCTGGGCAGATACACCCAAGACAGGACACCAATCTATCGCTGGGCACACACTCACTCACACACACACACTCTATATGGGGCAATTTGGAGAATTCAATTGACCTTGATCCATGTTTTTGGACTGTGGGAGGAAACCTGAGAACCTGGAGGAACGTGGAAACTCCACCCAGATTACCATTCGTAACTGAATCCCCAGCTCTGAGAAGAGAACATGCTAACCACCTTCTGTATTGTTCTTGTGAATTACAAAAGTATCATCTAGATCCTTTGTATTGGTTCTACACCTCTGTTTTTGGAGCCAAGCAGTTCAAGCCACGCCCCTTTCATCATCACATGACTGCAGCGGTGGATTGTTCCACATTGTTCTTGTACCGAGCTTATTATAAAACCATCCATCCATAATGTTCCACTAATTCTACTAGGGTAGCGGGGGGGTTCGGGTTCGGGTGCTGGGCAGATACACCCAGGACAGGGTACCTATCCATCACTGGACACACTCTGACTTACTCTATATGGGGCAATTTGGAGAATTCAATTGACCTTGCTCCATGTTTCTGGACTGTGGGAGAAAACCGGAGAACCCGGAGGAAACCCACACTGACACGGGGAGAACATGGAAACTCGAGGAAGTTTAAAATTCTAATAATGAGACCCAACCAGGTGCTAAAGCATTAGGTAATAATAAACTAGATGACATCATAACTTTAATTTTCTTAATTGCAGTCCAAATGTTGTTGCTCTGTTTGATTGACAGGTCCGTGCCATCGTGTGTGAGATGAGCAGGCACACAGCTCTGTGTTGGGGAAAGGTTAAAGGAAAGGTCTGGAGACGTCCATCATCTCACGCGGGACTAAAGGTGAAGGACGCTGCGCTCCTGAGGAACCCTTATAGCACCGCATCGTTTTAAATAACCAACCGAGGACTAAACCCTTACGTCCACTGCCGTGTGTCCACCATGGCAACATCAGATGAATCGTTAGGGTGAAATCTGATCTGGTTCTGTCTCTGCTTTACCGAGGGACCAAAAGTTTCTGAGCGTCCCTCGTGTTCTGCATTAAATCAGTAGCACACCGTGACATGGAGGACTTGCAGCAGCCCACTTTAAATTAGTAATGGGATTATAAAGATGGTGTATCAGGTCCTTCTGTCTGACATCAGTGCCTGACCAGATTGGGTGTATCTGCTCAGCGCCCGAAACGTTCTCCCCTGGATGGGCATGGGGGAACCCCCCCCCCCATGACCCTAGTAGAGGATAAAGCGGAAGATGATGGATGGATGGATTTTACATGCTTATTAGTAACAATATAAATATTCATCTTAAGCTGCAGGATCTTCAAAAGAAAATATGATATGGTGGCTTAGTGGTTAGCATGTTCTCCTCTCAGCCGATCTGGGTGGAGTTTCCATGTTCTCCTCGTGTCTGCGTGGGTTTACTCCAACAGTCCAAAAACATGAATCAAGTCAATTGAGTTCTCCAAATTGCCCCATATAGAGTGTTTGTGTGAGTAAGTGTGTGCTCAGTGATAGATTGGTGCCCTGTCCTGGGTCTATCTGCCCAGCGCCCGAAACATTCTCCCCTGGATGGGCAATGGGAACCCCCCGTGACCCTAATAGAGGATAAAGCGGAAGATAATGGATGGATAGATTATTGCTCTAAATTGCCCCATATAGTGTGTGAGTGAGTGTGTGCCCAGTGAATGATTGGCACCCCGTCCTGGGTGCATCTGCCCAGTGCTCGAAATGTCCTCCCCTGGATGGGCATAGGAACAGGAATAGAAATAAGATAAGATGATATCTCTTCGTGTCTGTGTGGGATTCCTCACACAGTCCAAAAACATGAATTGGCCATGCAAAATTGCCCCTATATATATATATATATATATATATATATATATATATATATATATATATATATATATATATATATATATATATATATATATATATATATATATATATATATATATATCGAATCCAAATCTGGGTGGAGTTTCCATGTTCTCCCCGTGTCTGCGTGGGTTTCCTCCGGGTTCTCCGGTTTTCTCCCACAGTCCAAAAACATGGATCAAGTCAATTGAATTCTCCAAATTGCCCCATATAGAGTGTGTTTGTGTGAATGAGTGTGTGTCCAGCGATGGATTGGCGTCCTGTCCTGGATGTATCTGCCCAGCGCCCGAAACGTTCTCCACTGGAGGGCCAATGGAGAAACCCCCCCGCCCCGCCCTAGAATAGGATTCAATGGAATATAATGAGATGACACAGTTAATAGAACCTCCATGTTTCTGCTTTCATTCTCTATTACATCAGCTCCACTGATCATGAATGACTTTGTAGTTCTACAGTTCCATTCTGTAGTCCATCTGGTTCTCTACATACTCTGTTGGTCCCCTTTACTCTGTTCTCTGATGATCAGGACCATGGACAGAGCAGGTATTATTAGGGTGGGTGATGATTCTCAGTACTGCAGTGACACTGACATGGTGGTGATGTGTTAGTCCAATATCCCTCCATCATCCTCATTCTATATGCAACATCATGTGATCACCCATGAAGAACACAAAATGTGCAGCAGCAGATTACCTACTGTCTCTGATTCCACATCCACTAGGGTCGTGGGGGGTTCCCCATGCCCACCCAGGGGAAAAAATTTCGGGCACTGGGCAGAAACACCCAGAACAGGGCATCTATTTATTGCTCGGCACTCACTCACTCACACACACTATCCATTCATCCATCCATTATCTTGCTCTTTATCCTAAGGGTTGCGGGGGCGGGGGGGAGGGTTCCCCATGCCCATCCAGGGGAGAATGTTTCAGGCGCTGGGTAGACACACCCAGGACAGGGCGCCAATCTATCACTGGGCACACACACTCACTCACACAGACACACACACACTCTATATGGGGCAATTTGGAGAATTCAATTGACTTGATCCATGTTTTTGGACTGTGGGAGGAAATCGGAGAACCCGGAGGAAACCCACGCGGACACGGGGAGAACATGGAAACTCCACCCAAATGGGGATTCGAACCGGGAATCCCTAGCGCTGAGAGGAGAACATGCTAACCACTAAGCCACCATGCTGCCTCACACACACTATACAAAGGCAAATTAGAGCACTCAATTCACCTTGAATACATGTATTTGGACTGTGGGAGGAACACTCCATCCAGATGGGGATTCGAACCTGGATCCCCAGCGCTGAGAGGAGAACATGCCAACCGCTACACCACCATGTTGTATTATTCTTATTCTGAGGTCATTTAAAAGATTGTGATGTCACTCATCGTTTTGTGTTGTATCTATTAAGATTATAGGTACCTGTTTAATTGTTGTGCTTCAGCTGTGTTCATTGTGCAGCACTGAAGCTGATGTTGGGGACGAACCTGGGGACGTCCCCGTACCTCACGCCCCGTACCTCACAAGGTCACATGGCCGTGTTTCAAACTGCAGGTTTTCATGAATGAGATCCACTGAATACTGAACTGTTTGTGTTCCACAGATCACACCGCTGCATGTGTTGGGCTGATATGTGAGAGCAGGGACTGAGGGGGGGAGGGGGGGTGCATAGTCGAGTGTGAACATAACGAAGGCCCTGTGTGAGAATGTTCACCACGCCGTGCCCCTGCCTCCACCTGCCCTCTCTCACCCAACGCGGCTGAGGATACGCTGAGGGTGCTGCCACCGTCGCCCGCAGTAAATAACACAGATATAGAAAATGTGTGAGCTCACAGACAGGTCAGGCATGAAGACAACAGACAGGTGGGTCCTATTTCAGTGGTGAGCCTTGACCTGTGTGTGTGTGTGTATGTATGTGTATGTATGTATGCATGTGTGTGTGTGTGTGTGTGGAGGTGATAAAGCTCAGAAGCTCTGTGAGTAATGCATACGTCACAGAACTACAACCCCTGAGCCGATGGGACGACATGTCCTCTGATTACACTGTATGAACCTCCTTATCACTAAATTCAGGTGTTTGTTCAGCCCCATTACCACAATGAGGAGGGGGGGCAGCTGGTGTCCATGTGGGTGATGTAGGACTTTATTAATAAGTTCTCCGCGTCCCATTACCAAATAGAGAATGAGAGACGGTCCAAGGTTTAATTAAAATATCTGATATTTGTTAAGATGCTAACTTTAATTACACGAGTGCTTTCCACACTAATTGGGTTCATTTAACCTTAATGGTTTAAGCTGTGGGGCGGCACGGTGGCTTAGTGGTTAGCATGTTCTCCTCTCAGCGCTAGGGATTCCCGGTTCGAATCCCAGTCTGGGTGGAGTTTCCATGTTCTCCCCGTGTCCGCGTGGGTTTCCTCCGGGTTCTCCGGTTTCCTCCCACAGTCCAAAAACATGGATCAAGATCAATTGAGTTCTTCAAATTGCCCCACATAGAGTGTGTTTGTGTGCGTGTCTGTGTGTAAGTGTGTGCCCAGTGATAGATTGGCACCCTGTCCTGGGTGTATCCGCCCAGCGCCTGAAACGTTCTCCCCTGGATGGGCATGGGAACCCCCCCCCCCTCGCGACAAAAACGGAAGATAATGGATGGATGGTTTAAGCTGTATCTGACTCAGGGGTATTTTATAAGCATGCAGGGATCTTAACCTATTAACCGGTTCGAATCCCAATCTGGGTGGAGTTTCCATGTTCTCCCCCTGTCCGCGTGGGTTTCCTCTGGGTTCTCCGGTTTCCTCTCACAGTCCAAAAACATGGATCCAGGTCAATTGAATTCTCCAAATTGCCCCATATAGAGTGTGTCCAGTGATAGATTGGTGCCGTGTCCTGGGTGTATCTGCCCAGCGCCCGAGACGTTCACCCCTGGATGGGCATGGGGAACCCCCCCCCCCTGTTACCCTAATAGAGGATAAAGCGGAAGATAATGGATGGATAAATTAACCTTTGAAGGTCAGATTATTAAACAGACTGTATGAAAACCTTCTTATCACTAAATTCAGGTGTTTCTTTCAGCCCCATTACCACAATGAGGGGGGGGGCAGCAGGTGTCCATGTGGGTGGTCCTGAGGGACAGCAGAATGCTTTGATGCTCCATTCTGTTTTTAAAGGCAGCCGAAGGCGTCTCAACCTCCGGCGTTTCCCTGCCATCTGTCCGTCCGTCTGCGTCCCCGGTGCAGTCCTGCGTCCCCGGTGCAGTCCTGCGTCTGCTCACTCCTTGTTGACTTGATTCCTCCTGACACGAGCTTTTTCCACAAACACACTCGAGTCCCGCACCGAGGCCCAGAGAGGAACAGGAGGTCGGCCGAGACCTGATTCCTTGGCCTCGTGTCACTTGTGTTTCCACGGGACGGTATGAATGGGGACTGAGACACCCCCCTCCCCTTGTCATTAGACTGTTAACACTTGGGACTATTTCAAAATTCGATTCTGAACCACATGCTATCTGTGCACTATTTATTCATTCAATTTGTTTGTGTGCAATTTCAAACACCTCAGGTCTTTTTTATCCATATTTTTTATCCATGCTACTTGTCTGCTACAATTTATATATTGTCTGCTATGACACACACACACATTATATATGTATATATATATGTGTATATATATATATATATATATATATATAAATTGGGTCATTTAGCAGATGGTTTTATCCAAAGCGACTTACAAGATGAACACAGGGTTAATCACAACATCCCTGGAGCAATGAGGATTAAGGGTCTTGCTCAAGGACCCACACTGGTAACTTCAGTGGACCTGGGATTTGAACCCACAACCTTCAGATTGATAGCCCAACACCCTAACCACGGAGCTAACCCGCCCCTATATATATATATATATATATATATAATGTATGTCTGTTATAATTTATATTTTACTGTCTGCTATAATTTATATATTATATGGTGGCTTAGTGGTTGGCATGTTCTCCTCTCAGCACTAAGGATTCCCGGTTCGAATCCCCATCTGGGTGGAGTTTCCATGTTCTCCCCGTGTCTGCGTGGGTTTCCTCCGGGTTTTCCAGTTTCCTCCCACAGTCCAAAAACATGGATCAAGTCAATTGAATTCTCAAAATTGCCCCATATAGAGTGTGTCTGTGTGAGCGAGTGTGTGCCCAGCGATGGATTGGCGCCCTGTCCTGGGTGTATCTGACCAGTGCCCGAGACGTTCTCCCCTGGATGGGCATGGGAACCCCCCCACGACCCTAATATAGGATAAAAGTGGGAGATAATGAATATATATGTTATACAGGGGCGGCACAGTGGCTTAGTGGTTGGCATGTTCTCCTCTCAGCACTAGGGATTCCCGGTTCGAATCCCCATCTGGGTGGAGTTTCCATGTTCTCCCCGTGTCCGGGTGGGTTTCCTCCAGGTTCTCCGGTTTCCTCCCACAGTCCAAAAATATGGATCAAGGTCAGAGTGTGTCTGTGTGAGTGTGTGTCCAGTGGTAGATTGGCCTCCTGTCCTGGTATCTGCCCAGCGCCCGAAACTCCTCTTCCCTGGATGGGCATGGGGAACCCCACCGTGGAAGATAATGGATGGATGGATATATTATACAGTATATTTTATATAATTTGTATATTTATACATTTAAATATATCTATCTACTTAATCTCAGTCTTTTCACTAATCACATTCTGATTTCACTAATCACGTTCTCATTTTTTTATCCTATGCTGCTTAAATTTTGTCGAATTTTTGTCTGTTGATTTATATATATTTATATATATAAATATATTTCTATACCTTGGTGAAATGTAGCTATTGGATTTCTAACAGCTCTCATGTGGAATCACTGGCTCAGGTTTCAGATGAAATCCTACATTTATCAGAAGTATGTGGACGCCAGGGGAACTCTGTGGTTCCACCGTTGGGCTGTAGATTAGAAGGCTGAGGGTTGGAACTCTGAGCCAGGCGGTTCAAACCTCTTAGTTCCTGTATCATGGCTGACCCTCCGCTCTGGTCCCCAAAGTCTATCAAGTTTAAATATGTGAAGGAAAGAATGTTGTTCTGCTCCACATCGCAGTATCAGTGTGATCACACGGCTGAGATCCATCATCCAATCACAGCGTCGTTACAACAGCGCTCACAAGCTGCGCTTACAACTGCTGCTGACACGCTATGCTAACGAGATCTCAGGAGGCTAAGAAAAACCTGACAGCAAGAGTAGATCCTGACATGATGACTAGACCCTGAGACTAAACCCTGACATGACCCCCCCCCCCCCCCCCCCCCCCCCCCCCCCCCCCCCCCCCCCCCCCCCCCCCCCCCCCCCCCCCCCCCCCCCCCCCCCCCCCCCCCCCCCCCCCCCCCCTCTAAACCCTAACATTACATTGAAACCCCTGACATGGACCACAAGCTGTGAATCTTGAGATGCAGAACTGAACCAATAAGTCTAAACTTTGTTCTCCTGCAGGAACTCCGAGTGTGAGTGGAATCCAGAACCAGTGTAACCTTCACCACAGGAGTCTGAACATCTGAACCCTGAGCCTGCAGGGAAGCTCCAGCCCAACACTGACCACCCAGAATACCACACACTACTGCTCAGGTCCAGGAACGCCCTCATTCTGTAGTGTTCTACATATTCAACAGTAGGTTCCTCCTCTGGTGGTTTATTGATTGTTTCTAACTGTATTATGCTCTAGGAAGCGAGTTCACCTCTGAACTTTTGGGCTGAAAGGTTACTAAGCTCAGCGTGAGCTTCTTTACTGTCTCCATTCTCCGCCTGAGTTCCGACTCAGAACACACACTGAGAACTGAACCCAGGGGCAGAAGAGCAGGTCACCGACACCGTGTGGGGAGATTAATTAAAGAATAGGACCTTTCATTCCCGTCTCAGAGGTGTCACCGACTGAATCCAAAGACTGTTTAGTACAGAACATTTTTACACCGATTAAACAAGGTTCCTCTGGGTTCTAATCTTGTCATTATTCTATAGGGATTGAAATATTTGACTGCATCATACAAACTATTGTACCCTGGGACTTGTCTTTACAAGCAGATTTCCTGTTTTGTATGCAGCATGTTACATATAGATGGTTCGAATACTTTGGAGTAAGATTCATGGTGTCAGTGCAGCACCGCAGTACTGTGAATCATCCACCACCCAATACCTGCTCCGTGGGGTCGGAGAACAGAGTAAAGGGGACTAAGAAAGTATTTAGAGAAGCATATGGACTACAGAATGGAACTGTAGAACTAAAAAGTCCATCATGATGAGTGGAGCTGATATGATGGATGCTGAGATCAGAACCATGGAGGATGATCTCATACAGTGTTCCGTTTGTATATGTTATAGATGATCTCATCGCATTATGTTCTGCTGGGGCGGCACGGTGGTTAGCATGTTCTCCTCTCAGCACTAGGGATTCCCGGTTCGAATCCCAATCTGGGTGGAGTTACCATGTTCTCCCCATGTTCACGTGGGTTTCCTCTGGGTTCTCCGGTTTCCTCCCACAGTCTAAAAACATGGATCAAGTCAATTGCGTTCTCCAAAGTGCCCCATATAGAGTGTGTCTGTGTGAGTGAGTGTGTGCCCAGTCTTTGGCGCCCTGTCCTGTGTGATTGGCGCCCTGTCCTGTGTGTATCTGCCCAGCACCCGAAACGTTCTCCCCTGGATGGGCATGGGGAACCTAATATAGGATAAAGTGGAAGATAATGGATGGATGGATTATCTTCTGCTTAATCCTCTACAAAGGACCAGGGTTGCGGGGAAAGGGGGTTTCTGATCCCCCATCCAGAGGAGAACGTTTCGGACACTGGGCAGAAACACCCAGGACAGGGTGCCAATTCATTACTGGGCACACACTGACTCACACAGACATTCTATATAGGGCAATTTGGAGACTTCAATTGACTTGATCCGTGTTTTTGGACTGTGGAAGGAAACCCGAGAACCTGGAGGAAACCCACGTGGACACGGGGATCCCTAGCGCTGAGTGGAGAACGTGCTAACCACTAAGCCACCCTGCCGCCCGTAAGTAGCTATCTATTTCATAATTTAGAATCTTAATTCTGATTCATGATAACCTGCAGTGTTTGTCATACTCCTCCATGTCTCTGATTCATTGGAGTTTGGTGCTGGTTCACCCCGGTCTGGTCCCCACACCCCGTTCAGTGTGTATTACAGTTCCTGCGTCCCGTTTTAATGAACCTTGTGGGCCTATCATTTCAGTTCCCTCCTACTGAGACCCAGTCAGACAGTTTTATTATTCTGTATCGACTCCAGACTCCAGAGTTTCGTGCAGAAACACATTTAAGTTGATGTTACCCAGGTCTTTTTTTTTGTTCCAGCGAACATGAAGGTGGTATTTTGAAAATCCACCCAGGTCTGGGGATGAGGGTCACCTCCTTACAGCTGCCTGAACACAACGAGCAGCTTTTAGAGTGTGATCAAACCTCGGGGAGCACATTTCCTTCACACTGTGTCAGATTGTTACGAGCTGAGGGCCTTGTTTTTCCAGCTGAATATTGAATGTCTGCAAATACATCACTTTGACAGAACGGAGTTGGTGTACGAAATGAAATTGTGTTGGTCAGCGATTCAGGTCAATGGAAAAATGTCCCAATTAGAAGCCCAGCGCCCACGTTAATGAGGGATTCGGATTCCATATCGACAAACTGCTCTAAAAACAACACCAGGGGTTGGGAGGTTGGTATGGCGGTTGGTTGAGAGGTTCGTAGGGGGTTGGTAGAGGGTATGGTTGGTAGGGAGGTTGGTTGAGAGGTTGATGGAGGGGGGGGGGATGGGAGGTTCTTAGGGGGTTGCTAGAGGAGTTAGTAGGGGGTGGGGTTGGAAGCGGGTTTGTTAGGGATATTGGTTGGAAGATTAGTTATGAGGTTGGTTAGAGGGGTTGGTAGGGAAGGTGGGTTGCGAGGTTAGTTGGGTTGTTGGTAGGGAGTTTGGTTGGAAGTTTAATTAGGAGGTTCGTAGGGGGTTGGTGAGGGTATGGTTGGTTGATTGGGGGGTGATTGAGATTTTAGTTGAGGGTTTAGTAGGGGGGCTGGTTGGGTGGTTGGTAGGGGGTAGGTTGGAAGCAGGTTTGTTAGGGATGTTGGTTGGAATGTTAGTTAGAGAGGTTGGTGGGGAGCTTGGTTGGGAGGTTGGAAGAGGGGTTGGTTGGAAGTAAGGTTGATTGGGGGTTGATTGGAAGGTTGGTAGGGAGTTTGGTAAGAAGTTTGGGAGGTTTGAAGAGGGGTTGGTTGGAAGTGAGGTTGATTGGGGGTTGGTAGGGAGTTTGGTTGGAAGTTTGGGAGGTTTGAAGAGGGGTTGGTTGGAAGTGAGGTTGATTGGGTGTTGATTGGGAGGTTGGTAGGGAGTTTGGTTGGAAGTTTGGGAGGTTTGAAGAGGGGTTGGTTGGAAGTGAGGTTGATTGGGGGGTTGGTAGAGGGGTTGGCTAGGATATTGGTAGGGAGGTTAATTGTGAGGTTGGTAGGGGGATTGGTTGGGCGGTTGTTTGGGAGGGTTGGTTCAGTGAAGTGAAATTAGGAACTGAAACCTCAGTATTTTTTTCTATAACAGAACCGGGACACCCACACACCATACCTACAGGAGCTTTTTGAACATCTTATACTAATCTGGACATCTTTAGTTATAACGTCTTCCTCTCTTCTACAACATTGCAGAGCGTGGAGTGTTTCTGTAGGAGATTTCACTCTTCATCTTTTCAAGATCTCAGCTCCTGCATTTCTGCATTATTTTTAGTCTGTCTCTTTGTGAATCTTGTCTATTTTTATTTCTTGGTTTCTCTCTGTCGGTTTAGATTGTATCACACGACCAGATGATGCTCCTTATGTTCTTCTCCACCTAAGAGGTGTGAAATCTTTCAGAAGCGCTATTAGATCTACTGTAGATCTATTAAGGTGGTTTTATTTAAAAAAATGCTTTTGGTTTTCTGCTTAAAATGTTTATTTTAACTGGACTTTTAACTCCACATACATTTAGAATTATTATTAATCTTATTAGTGAATATAAACGGGGCGGCATGGTGACTTGGTGGTTAGCACGTTCTCCTCTCAGTGCTGGGGATTCCCAGTTTGAATCCCAATCTGGGTGGAGTTTGCATGTTCTCCCTGTGTCCGCATGGGTTTCCTCCGGGTTCTCCGGTTTCCTCCCACAGTCCAAACACATGGATCAAGGTTACTTGAGTTCTTCAAAATTGTCCCATATAGAGTGTGTTTGTGTGAGTAAGTGTGTGCCCAGCGATAGATTGGTGCCCTGTCCTGGGTGTATCTGCCCAGCGCCCGAGACATTCTCCCCTGGATGGGCATGGGGAACCCCGTCCCCTCCCCGTGACCCTAATAGAGTATAAAGCGTAAGATAATGGATGGATATAAACCATTTTAACATCTCTGTCTTAAAATGAGTCTTGTGTGTGTGTGTGTGTGTGTGTGTGTGTGTGTGTGTGCACACTGTCAGATATGTGTTTCATCTTTGCTGTGACACTCAGCTCTATGTTCCTTTTTGACTACACCAGTCCTTGTGTGGTCATCTCTCTCTATATCTATTTCCTACTTTTTCTCTCTCTCTCTCTCTCTCTCTCTCTCTCTTTTTCTCTCGCTCACACCTCCTCCTCCTCTTTTTCTCTCCACCCTCTGGCCCACGGCGCTTGGTCAAGTGTGAGATGAAGGGTCAAGCCTCAGCGGCATTCACTCAGGCAGTACAGACCAAAGAAGGCAGTGTAACATTCACAGGTTTTTAATCTTCTCTCCAGCACACGCCTGAGCTGAACAGAAACATCCATCCAAAAAGCTCTCATCCTCCCCTAAGCCCATATAGCTTCAGGGAGGGGGGCAACCTGAATTGGGGCGTCATGTCAGCTGCAGTATGTGTAATGTTGCCTGTGCGCCGATACTTGAGTCCATGTCGTGTCAATCAGACAGTTTAATAAAACTGTGGTGTAAAGGTTATAGTGGTGTAGAGGTTAGCACATTCTCCTCTCGACACTGAGGATTCAGCTTTGGATTCAGCATGGTGGAGGATGCAGCATGGTGGAGTATCCATGTTCTCCTGGTTCCCGGTTTCCTCTCACAGTCCATAAACATGGATTCGAAGTAAAATTACTGCTCTAAATTACCCCTATATAGTGTCTGTGTGAGTAAGTGTGTGTTCAGTGATAGATTGGCACCCTGTCCTGAATGTATCTGCCCAGCGCCTAAAAACTTGCATGTGACCCCTCACCCCACGACCCTAGCAAAGGATTATACACAAAACAATGAGCACGCACAGGGCACATACACCCAGGACAGGGCGCCAATCCATCACTGGGTATACACTAACACAAACTATATGGGACAATTTGAGAATTCAATTTACCTTGAAACCATGTTTTTGGACCGTGGGAGGAAACCAGAGAACCCGGAGGAAACCCATGCAGACACAAGGAGAACATTGAACCTCCACCCAGATTGGGGATTCAAACCCAGATTCTCAGTGCTGAGAGGAGAACATGCTAACCACTATGCCATCGTGCAGTCAAGGAATATTTCCTCTAATATATTTAATTTTCTACATGGTCAGCTTTTGGTTTTGTCCACCTTCTTATGATGTTATGATCAGTTGCCCAACTGAAATTATTTTAGCCCAAAAGTGAAATTACTATACCCCTGCTTTCCAAAGGAACAAAGATTAACTTTTTCTGACAGTGAGGACTGATGGAGACAGAATAAATATCTGCATCTGTTTGTTATTTTTACCTTTAATCCTGTCATTATAATATTTCTTTATTGCAAAACAGAAAGAGGTGGAGTTGTCGGAGGGTTGCCAAATCCTTTGAGAATCCGCTGAGGTGGGGAGCTTGTTTTGCACCTGCACACCTGCAAAGCTGCATCTGGGGTTGTGTCCTTCACCTTTACCACTCACAGCTTCATAGTAATTATGTTATAGCTTCATATAAAGAAAATCATATTACAGCTTTGATGATGTCACTTCTTTGGTACCTGCACTACTGTCTGTGCATTGTGGAACAGTCATTCCCATCCAGGAGAGAACGTTTCGGACGCTGGGAAGATACACCCAGGACAGGGTGCCAATCTATCACTGGACACACACACATGCTCTATGTTGGGCAATTTGGAGAATTCAATTGACCTTGATCCATGTTTTGGACTGTGGGAGGAAACCGGAGAACCCGGAGGAAACCCACGTGGACACGGGGAAAACATGGAAACTCCACCCAGATGGGGATTCGAACCGAGAATCCTTAGCGCTAAGAGGAGAACATGCTAACCATCAAGCCACCGTGCCGTCCATTTACATACACATAATAATCAGTATGTTAAAACTTGGGGGAGAATTTGGTCTTGAACATAAAGCAAAAGTTCAAATATTGGTAGGGCGGCACGGTGGCTTAGTGGTTAGCATGTTCTCCTCTCAGCACTAGGGATTCCCGGTTCGAATCCCAATCTGGGTGGAGTTTCCATGTTCTCCTTGTGTCCGCGTGGGTTTCCTCCGGGTTCTCCGGTTTCCTCCCACAGTCCAAAAACATGGATCAAGGTCAATTGAGTTCTCCAAATTGCCCCATGTAGAGTGTGTTTGTGTGAGTGAGTGAGTGCCCAGCGATAGGTTGGCGTCCTGTCCTGGGTGTATCCGCCCAGCTCCAGATACGTTCTCCCCTGGATGGGCATCTCACTTGGTAATATACGCAAGGATTTGACACCTGGCAACCCGGAGCAAACCAATTTTACTGTAGAGTGCTTCGCTCTCTCTCTCTCTCTCTCTCTCTCTCTCTCTCTCACACACACACCTTTGCCTCGCTCGACCAGTGCGCAGTCGGTCAGTCAGTCTGTCGGTCAGTCGGTCAGCCTCCAGCCGGACTGCGCGCCGCGGGAGCCTCTGCTGTGTCTGTGCGCGTCCACGCGTGAACCGGATACGTCGCCGCGGGATTTAAAGAGTCTGAAACTATGCCTCCTCTGTGCAGGGGCGTCACGCACACTGCCCCGCCGCCAGAGGAGCCCGCTTCAGCCACGGCGCGCCGCAGTCCGCTCACCGTTTCCCCCACGAACCCGCGCAAACACGCCCGTCCATGAGAGCAGCGCGAGCAGCGCGCCCGCAAGGTAACGATGCCGCCGACAGCCCGACACGGTTACGACTTTACACTTCCAGACTCTACATCCGCGCGTCAGAACTACTGACGGACAGCTGTCTGTCCCCTGCACTTTGGATTGAGTTGGTCTGGCTGTGCTGCGTAAAGGGTGGAGGAGTGGAGACGGGGTACAGAGACATACAGATTGAGGACGGGGTACAGAGGCATACAGATTGAGG